>CM042164.1:78015594-78032468 GCA_023376005.1 Doryteuthis pealeii | reverse complement strand
GCAATTTTTAATGTAATTTTTGTAATCTTAATCTTACACAAAAACTTTTATGAAGTTTTTAAGAAAGAAAATTATGAGCCATTTCCTACTTTGTGTTTCTTTTTAAACGCTTTGCTACTACCGAAAAAAAAAAAAAAACGACTAAATTGTCAAATACATATTCCATTTAACTATTCTGGATTGTCTGAGGTTAATAAACTTTAGCTTTGAGCCTTAGTCCAGACAATCTGTATTATTTCGAATGGAATCTTCAGCTTTCATTTATAAGTCATTGTTGCTAGAAGGCTTCTTATTCATAAGAAACGCTCTGTTTTCAGTGTAACAAGAGTTGGCAAATACTAGCTTAATCATAACCATGAATACTCCCACCATTTTTGCTTCTTTTAAATCTTGTTTTGCATATTCAATCATCTACGAAATATAAAATGTGTTGTTTTAGCCCTTAAAAACAATACTGATCTTTAAAAAAGTTATAAGAATAATTATTGTCACCTTGTTTTTTGGTGCAAGCTTAAAATTAGAATTTTTAGACTCATAGGTCAAAATTTTTCTTTCATATAGGAGAAAGATAACTTTATGAAAAGCTATCTCTAAAGAATTAGAGATAGCTCCATATGATAAACAATAGTAAAACTTACAAATGGTTCTACATTTAGGAGAGAGAGAGAGGAAGAGAGAGAGAGAGAGAAAGAAAGAGAGAGAGAAGAAAAAGAAGAAGGAAGAGAAAGAAAAAAGAAGAAAAAAAAGAGGAGAGGAAAAAAAAAGAAAAAAGGAGAGAAGAAAAAAGAGAGAGAGAAGTGAGAGAAAAATATAGAGAAAAATAGAGAGGAGAGAAAGAGAAGAAAAGAAAAAAGAGAGAGGAGAAAAAGAGAGAGAAAAAAGAGAAGAAAAAAAGAGAGAGAAAAAAAGAGAGAGAAAAAAAAGAGAGGAGAAAAGGAGAGAGAAAGAGAGAGAGAAAAAGAGAGAGAGAAAAAGAGAGAGAAAAAAGAAGAAAAAAAAGAGAGAAAAAGAGAAAGAGAAAAAAAAGAGAGAGAGAGAGAAAAAGAGAGAGAGAGAGAGAGAGAGAGAGAGAGAAATTAACAAAATAAAATAAAAAAATACTTTTAATCCTTCCCCTAACTGGCAGCTACAATCTGTGTATTTATTTGTATATTTTAGGAATAGTTCCTCGTCATCGTCCCTAAGGCATTGAAGGATTGAAAAAACACAATTCTTATCTTCTTGTAAGATTTTTAGAAATCTTACAGCAATGTGCTGTTTCTATACTTGGAGTTTTTCAACAGATTGTAAATCACTTCAAGATAAACTTGCTTTGCTCAACAAATACAAACATTCAGTCAGAAGCCAAATGAAAGCTGCAAATGATAAAAGCCTTTTTTAAAAAAAGATGCACATGCAGTTTGCATACAAAATGAATCAGTTTTGGCAATGTGCATCAAAATGCACAGGCAATTTGCATACAAAATGAATACTGTGTGTAAGCAAATTTTAGTTGAAACACATGCTGACAAATCTTATTATAATGGAGATTGTGTGTTTTTCTGTCTGTAACCGAAACTATATTAGTAATCGAGTCACAATTAACATAGTTATTTTCATCACATTCTTCATGATTTTATTTATATTTAAACCTCAATTATTAATAAAATTGCTTCACCTTTTTATCATTGTTGTCCATATCTACATACTAATAACATGCTATTGTATTTATATATACAAAAAATAGCGGTTTGCAGTGTGAACGGGAAGGCTAATTTGCATATTGATATTAAAATGTGATTTTATTAAATATGTGCTTAGTATTATTGATTTCTAACTGTTTGGTTTTATTTTAATGAATATAAGCAAAAATCTCTCCAATGAATCTTAAATGAAATCCATTAACAAGAAAAAATAAGTGTAATTTTATTCTTTATTTCCTAATTTAACTATTTAGTTAAATAAGTAAAATTCAGCAATGAAAGACGGCAGTGATGGAAGAGTAAGTTTCATTTCTATTTTTCTATTATAATCCCACTCTGTTTCAAATCTTTTAACTGCATTCTTATTAGACTTTCTAATTTAATACGATATTTCATTACATTAAAACTTAAATACTTGCACCCGGGGGGTGCATATATTTGCTAGTAATAATAAATTTCATTGAATAGAAGAATAGAAGAAATTTATTTATCAATAGTAGGTACAAGTTATAAAGAATAAGTAAAAGAAAAACTTTATTTTTGTTAAACTACTATTGAAGGGAGTCCATGCCTAATAGCGTGAAGCTAAGCCCATGGACGCTCACAGGAAACGATACAAGACACACCAGACAACACAAACATATAGATATATACCATGAGACAAATTGATACCTAAGTATGTGGTTGAAAATAGATGAAAATGTAGATATAACAACACAGACAGCTAAATTCAATTGATATTTCGCCTCATTATTGGATGAAGCTTCTTCAGAATTTCAGGCGAAATATCAATTGAATTTAGCTGTCTGTGTTGTTATATCCACACTTTCCTCTATTCTCAACCTCATTTTATCGGATTTATTCAAATCCTTCACTCCTCATACCAGAGTGTGTGTATGTATATATATATTATATATATATATATATATATATATTATATATATATACACACACAGTGATGCTGATAGTTTTTTGATTTAGTATTATCCTGGGATGCACATATTTATGAGTCCCAACTAAAGCTGTCTAACTCCTACCTTGTAACCTATCCTGTGTAATTAATTTTTAAGAAACTATTGAAATGTATTTACAGTTAGCTTAAAATGGCGAGGGAATAAAAAAGAAAAACACTGGGACACATGGATACAATTTTACTGCGTCCTTTTAGATTTTTGTGCATCAGGGACACAGGACATGTACATATCATCATTTCTGTATATATCTTTGGTCTTCCAATTAGCTTTGCAACATGCATACCTATATGTTGTGAGGTTTTAAGGGGTCAAATAAGAACAGAATGACGGGTAACAAATGTAGTAAAATGTATTAACAGAAAGTAGACAAATACAATAGAGATAAGTGGAAATTACGTCCGACAAATAGAGTTATTGGCTTACTCGCATTGGCTTACTGCCAAGCCACAATTGTCCCTGTTACTTATAGTAACCCGTTGGCGCATTCCATTGGTCAATAGGGTATATCACCTATAACAATATATATATATATATATATATATATATATATATATCCCACCAAATTATTAATAATAGCAGTTGTTTATTATATAATAATTAAAACTTCCTTTATGTTTAAAAACACATTGGATTTAAGTATCAATTGAACAAATTAATACTAAAAAATGCATAAAAGCTGAGAAGGTTAATGCTAAATAATTGATTGATTTTAACTGCATTTCAACCTGCCTAGGGTTATTTTATACCGAATGATTAGGGAATTGCATACATTGTACATTTATATTTTCTGTAGTTGTTTCTTAAGAGATTTTTGCATACAGTTGGGGCCGGGTTAGCTCAGTCGGTAGAGCGTTCGGCTAGAAACCACAAGGTTCCTAGTTCGATACTAGCCCTCGCCAACTCAGCGTATGAGTAGCACAGGAATCTGTGCGGTAAAGTAAGAAGCTGATGGTAGGTGTGGCACTCCAACACAGATGCAAAAAACAATCTCCTTGGTCTAGCGCTAGTGAAAAGGGGATAGACTTCCTTGTTGATTGGCTGATACCGACTTTAGGTCGCCCCGACGACTTTACTTTACTTACTTATATGATATCAAATATTCTTATCTAATACAAATAATTTGCACAGTTTGCACAAGATTCAAGTATTTCTATCTAAGACACAACGACGTCACAACCAAGATCTTAATATGAAGAAACCACCGGAACCAGTGAGAAACAGCCGAGACGTGAGAACAAGCCATCGACGATAGATTCCAGATCAAGCCATGAAGAATGTGCTACTTATAAGTAAGAAAGAGATACTCAGAATCGTAAGAAGAAATACAGGAGTAAGTACAGATGAAGAAGATTTAGTATGGGAGATATAACCACGGATATACTTCACACGATAATATATATCAATTTCAGATGGATATCTCTCAAACGATAGTATACTTGTATGTCAAGACAGGTATCATAATGTTATAGCTACTAGCACAAAAAACACCATCCGGGCGGTGTAAAATCAATTTTTTAGATATATTACCTGAGGGGGAGTGGAATATTAAGGAATTAAAATTATCAAATTTATCAAAGGAGTAAATAAAAAATGAAAAATAAAACAATCTTAAATGGAAACTTAGTTGCGACCCCCTCAAATTAATTCTGAATCTGCACCACTTGTACTTTAACGAAATTCTTAGAGGAAAAGCTAGAATTTCGGAAATGGATACTGGACGCAGCATCCTTCAAAACAGCAGTTGTACGATCATTTACCTCCTCTATCGTAAACCATCCAGAAAAGAAGAGAAAAACCTGCCGTGCACTGATGGAGAAATACGAATGAACAAGTCCTACTGACTCCTATGCATAGACACACCAGTGTTGTCTGACCAGCAAAAACCTACCTTCTTCAGCTTTGTGCGAACGCTGGAGGCCGTCTAGAGAACTTACAAAATGGCAGATGGAGATGAATATAAGGAGAGTGTCAAGCGAATCCGTAATGTTGGTCATAATGATGATTACACAATGATTAGGATGGTGATCACTTAGTAAGATTATGTATTTATCGAAGCACCAATAATTTAGACATAAACATTAGATTTTTGGGTCAGAGTGCACCTAGAAGTATTGATAGATCGAAACACTGCAGCGTCGGCCAATAAACTTACCACTCAACTTATCCCTCTGCAGGAGATACAGCCAATGTATTTTATAGAATATTTATATCTATGTACGTATTTCTTTTACCTCACTCATATATTGTGATCCCCCTCACCAGTTCAACAAGAAACACCTGAAGAAGGCCAGAAACATTGTGTATTAACAAAGATGTGAACAACAGTCTGAAAAATCTAAATACAAAATTTATCCAATTTTTTACTTTCAGGTATTAATATCAAATTTGCTAAAACCATGTAGTCAATAAAATGAACAAACAAAATCATAGCATCTGAATCATTCAATTTAATAATTTGTTTGTTTTGTTTTACAGCATATCAACCTCAGTGGGTCATTTAATGCCAACAAAGTTGTGAAATAAATTCATTCTTAATGCATAATACAATTTTGTTTATCAACTCATGTTTTTCTATTTAACCCATAGATGAGACCCTAACAGGTACTACCACTCCGGGTCAGAGTGGACCAGGGAGCAATGGTGATGAATGGGGTGCTCCACATTCCCCAAACCTCCAAAACTGGAACCTCATCATCAGATAGAGTTTAACGTCATTCCCAGGACATGTAGACCCGCAGCCACCGCCTTCTAGCACTCATATGATCAAAAGGGGTTGGGGCTTGCCATAGGGGTAATAGGGTTGGGAAAATCTTATAGGTGGTAGGGATTGACGTGACCAGCCGATTGATCGGAGGGGGCCTCTCCGAAAACCCGTCTAGCAAGTCATGAACTGCTCATCCACCTGGGCTCTATCCTTAAGCATCACGGGTTGCCACCCACGGCCAACAGGGAGCCCCATTGGGGAGTCTTATACCTCTGCAGAGGTGCAGTCGGTGCATTCTAACGCCCCAGCTTATAGGGCGGCTTAATAATTGCATAGTACACAGTAAACTCATGAAATTAGATATTTAAACCCAGAATATTCTTTAATGCAGTTTTATGGTTATTAATGAAATATTTGATATGATGAAATATGTTTAATTTTTCAAAATTCTCATTATTTATAACTCAATTTTGATGGTAACTTTCCAATGTTACAATAGTACAGACTTTACAATCAATGCCCATTTTTTCATATTGATAGCACATTCACAAAAAACAGATGTTTGAAATTTGTGTACAAGATTAATTATTACAATGGAACATAGTATAACATTTTCATGATCTACTGACAAACAAAGAATAAAAATTATCAATAACTTATTGCAGGACTTTGTTTAGATATTATTAAATACAGAGCATGTGTTATGGTTTAGCGATCGTCGCATTTGTTTTGCGCGGGAAGTTCGAAAAGACAAAGGAAAATTGAACAAAGAGACTGGAAAGAGAAGTAAGGACTTCTGGCTGAGGGACAAAGAGAAAGATTAAAATGCGTAGGCGTGTCGTCAATACAAAAGCGAGGGTTAAGCATTCAGTGGTCAGTTAGGGTCGGAGGAGAAAGCCGACTAGAACGTGCGTGACCGGTGCGGTCGCGCACCATCGCAGTCAGTAGTCAAGAGTTGGGAGACCCAGTCGGTCAGTGAGGTTCGTCCACCCCTCTTTGCTTCAGATCCCAACAGTAGTAGTAGTAGTAGTAGTAGTAGTAGTGTCCCATTGTCAACGCTCACCACCCACCACGAGAGAATGTAAAGAAATAAACTAAAGTTCGTTACAATGCCATGTGTTGAGTCTCTACGCCGACTACTAACATACCCGCAGTATACTAGCAACGTATACAATTCAGCGTGAGTTTGAAGATGCCAGTATATAACATATACGATTTAGTGCCGGTAAAGAAGGCCCTATGCAACACATGCAAAAATCAGCTTAAAAGGGTTAAATATGGCATCAACATTAAAATGTTTTCAAAACCAGGTTAAAGAATTGCTTACAATTCATTTTTAGAAAAACAATGTCAGTATTTGTGTGACCTTCGGTGGAAAATTATTTTTCAAGTACTTTAGCAATTAGCAAAATAACATTTTTTTTTTTTTTTGTACAAAACCTTTTTATTTATGTCAAGAATTGGACAGCCTTAAAATAGTACACAATATAATTGGCTGGTTGTTTTTTTTATGGCATATAAACCCTTTTCGGGTCATTTAATGCCAAATCAAGATGTTTGGTTTGGTTTGTTTTTTTTACGGCATATCACCTCAGTGGGTCATTTAATGCCGATAAAGTTTTGAAATAAATCAATTCTTAATGGATAATACAATTTTTTTTATAATCTCATGTTTTTCTATTTAACCCATAGATGGGACCCTAACAGGTACTACCACTCTGGGACAGAGTGGACCAGGGAGCAATGGTGATGAAGGGGTGTTCCACATTCCCCAAATCTCCAAAACTGGAACCTCACCATCAGATAGAGTTTAATGTCATTCCCAGGACATGTAGACCCGCAGCCACCGCCTTCTAGCACCCATATGATAAAAAGGGGTTGGGGCTTGCCATAAGGACAATAGGATTGGGAAAATCATATAGGTGCTAGGGCTTGACGTGACTATGCCATGGGTACTCCCACCTTCCATGTAATACCGAAGCTACAACAAATTGTTAAAATTTCTCACTTCAAGGGGAGGGTGACAATTTTACTTTTTTCTGGATTATTTGACATGGGATAGCCCAAATAATATTTATGGATTCTCTTGTTAAATATATATTTACCAACTCCTCTGCACGAGCAGGATACGACACAAGGTCAATTTCTTAAGCGGAGTTCAACAGGTTTGAATTCAGAGCTTTCCTTCTCCTAGACTGGTTACCTAGCCATGGTTAAAGAACCCAGTCTGCCCTGCTATTTACCCATAGTTGGAGAGAGAGTAGGATTCATACCTTTCCCAAGGGTATTAGTGCAAAGTGAAACGCAATTACCACGTCCAGGATTTGAACTTGGGGCGACGAGTCCATTTCCCATGACTTTAACCATTACACCACGCGCTTCCTTGTTAAATAGATTAAGGTCAATTCACACTGAAAACACTGGTTCCCACCAGATCACCAAAGCTAAGTAGCAATGAGCCTGTTCAATATTTTGTTGGATTTTACGGCATGTCAACACTTATTGAGTTATTTTATGCTAAAGACATTTTTATTTTATTCATTCCTGTTAGATATTCAATTTTTTTTAAACTCATCTTTTTAAACATTTTTTTTTAACTCATTTTTTATCTATTTAATCCATAGATGGGACCCTAAAAGGTACTACCACTCCTGGTCAGAATGGACCTGAAAGTAATAGTGATGAAGAATTGTAACCTCACCACTAGATGCAGTCATACCCAGGACACATACTTAATTGGGTGACCACTTAAGCAATAGCAGTTACTATTCGTAATCTAAGTTTATTTGTTTATCCAAATTACCTGAAAAGAAACTACAAAAATAAACCAATGATAAAGTAAATATATATACACATTGACTATCACCAGAGATTTCTTTTTGATCAAATATAATGTAATACCTTTCCCAAGGTATTAGTCCAAATGTGGACATAACAGTGTGACTGGAGTATTAGTCTCCCCCCCACCTGTATTACATAGATAATGTTGTGGGTTATCTTATGTCAAAGCCATCCTTGTAGAAGAACAGTAGTGGTACTATTTAACTCATAGCTGAGAGGATGGAGTAGTCATTCCCAAGAGTATGTCCAAATATGAATATAATAGTGTGACTGTTCGAACTTGCTCAATACAATGTCGCATTCCAGCTTGTTAGCCACTATGCCATGGGTACATGTAATACCTTTCTATTAGTCCAAACTTGTATGAATATCCCATGTAATACCTTTCCCAAGAGTATGAGTCCAAATGTCTTGAACTTGCTCAATACAAGGTCGCATTCCAGCTTGTTAGCCACTATGCCATGGGTACTCCCCCCTCCCATGTAATACCTTTCCCAAGAGTATGAGTCCAAATGTGAATATAATAGTGTGACTTGTTCGAACTTGCTCAATACAAGGTCGCATTCCAGCTTGTTAGCCACTATGCCATGGGTACTCCCTCCCATGGAGTGTGTGAATATAATAGTGTGACTTGTTCGAACTTGTTCAATACAATGTCGATTCCAGCTCATTAGCCACATCCATTGGAAACTCCCCCCTCCCATGTAATACCTTTCCCAAGGGTATTAGTCCAAATGTGGACATAACAGTGTGACTGGAGTTCAAACTTGCTTACTATGAAATCACAGTCCAGCATGTTAGCCATTACGCCATGGGGACTCTCCCACCCCACCCTGGGGACTCTCCCCCACCCTGTATTAAATAGATAATGTTGTAAATATTGCAGAAGAACATGGTAAATAAAATAGTATTGGCATAGTACAAAGGAAAAATATCAATTTGTTCTTAGGTGTGGCATAAATGTTTGAATAAACATCAACTAAAAAAAGATTCCAGAAAAAAACACAGAAGAAATCTTTTGGGTCAGTGCCCAAATCCACCAGAGTTGTCAAATAAACTGGGGGGGAATCCACCACAACCCAACCCCCAACCCTCAGGGCAAGGATTTATGTTACACAATCTAATCATAAATTTATTCATCCTACTTTTTTTTATTGCAGCAATAAACACAATCATAACACCAAACTAGGTCTTTGTGATGACTTATAAGTTCATAAATGTTGTCAAGAGGTTAATTTGGTTGGTTATTTTGTTTAATGGCATAGCAAACCTTGTAGGTTATTTGATTCCAAATCATGTTTATATATAAGTAAGTAAAGTCGTCAGGGCGGCCTAAAGTCGGTATCAGCCAACCAGCAAGGGAGTCTATCCCCTTTTGACTAGTGCTAGACCAAGGAGATTGTTTTGGCATCTGAGGTGGAGCACACACCTACCATCAGCTCCTTACTTTACCGCACAGATCCCTGTGCTACTCATATGCTGAGTTGGCGAGGACCGGAATCGAACTGGGAACCGACTGAGCTAACCCTGCCCTATGTTTATATATACTTGCGGGCGTAAGTATTTAAGTTTTAATGTAATGAAATATATTAGATTAGTAAGACTAACAAAATTAGATAAGAATGCATATAAAAAGATTACACTTATTCTGATTATATTCTTAATTGGTTTCTATATAAAAATCATTCATAGGATTGATTTTGATATGTTGGACAATAAAACAATAATATTAAAGATCAATAATACCAAGTCATTATATGTTAAAACCAGTGTGCAAATTAACCACACCATATATTTTGCAAACCTTTATTTTTTAGTAATATACAAAGACACATTGCAGGATTTTAAATGCACTAACAAAGTGGGCTGTTTTGAGGCAAATCTAACTCAGATTTTCATAGAGACATTGTTGATCAATAAGATTTATTCTATATATTAATGATTTTGACTATGAATTAAATATGCATAATATGATAAAATTACGCAATTCCTGAGGGTATTGTGACATAAGCAGTTATGTAGTTTCAGTTACAGAGAGAAACACTGAATCTCCAATAAGATATATGATTTGTAAATGAATATTTTGGTTGGTTGGTTGATCAGTTTAATTTGGAATTAACATTGGTGGGTTATTTTGTTTAATGGCATATCAACCATTGTGGGCTATTTAATTCCAAATTTTGATTGATTTTTTTTAAATATTTTTTTTTAAATAAATGATTTTTAAGCAAATAGTTTATAGGTAAATATAGTTTGTCTTTTTTTCTTATAAACAGGTGGAAATAATTTTCATTGGTTGGTATTTAATCGCATATCAACTCTTGTGGTTTATTTAATACCAAATCTTGTTTTTTTTTAATATATTTTATTTAACTTCATGTACATTAACGAATTGGTACTTTTCCTTATTAAAGTGTATGCACGATTTTAATGCTCAATGATATCTCTTTTCTGGGTTATAAATTGACACATACATACCAAAACGGGCACACCTCCTTATATATATATATATATATATATATATATATATATATAGTGTGAACAAAAAGTAATAAGACAAGCAGGAATATTTCTTATATGTTGTTTATTCTCAACTAGTTTCGACCTTAGGTCATCGTCAGGAGAAAATTTCTTATTTGATGAAATTGTTTATAGATTTTTTGAAAGGAAGCATTATAAAAGAGCTATAAAAATTGAAGTGTTTTTTGAGGGTTTGACATGCTATTAAAATCCAGGTAGACGAGTGCGTTAGTAGTAGCATATCCATATATACACCTAAATTGAATCATCAATTGTCCTTAATATATATGTACATACATATATAAATATTTTATAAAAAAAGAAGGTCCGCAA
The DNA here is from genome assembly GCA_023376005.1 of Doryteuthis pealeii. NCBI lineage: Eukaryota > Metazoa > Mollusca > Cephalopoda > Myopsida > Loliginidae > Doryteuthis > Doryteuthis pealeii. The sequence continues at coordinate 78,021,414 of CM042164.1, read as the reverse complement.
AATGTATTTTGTTCTCAGAAAAAGATTTTTTAATTCTTTTCGTTTTACATATGCAACACGTGTTTCAGATCTTCTGTTATCTTCTTCAGGCTTTGATTGATAATATGAAAACATTAATTTATATATAAATATATATATATATCCAGGACAGAATAAAATTTGGCGACTATGACTTGATTAATTAATTTTAACAGTATGACAACCTGTCCAAGGTTATTTATGCTTAGAGGCATTGTATATTTACATTTTTGTGTAGTTTTTTTTTACAGTTATATAGTACCAAGTATTCTTATCTAATACTAATAATTATATGGTTATATATCAAGTAATTATTTATATTTAATAAGTCATTTGTTTGCATATAGTTATATAGTTTCAAGTAACTAATAATCCTTAGTAAACAATTATAGCTTCAAGCAACTATTCTTAATAAAAACAATTTACAGTTATATATTCCTATCAAATACAAATAACTTTTCAACAGATCTATTTGACTCATTGATGGTATCCTAACAGGTACTACCACTCTAGGTTATAGCAGATCTGAGAATAATGGCAATGAAGGGGTACTCTTCACACCCCAGATTTCCAGAATTGGAACCTCACCATTTAAATGCAGTTTAATGTAATGCCCAAGAAACCCTTTCATTGCAGGGGGGGGGGCATTTATTCTATTTCCATCTTTATACGGACATTTTCCAATCATAAAATATTATACTGTGTGACTGTGTCTATTTCTTCAGTGTTGTTGCCATTAGTAATTTTAAGTTTAGAACTAGACCATTTTTTGAGGTCAGCATTCGATCACTGGATGGTCAATATTGGAATGTAGTACTAACTTTTAGGAAAAATTTTACCGTCCCCAGCAAACTGTCCCGGATGACGCATTGATCGTCCCGGGATTTTATCGTCCCTGGGACGATTAATGTCGAGCCGGGGGGGGGGGGTCTTACCCATAGATGGGATCCTAACAGGTACTACCACTCCAGTTAGTGGACCTGGAAGTAATGGCAATGAATGGTACTCTTCACACTCACCAGATTTCCAGAATTTGAACCTCACGATTTAGATGCAGTTTAATGACATGCCAGGACACCCATTTAATGGTAGGTGTCTTTCCTCCCTGGAAGGGATAGTGTATTCTACACCCCCACTCCCCAACCAGCCAATAGGGTGCTATATGAGTCATTCAATGATAAACAAAAAAGAAGACATTTAGTGAATTATAAAATAAGAGAATAAAAGAAATAATAAATCATTAAAATGAAAAACAATATTTCTTTATCTGATGGTCAATGCCATTTTGAACTTGAAAAGATTAAATATTTAGATTAGAAAGAAAGAATGAATGAATGGAAGGAAAGAAAGAATCAATCAATCTTTAAGAAAGATAAGTATGTAGAAAGAAAGAAAGAAAAGAAAAGAAACATTTTAAGAAAAGGTACATTGGAGAAAGAAAAGAAATTTTTTTTTTTTAAAGAAAGTGAATGAAAAAAAAAATTATGTAGAATGATAAGCATGAAGAATGAAAGAAAGAAAGAATGAATGAACAAACGAAAGAAAAAAAGAACGAACAAATGAAAGAAAGAAAGAATGAACAATGAAGAAAGAAAGAATGAACAAATGAAAGAAAGAACAAATGAAAGAATGAACTAATGAATGAAAGAACGAACAAACAAAAGAACGAACGAATGAAAGAATGAAAGAACAAATGAAAGAAAGAAAGAAAGAACAAAAGAAAGAAAGAAAGAACAAAAGAAAGAAAGAACGAACAAATGAATGAAAGAACGAACAAATGAATGAAAGAACGAACAAAAGAACGAACGAATGAAAGAATGAATGAACAAAAGAAAGAACAAACAAACAAATGAACGGAACGAAAGAAAGAAATAAAGAATGAGAAATTTGAATATTACTATTGAACTGGTGTACTTAAAAGTTTAAAGTTTTACAAGAAGAGAAGTTCAAATCTGCCTGAGAGCAATGGTTGGTTTTATGGCATCTCAACCTTTGCTGGGTTATTTAATGGGGAAATCCACCTTCTTTGATTGATTTTAACAGCATGTCAACCTGTCTAGGGTTATTTTATGTAAAGAAGTTGGGTTGGTTGGTTAGATTTTACGGCATGTCAACCCTTCTTGGGTTATCTTATGCCGACGACATTTTGTTTTATTTATTCTTGTTCGGTATTCAATTTTTTTTAAAAATTCAATTCTCTTTTAAACAAGATATTTTTTGCTCTATTCAACCCATATATGGGATCCTCACAGGTAATACCCCTCTGGGTCAGGGTGGACCAGGGAGTAATGGCAAAAAAGGGTACTCCACATTCCCTAGAGCTCCAGAATTGGAACTTCACTACATGCAGTTTAATGTCATACGCAGGACACTAAGACCCTCAGCCACCACCTTCTAGCATATATATCATAAAAAAGGTTGGGGGCTGCCATAAAGGCAATAGAGTTGGGACAATCATACAAGTGCTAGGGCTTAACATGACCAGCTGATTGATCAGAAGAGGTCTCTCCGATCGACCATTTAGCCTAAGGAAAGGCAATAGTGTAGTGTTGCAGGTCATGGATTGCTTAGATACCAGGATTCCATCCTTAAACATTACGGGTTGTCACCCACGGCCAACAGGTGGCTTCATTGGGGGGATTTTCTCACCTGCAGATGAGGCAATTGGTGTATTCTACAACCTTAATTGACAGTGCGGACAAAGAAATTAGAGAATCACATTCATTATACATTCATATTTATCTTTTTTGTGCAATTATTTCTCAAAACATTTGCGGGGTTTTTTGGGGGAGTGCATACAGTTCTATTGGAATACAAATAATTCTTAAATAGATCTATTTGGCGTATAGATGGGTCGCTAACAGGTACTACCACTCCAGTGGACCTGAGAGTAATGAATTTAAATATTTTACACTACATTACAAAATGAATAGGCTACCACATTCATAATGTAACGCCCAGACACTGACCTCAAATGTTATTCAATTCAGATTAACCCATCCTTTATTTTTGTGTCAGGCTCCAAAGTGCTCCTTAACTCAACAACTTTCCCACAGATTTTATTCACATGAAATTCCCATTGAATTTAAATATCCTACACTACATTACAAAATGAATAGGCTACCATTCATAATGTAACGCCCAGACACTGACCTCAAATGTTATTCAATTCAGATTAACCCATCCTTTATTTTTGTGTCAGGCTCCAAAGTGCTCCTTAACAACTTTCCCACAGATTTTAGTCGCATGAAATTCCAATTGAATTTAAATATCCTACACTACATTACAAAATGAATAGGCTACCACATTCATAATGTAACACTCAGACACTGATCTCAAATGTTATTCAATTCAGATTAACCCATCCTTTATTTTAGCGTCAGGTTCCAAAGAGCTCCTTAACTCAACTCAACAACTTTTCCACAGATTTTGAAATTCCCATTGAATTTAAATATCCTACACTACATTACAAAATGAATAGGTTACCCCATTCATGTATGTAACACTAAGTATTTAACAAAAGTGACTTAGAGCCCAAGCTGACTTCACCTGACTAAAACAGTTTTTAGTGGGTACAAAATTTGAGAATAGCAACCATAATCAGATTCATCCTTAACAAGAATTTTTTTTTCTTTTCCCCAGAGTCTCATCAGAGAATTACCACAGGAAGAACTATGATTGAGAATGCAAGAAAGTCATAAGGCAGTGGGGAAAAATATTGCGATTACCCAGGATCTGGTAGCCTCAGTCATGGAATAGAGGAGAATGTTTGATTTTTTTTTCTGAAGAAGACAAACTGTTTACCTATGTTTTTTTTATTAATATTTCATCTTATATTTAAAATAAGTTTAAATAGGATGTATGTGTAAACAAATCCCTGTTGAAACACGTGTTGAAATATAACAATAATAAATTTCATCCATACCAATATATGTATATTTTTCCATTTATCTTTTCAACATATCTGTCAGATCCATTTCCATTTTCCTCACTTCCATATAATATATATATATATATATATATATATATATATAAACATAATGAGAATTTTAGTATCATATAGATAGATAATAGAGTAAGTGGTTTTTTGAGTAATCTTTCCAGGTGAGTAATGAAATTATAATTTACACTGAAGCAAAGATTATCTGATTTGATTAGTGGCACATTATTCACAAGGTTAACGAGTACTTTAAGAAGTTTTCTTTCTTTTTTTTTTTTTTTTAAATCCCAGAGATGACGTCTAAGATAGAAAGAGGTTGACAAGGAGAAAGTTTATGTGTTTATCTTGGAAAGATTGCAACCATTCCAGAAAAAGAGAGAAAAAAAAATAAGAGGGAGGGCTCAATAACAAATATATAAAAATAAAAAATTGCAAATAAATAAAAATAGATAGATAGCAAATAAATAGATAAAATAAGAGGGAGCCTCAATAGCAAATAAATAAAAAAATAAAAAGTAAATAAGAAATATATAGCAAATAAAAATAAGAAAATATATAGCAAATAAAAAATAAAAAATAAAAATAATAAAAATAAAAATAAAAAAAATAAAATATAAATATAAAAATAAGAAATAAATAGTAAATAAAAATAAGAAATATATAACAAATAAATAAGAAATATATAACAAATAAAAAATAAGAAATAAGCAAATAAAATAAGAAATAAATAAAAATAAAAATAAGAAATATATAACAAATAAAAATAAGAATAATATAGTAACAAATAAAAATAAGAAATATAACAAATAAAATAAAAGAAATATATAGCAAATAAAAATAAATAAAATAAATAAAAAAAAATAAAAATAACAAAAATAAATAGCAATTAATAAATAAGAAAATAAATGAAAATAAAAAATAGCCAATAAATAAAAATAGATAAATAGTAAATAAAATAAAATAAGAGGAAGCCTCAATAGCAAATAAATAAAAATAAAAAATAAATAGTGAATAAATAAATGAATAATTAAATAAAAAAAATAAAAATAAATTAATAAATAAATGAATAAAAAAATAAAAATAAAAATAAATAAATAAATAAATGAATGAATAAAAAAATAAAAATAAAAATAAATAAATAAATAAATAAAAAATAAAAAAAAATAAAAAAAAATAGCAAATAAAAATTTAAAAAAATAAGAGTGTGGCTCAATAGCAAATGAATAAAATCAATATAAAAAAAATTCCTTAACTAAAGTGGCAAGAAGAATTGATAAGGCTGGATAGAAAAGTACAAGAAAGGGAAGGAATGAGGGTATCAGTTTAATTTGGGGGGGGGGGGTAGTGACTACTGGGGCTGTGGTAGTGGACAGTTGAATTGGGAGACGTTGGGGGGAACAGCAGTTAATTTCTTATCTTCTGTCATGTAGAAAAAAAAAAAAAAAAAAAAAAAAGAAAAAGAAAAAAAAGAAAAGAAAAAAAAGAAGAAAAAAAAAAAGGAAGCAGTTTATTTGAAGGTAGCCTATCTGATTACACCCCAAAATAATCAGAAAGGTCAAGACTATTGACCTTTCATCACCACCACTGTTGAGGGTCCTGGATTTCGACTTTTCAGTATTCTCAAAACATGGCTCAAATTGTTATTTATCTTTTATACCTCCTCGGGGCATCTTCCCTTTTTACTATCTTCTCAACATTATATACATATAAGAAAAAGAAAGAAAAAGAAAAAAAAAGAATCTTTGCACAGAACATCTATATATTAATACACGTGTTCTTAAATCTTCCATCTGTTATCATCCTACAACACCCTCTGGTTAATAATGAGACCGTCCAAATTGTCCAAGATGCAGTGCAAAAAT
>CM042164.1:77990594-78013094 GCA_023376005.1 Doryteuthis pealeii | reverse complement strand
CCTTACGCAAGGGTTACTAATAGGATTAGTATATATATATATATATATATATATATACTTTCTACTCACTACTGCCAATTCACCTCCATCTTTCGATGTTGAGTACAGTATGTATTTACCCAACCCCTCCACCACAGGCAGGATGCAACATAAGGTGAATTTTAATGCAGAGTACTGCTGATATGAATTCAGATTTGTCATTCTCCTTGACTGGTTGCAAATGCCAAGGTTAAATCCCTGTCTGACCTACAATTTACCCATAGCTGAGGGGAGAATAGATGGATTTATGCCTTTCCCAAGGGCATTACTACAAAGTGAAACACAAACATGCAGCGCTTTTCAGGAATTTAACACAGCTCATCTTGTCCTTTACCTAAGACGATACCATTGGACCACATGTTGAGCAATATATTACAACTAGAAGCAGCTACCCAGCATTGCCTAGGTAGAGGGCTGGGGGAACCTGGTATATTGATTTGTTTACTTTTGAGATTTACAAATGCTGGACATTTTTAAATAGAATTTCAATGCTATTTCTAGGTATATTTTAATTTTTAAATATCTTTGAATGCAAATAAAATCTTCATAATTTTTGTACAAAAAGCAAGAACCAATGATATTTAATGTGTATATATATTTACTTTGTCAGTAATTCTTTTCATTTTCCTAGTTTCATCCGGACATACATATATACACACCAACAGTGCTTTATATATTTACTAGAAGAGGCTACCCAGCATCGCCTGGGTAGAGGTGGGGCTGATGTATTGATTTGTTTACTCGAGATTTACAAATGCTGGACATTTTTAAGTAGAATTTCAATGCTATTTCTATGTATATTTTGATTTTAAATATCTTTGAATATGAATCAAATCTTCATAATTTACAAATGCTGGACATTTTTAAGTAGAATTTCAATACTATTTCTATGTATATTTTGATTTTTAAATATCTTTGAATATAAATCAAATCTTCATAAATTGTATATATATATTACTTTGTCAGTAATTTTTTTTATTTTTGTAGTTTCATCCGGACATACATACATAGATACACACCATATATATTTATAGAAAAGCAATAAGATAGTTGTTTTTGAATTCTAAATATCTACCTATTTATACACACACACACAGACACACTGATAGAAAATAAAATTCTATCACCCTGTGGGACGACACCGATTTTGACCTGAGTACAGTGTATATACATACCAAAAACTAGCAGATATACTGATAAGATTTTCAGTCTCTGGCATGAAATAATGTAATGCTGAATGGTATTCATGCACGTGAGACAGAGCACAGGTCTGTGCTAAAACTGAAGGAGGATTTACAGTGTATTAGTACATAAGTAAAATCGTCGGGGTGGCCTAAAGTCAGTATCAGCCAGAGAGCGAGGGAATCTATCCCCCTTTTCACTAACGCTAGACTAAGGAGATTGTTTATTAGCGTATGAGGAGGAGCGCCATACCTACCATCAGCTCTCACTTTACCACACAGATCCTGTGTTACTCTTACGCTGAGTTGGCGAGGGCCAGTTTTGAACCAGGAACCTTGAGGTTCCCAGTCGGAAACTCTAAAGTTTTTAAATGCCATCCTTGGCCAGTTGAAAAGGGCTTAAAGTAAGTCCTGAGTTATGGATTCCTTTGGTAAACGAATAAGTCCTATCCTGCATATTGTTAAAGGTCCAGTGATTTAATCCTATGTCCGTCGTCCACAAAAATCAAAGTAATGGCCAGTACTGTTGGTTTAAATATTGTATCAGCAGAAGAGTACTGCCAGTGATTGGCCAAGAGAGATCATATGGTTCTTGTCGAGTCTATAAGTAAAAGCGGGTGTCTAGCACACACCTTATACCCCAAAAAAGTGGTAATTGCATTTCACTTTGCGCTAATACCCTTGGGAAAGGTATGAATCCTACTCTCCCTCCAGCTATGGGTAAATAGCAGGGCTTCTTTAACCATGGCTAGGTAACCAGTCAAGAAGAAGGAAAACTCTGAATTCAAACCTGTTGAACTCCGCTTAAGAAATTGACCTTGTGTCACATCCTGCTCGTGCGGAGGGGTTGGTAAATATATATACCCAAAATAAGTCCACACTGAGCTAAACCATCACTCAAATCATGCTAATTCCTTACAATTGTCAATTATCATCATCAGGTCACATTGACAGCAAGGATACCCATCACTCTCTCTCTTTTACCAACTATCACAATCAGTTATCACCCCTGGCAGCATCCAGAATCTGCACAGAGCTGATTGATGTAGGTTTTTGTTGGTCGGCCTACACTGGTGTGCCCATGGGTAGGCATCCACAGGAGAAACAACAAGTTTCAATGCTTCCTCAACGACATGGTGGTGAGTTAGTATGATATGAGCATACAAAAACTGCCTACAAAAATGCATTGACCAAAATGCCAATTATGTAGAAAAATAGATATATGTTCAAACTTTAAAATGTAAACATCTATAATAATAAACAAACATTTCTGTGATTTCTAAATATTTTAGAGACCTTACCTTTGGGATTACCCTCAAACAATGTAATTGCAAAATTGTAAAATAATGAGTCATAACTTAACAAAATTACTGAAACTAACAAAAAAATTATTAAAAAAATTTTTCGATAAAAAAAAATTAAAAATTAAAAAAAGTCCTCTGGGTAGTGTAAAAATTCAATTTTGAAAGATATTGTCTGAGGAGTTGGGAAAAAAAATTAAATGAATAAAATAAAACATTTAATATATTTTTTAAATTAATCACTTACTTAAAAAGTATCATATTCACTCTACTCCATGGAGATGTATTTTGTTTTACAACAGACAACAATGTTTTGTTTTTTAAATACACCCATTTTTACATAATTCTACAAAATTTTATTAAAATTGAATGAATATTTTAATTTTGATGTAAAAATTTAAAAATTTTTAAAAAAAACAAAAAAAAAAAAAAAACAATATATACTTTTTTTTAGATTTTATCAATTTTACCAACGTCCAAATTACATTAAAAAATTTTTTGGCATGCTCTTTCATAAAAAATGTAAACAGATCTTTGAAATCTAATCTTGGACATGCACAAACCTAAACCGGATACAGTTAATTACACAAACATTTTCAAATCTAATGTTGAAGAAGATTATGTGACTATTTTTTGTTTGTAAATAATTTTCTCGAAAAATTCTATACATTAGATAACTAAATATACATTAAAATTAAACAAACTATATATAAATCAATAATACCAGGCATTTATAAAATAAAATTTATTAGTAATTTGAAGGCAAATACAATGCGTATGAAAAATAATAAATAAAAACAAAAAGATGTTATTTTTGTCATCGATTTCGAAGCATGAACTTCATCATCAGAGATTCGTATCAGAAATGGATATGCTTACGTTTTTATTTATGTGGTTATAATTTCTCTTCTTATTTCTTTTTCCTCTCCTTTTTTTTTTCTTTCTTCTTCTCCTCCTTTCTTTATTCCTCATGTTATGAATGAAATGGGTGAATAACTATAATTTCTTTTTCTTTTTTTTTTTTTTAATGTTTGTTGAGAGCGAATGTATCCAATATTGTCTGTTTGACATTCGGTCAATGTTGCAAGATTGTAGCCATGTCAAATTCAAAATAAAAACCGTCAATAGAAAAATTTATATACTTAGCTTTTGTTTTGTTTTCATTTTTCCTTAAAATTCTTATTCTTAAAATTCTTATTCTTAAAATAAAATTTATTTTAAACAATGTGGACCGTTTAATGTTACATACTTAATTTCTGAGTATATATATCTTATTATAATGGAGATTGTGTGTTTTTCTGTCTGTAACCGAAACTATATTACTAATCGAGTCACAATTAACATAGTTATTTGCATCACATTCTCCATGATTTTATTTATATTTAAACCTCAATTATTAATAAAATTGCTTGACCTTTTTATTAGTGTTGTCCATATCTACATACAAATAACATGCAATTGTATTTATATATACAAAAAAATAGCGGTTTGCAGTGTGAATGGGAAGGCTAATTTGCATATTGATATTAAAAATGTGATTTTATTAAATATGTGCTTAGTATTATTGATTTCTAATTGTTTGGTTTTATTTTAATGAATATAAGCAAAAATCTCTTCAATGAATCTTAAATGAAATCCATTAACAAGAAGAAATAACTGTCATTTTATTCTTTATTTCCTAATTTAATTAAATAGTTAAATAAGTAAAATTCAGCAATGAAAGACGGGAGTGATGGAAGAGTAAGTTTCATTTCTATTTTTCTATTATACCCCCACTCTGTTACATATCTTTTTGTCTGCCTCTAATTTAATACGATATTTCATTGCATTAAAACTTAAATACTTGCACCCAGAGGGTGCATATATTTGCTAGTATATATAATAGATATTGCTGTCATTTCTTAATGGCACAGGTAAACCAATAAATAACAAAGATTGTTTGACGCACAAGATGTTAAGCTCAAGATGAACACATTTCTTCGACGACTGCTTCTAAGTATATTGCTTCAAGGGATGTCTCTTTCATCTTTGTTTATCATAAGAGAGCCCAGCAAGCAGTCAACAATCCAAACGTTTTCTTTTCCTGCGGGAGTTTATACTAGAGTATTTGTAAATACCACTGGTAAGTTATGCAACATATACAACCTAACTCTACCCCCAAAATCACAGCCCTAAGCAATTTCTTACCCCCCCCAAAAAAAAAAAAAATTTTTAAATATTTCTTCTACTGTGATATTCTAATTGTTGTCATTTCAAGTGTTGTTTAAAAGAGAATGGGATGGCAAAAATGTTCCTTTTGTTTTTCTTTTACAATCCTGAATTCAAGGTTAGGTTAGTCTGACTTACAAACACCACCTACATTTCTATTAATAATAGAGATTCAATCTCTATTTGTCTGTAACCAAAACTATGTCACTGCTTTTGTCACTATACTCAAAATCATCAAAATTTTAAATAAATAAACTAAGAAATTAATTTAAAAAATGCACTATTACTTGAAATGGAAAAAATTATTTGCAAAATTTGTAATCAATTTAGAAAATTATTTTTTTTTTTACTCTCGGCCCTTTTTCAGTAACAACTTAAATAAAAAGTTTATAAATAAATAAATCCCTACAATTTTGTGTCAAATATTCAAAATAATTATTAAATAAATAATTAATAGATGCACACAACATTTTATTTGAGGGTGACAGAACTAAATTTCCATTTCAAATTATCTTATTTTTTACTCCTTTGGCTCAGGACCGCCCTCAGTGGTGGCAGGTTCTCTGTAGCAGACTGTTTGTGTCTGAAGTCACACTGGCGCAACACCATGAAGCCAAGAGGTCCAGAAGAAAGTGACGGCAGTTTGGTGTTATAGATTTCTAATATAATTGTTTTATTCTCAAATGTACTAAAAGCAATCCTATGTATAATTTTATATTGAAATCAATTAGAATAAAGAAAAAACAAGTGTAATCTTTTTTGTGTTCTTATTTAATTTCATTAGTTTTTCTAATTCAATATAATATTTAATTATATTAAAACTTAAATACTTGTGCCCAGAAGGCACATATTTTTGCTAGTTTAATACTCACCCCCTTAAGTGAGGTCAATTGTTTAATATAGGCAAAGGGTTACAAAACTACAAATGAAAAGTAAGGACCAAACAAGAGTATTACAAATGAAGAGTAAGGATGTAATAAGAGTATTATAAAGGATCAACATAGCAATAATCCAAACTAAGTCCCTCTAAGGGAGGCCAATTGTTCAATATAGGCAAAGGGTGATAGAATAACAAATGGAGAGTAATGATGTAACAAGAGTATTACAAAGGAAGAGTAAAGATGGTTGGTTGTTTTACAGCATATCAACCCTTTTCAGGTCATTTAATGCTGAATCAAGTCAATTTGATATCAGGTTGCTTACAGTACATGCAGTTGCTTAAATGGTCACCAATACTAAATATTGAATAGGCTAATCGCTGCTTAACTTCAAAAGAGTATTTTGTAACAAGAGTATTACAAATGGACAACAAAGTAGTAAGACTCCTCAGCAAAGAACAATTGTTCAATATAAGCAAAGAGTTACAAAATGACAAACGAAGAGTAAGGATGTAACAAGAGTATTACAAACAAAGAGTAAGGATCTAACAAGAGTATTGAAGTAAGGATCTAACAAGAGTATTACAAAGAGTAAGGATCTAACAAGAGTATTACACTAACAAGAGTTGAAGAGTAAGGATCTAACAAGAGTATAACAAACGAAGAGTAAGGATCTAACAAGAGTATAACAAACGAAGAGTAAGGATCTAACAAGAGTATTACAAACGAAGAGTAAGGATCTACTAACAAGAGTATTATTAGAAGAGTAAGGATCTAACAAGAGTATTATAACAACAAACGAAGAGTAAGGATCTAACAAGAGTATTACAAGAAGAAGCTCTAACAAGAGTATTACAAACGAAGAGTAAGGATCTAACAAGGAATAAGGATCTAACAAGAGTATTAACAAAAAGAGTAAGGATCTAAGAGTATTACAAACGAAGAGTAAGGATCTAACAGAGTATGAGTATTAGAGTAAGGATCTAACAAGAGTATTACAAACTAACAAGAGTATACAAACGAAGAGTAAGGATCTAACACAAATCTAACAGAGTATTACAAACGAAGAGTAAGGATCTAACAAGAGTATTGAACTAACAAGAGTATTACAAACGAAGAGTAAGGATCTAACAAGAGTATTACAAACGAAGAGTAAGGATCTAACAAGAGTATTACAACGAAGAGTAAGGATCTAACACAACTAACCCCCTAACAAGAGTATAACAAATGAAGAGTAAGGATCTAACAAGAGTATTACAAACGAAGAGTAAGGATCTAACAAGAGTATAACAAATGAAGAGTAAGGATCTAACAGAGTATTACAAACGAAGAGTAAGGATCTAACAAGAGTATTACAAACGAAGAGTAAGGATCTAACAAGAGTATTTACAAACGAAGAGTAAGGATCTAACAAGAGTATACAAACGAAGAGTAAGGATCTAACAAGAGTATAACAAATGAAGAGTAAGGATCTAACAAGAGTATTACAAACGAAGAGAAGGATCTAACAAGAGTAAACAAATGAAGAGTAAGGATCTAACAAGAGTATTACAAACGAAGAGTAAGGATCTAACAAGATACAAACGAAGAGTAAGGATCTAACAAGAGTATTACAACGAAGAGTAAGGATCTAACAAGAGTATAACAAACGAAGAGTAAGATCTAACAAGAGTATAACAAATGAAGAGTAAGGATCTAACAAGAGTATACAAACGAAGAGTAAGGATCTAACAAGAGTATTACAAATGAAGAATAAGGATCTAACAAGAGTATTACAAATGAAGAGTAAGGATCTAACAAGATTATTCCCAGTTAAGTGATGAATAATGCATTTCATCAATGATGACAGCGACATGAGTGATGATCCATGTTCTTCAACACAACAACCCACAATGTGAAGACCCTCCCTTGTTGGTGAGGCTTAGAATACACCATCTGTATCCCCCCCCCGGCAAAATGGTAAAAAAAAAAAAAAAGGAATTTCTTGGGTATGACATTAAACTACATCTGGTGGTTAGGCTTCAGTTTTGGAGCTCTGGGTAGCATAGAGAGACTCAATCATTGCCATTACTCCCAGTTCCACTCTGACAGAGTGATAGTACCTGTTAGGGTCACATTGAGGAGTCAAATAGATCTGTTTGAAAATTATTTGCATTGTATAGGAATAAGTGAAGCTATAGAACTAAATTAAAATAAATTACAACAATTAAATAGAATTATTAATGTTAGATAGGAATACTCAAAAAAATGTGTGTGCAAATTATTTGTACTAGCAAGAATATGCACCATCCACAGGGCATAAGTATTTAAGCTTTAATGTGATGAAATATATCAAATTAGTAGAATGAAATTGAATAAGAACACATAAAAAGATTACACTTATTCTATTTTAATTGGTTTATATGACGTATTCTACACATTTGTTAGCAGGATAAAGTGCCCAACACAGTCATGCTGGATTGCGCCGACATGAAGAACATGTTCTCCATTCTCTGTGAGAGGCGCCTTCGTTGGCTTGGACACATCAGGAGAATGGAAAATGGACACATCCCAAAAGATCTTTTGTACGGCGAATTAGTAAAAGGCTCCAGATTGGTTGGTAGACCATGCCTACGATTTAAAAATGTCTGCAGGAGAGCTATGAGGATATGCCATATTGATACAAACACGTGGGAGGTAGATGCAAAAAATAGAGTGGCCTGGCACCTCAACATTAAGTAAGGCACAAAGAGGGGTGAAACAGAGAGGAGAGTAGCCTCGACAGAAAAGAGAGCCAGAAAGAGAGAGAAAAGTCAGCAGCCCAGGAAAGCATCACAGTTTGTGTGCATTCAGTGCACCAAAGACTGTCACTCAAGAATTAGCCTGCAGAGTCACTTGAGCAGATGCAGATAAAATTCTTATTTTTATTTTGGACACTATGCCATCGTCCTTAGTGAACGGAAAGGATCCAATAAAAAGGTTTGTATATAAAATCATTCATAGGATTGATTTTAATACACTGGAGAATAGGAATACTTGATATCATATAAATGTGTTTAAATTAGATAGGAATACTTGAAACTGTATAACTGGGTGTGACATTATTTGTATTAGATAGGAATACCTGATACCATATAAATGTGTATAAATTAGATAGGAATACTTGAAACTATATAACTGGGTGTGACATTATTTGTATTAGATAGGAATACTTGATATCATATAAATGTGTATAAATTAGATAGGAATACTTGAAACTGTATAACTGGGTGTGACATTATTTGTATTAGATAGGAATACTTGATATCATATAAATGTGTATAAATTAGATAGGAATACTTGAAACTGTATAAACTGGGTGTGACATTATTTGTATTAGATAGGAATACTTGATATCATATAAATGTGTATAATTAGATAGGAATACTTGAAACTGTATAACTGGGTATGACATTATTTATATTAGGTAGGAATACTTGGAGCTATACAATGTTGGCAAATTATTTGTATTAAATAGGAATACTTGAAACTATATAACTGTGTGTGACATTATTTGTATTAGATAGGGATACTTGATACCATATAAGTGTGTGCTGATTATTTGTATTAGATAGAAATACTTGAAACCATATAACTGTGTGCAAATTATTTGTATTTAATAGGAATACTAGAAACCATAAAACTCTGTAAATTATTTGTATTATAGAGGAATACTTGATACGATATAACTGTCTACGTGTGCATGGTGTAATGGTTAAAGTTGTAGAAAATAGGCTTGTCGACCCGAGTTCAAATCTTGGGCGAGGCTATTTGTATTTCTCATAGTGCTAATACCCTTGGAAAAGATATGAATCCAACTACTCTCCCTTCAGTTAAATAGGAGGCAAGACTTGGCTCTTTAACCTTAACTAGATAACCAGTCTAGAAGAATTCAAACTTGTTAAACTCCGCTTAAGAAATTGACCTTGTGTTACATCCTGCTCGTGTGGAGGGGTTGGTAAAAATATGTTTGTATTGGATAGGAATACTTGCAACCATATAATTGTTCAAAGAAATTATTATTATTATTATAGTCAAATAAAAAAGTGTGATTAAATAAACTGATTGCAACGGCATGTTAAAAATATCAAGATTGTAATCAAACACATGTTACACCCTATATATATATATATATATATATATATATATAACTGTGTGCAAATTATTATATATAACTGTGTGCAAATTATTTGTATTGGATAGGAATACTTGCAACCATATAACTGTTCAAAGAAATTATTATTATTATTATAGTCAAATAAAAATGTGTGATTAAATAAGCTGATTGCAACGGAATGTTAAAAATATCATCAAGATTGTAATCAAACACATGTTACACCCTGCTCGTTTGGAGGGGTTGGTAAATAAATATATTCAACCCATAGCTGGAGGGAGGGTGAGGGGTTTCATACCTTTTTGAAAGGTATTAGTACTAAGCTGACAAGATAAGTACCAAATTAATCACCCTGGGTACTTAATGAGAAAAGTCATTTCAAAGTAAAGTTAATGCAGTTGGCACCGATAACAATTTATTATATAGGTAGTTACCAACCCCTCCACACGAGCAGGATGTGACACAAGGTCAATTTCTTAAGCAGAGTTTAACAAGTTTGAATTCAGAGTTTTTCTTTTCTTAGACTGGTTGTCTAACCAAGGTTAAAGAGCCCAGTCTGCCCTACTATTTTACCCATAGGTGCAGGGAAAGTTATTAGATGCATACTTTTCCCATCGGTATTAGCACTGTGAGAAATGCAAACAGCCTCATCCAGGATTTAAATTCGGGTCGACAAGTTCATTTTCTAGGACAGTAACCATTACACATCATATATATATATATATATATATATATATATATATTTACCAACACTCTGCATGAGCATGATCTGACACACGGTCAATTTCTTAACAGGTTTGAATTCCAAGTTTTCCTTCTGCTACACTGGTTGCCTAACCAAGGTTAAAGAACCCTGTCTGCCCTACTATTTACCCATAACTGGAGGAAGAATAGCTGGATTCATATCTTTACCAAGGGTATCAGTGGTATGAGAAATTTAGCCTCATCCCGGATTTGAACTTGGATCACCGTGTCCATTTCCTATGACAATAACCATTATACCACAGCAATTACCTTATATATATATATATATATATATATATATAAACTGCATACCTTTCCCAAGCGTATTAGTTCTATGTGAAATGGCGGCATACATATAAGTAAGCAAATAAGTTGTTAGTGATAAGAATGATATTAAGCAGGATAATACCGGTCAATTTCTTAAGCGGAGTTTAACAGGTTTGAATTCCAAGTTTTCCTTCTGCTACACTGGTTGCCTAACCAAGGTTAAAGAACCATGTCTGCCCTACTATTTACCCATAACTGGAGGGAGAATAGTTGGATTCATACCTTTCCCAAGGGTATTAGCACTATGTCAAATGCAAATAGTCTCATCTGGGATTTGAACTCATTTCATCGTGTTCATGTCCTATGACAGTAACCATTACACCACGCCCTTCCAACAAATTATTATATAAAATATGATCTTTACTGTAAAACTACTCAACATACTCAACAAAATATCCTTTAAATATACTAGCAAATATATGCACCCTCCGGGTGCAAGTATTTAAGTTTTAATGTAATAAAATGTCGTATTAAATTAGAAAGGCTAATGAAACTAAATAAGAATGCAGATAAAAATATTTGAAACAGAGGGGGGCTATAATTGAATAAATAGAACAACTGAAACTTACTCTTCCATCACTCTCGTCTTTCATTGTTATTTTTTCTAATTTAAGTATTTAGTTAAAGAATAAAATGACAGTTATTTTTTCTTGTTAATGGATTTCATTTAATATTCATTGAAGAGATTTTTGCTTATATTCATTAAAATAAAACCAAACAATTAGAAATCAATAATACTAAGCACATATTTATTAAAATCACATCTTTAGTATCAATATGCTAATTAGCCTTCCCGTTCACACTGTAAACCGCTATTTTATTGTATATATAAATATAATTGCATGTTGTGAGTATGTAGATATGGTTAACAGTATTAATAATGTAAAACAATTTTATTAATAATTGAGGTTTAAATATAAATAAAATCATGGAGAATGTGATGTAAATAACAAAGGGAATTGTGACTTGAGTAGTGATATAGTTTCGGTTACAGACATGCAAGCCCACAATCTCCATTATAATAAGATTTGGTAATTCTGCATCATGGTTCAAAATGCCATATTTGATAGCATACAACAAAATCTCCTCTGAGAAAAATTCTAAATTCAAACCAAAAATGTTGTTGTTTGCAGGAGGGTGGGGGTTGAGTATCAGAAAGAGCACCACCCCACTCATTTCTGCCACATAGACAAACAATGCCAAATTCATACAGCAAATAATAGCAAAGGGTTAATGGAGCTTACTGTGAGGCAGAAACAAACCAGAAAGAATAGAGGGGTGAAAGGTGGGCAATAAATCTTTTTTCTTGGCTCAAATAATCGCCCAGACTGGGTTCTTTAACCTTACTTAAGCAAGCAGTCTAGAAGAAAGAACTAAACCAGCTTTACTCCATTTAATAATTAACTTAAAACAGTCTAGGAGAAAGAACTAAACAGCTTTACTCCATTTAATAATTAACTTAGTAAAACATCCAGTCTAGGAGAAAGAACTAAACTTTTACTCCATTTAATAATTAACTTAGTAAAACATCCAGTCTAGGAGAAAGAACTAAACCAGCTTTACTCCATTTAATAATCAACCTAGTAAAACATCCATCTCATAGCAGAGGAGTTGGATAAATACAGTAGGATAGATTGAGTTCTTTAGCCATGGTTAGGCAACTAGTCTAGGAAAAGGAAAACCGATTTCAAACCAGCTTTACTTAAAAATTGACCTATGTCACATCCTGCTCATGGCAGAGGAGTTTGTAGAACAGATTGTGTTATTAAGTCTTGGTTGGGCAACCAGTCTAGGAAAAGGAAAACTCTGAATTCAAACCAGCTTTACTCTGCTTAAAAAGTGACCTTGTGTCACATCCTGCTTGTGGCAGTGGGGTGGGGTAAATACAGGAGGCCAGACTGGATTCTTTAGTCTAGGTTGGGCAACCAGTCTAGGATAAGGAAAACTCTGAATTCAAACCAGCTTTACTCTGCTTAAAAACTGACCTTGTGTCACCTCCTGCTCGTGGCAGAGGGGTTGGCTAAATACATACCTAAAACATTTTCTTTAGGGTGAGGGGCTTACGTTTCAGCACGGGGTGCAATAGGAGTATTCTAGGCCTTGCCTACAGGGGTGAGATGTTTTTGGTAATTTTCTGGGAATTCTGAACCAAACCCATTATTCAACATAAAAAAGTAGATTCTTCTCATTCCATTGTCCATGCAAGAGAATATCTTATTTCACTTAATTCTTCTCAGTTCATTCAGTCGAAAAATAACAAAAACAGAATTGGTATTACAAAGAAGAATTAACTAATGCAACGTATCCTCACAGAATGGACAGTTATTATTATTGGTATTTCAGTCTCGGAAGACTATAATAAAGTTTTTGTGCCCCTGAGGTTACAGCGCCTCCTGTGACTGAAGTCCAATGTTTGAAAAACATTCTCGACCACAGATGTCGCATGTGAAGGCTGTCCCTGAAGAAGCTGATGTGCCAGTTTTTTGTTGCCGCTGCATTCTTCTAGACCTCTTAGCTTCATGGTGTTGCGCCAGGGTGACTTCAGACATGAACAGTCCTCTACGGAGAGCTTGCCATCACTGAGGGCAGTACTGAGCAAAATTTTCCCAGCTGGAAGAGGCAATGCCAAAGCACCTGAGATCATTCTTGCAGACATCCTTGAAATGCAGCTGGTTTGGTTTGTTTTATGGCATATCAACCTCAGTGGGTCATTTAATGCCAATAAAGTTTTGAAATAAATCAATTCTTAATGCATAATACAATTTTTTTATAAATACATTTTTCTATTTAACCCATAGATGGGACCCTAATAGGTACTACCACTCCGGGTCAGAGTGGACCAGGGAGCAATGGTGATGAATGGGGTGCTCACATTCCCCAAACCTCCAAAACTGGAACCTCACCATCAGATAGAGTTTAACGTCATTCCCAGGACATGTAGACCCACAGCCACCGCCTTCTAGCACCCATATGATAAAAAGGGGTTGGGGCTTGCCATAAGGGCAATAGGGTTGGGAAACTCATATAGAAATGCAGCTGGGGGTGACCAATCTGTCTCTTACCAGACGAAAGCTCTGCATAGAGGTTGTCCTTCGGGATTCGTCCATCATTAAGAAATGGCCCAAAAAGGGTTGATATGCCATAAAACAAACAAACCAAACCAAATAAAGTTAATGAAAATTATTTATACCAATTTGAAGATATTAAGAACTTGAAACATAGAAACTTTTATCAAAATGACTTGTTTCGGCATTAAATGACCCGAAAAGGGTTGATATGCCATAAAACAAACCAAACCAAATAAAGTTAATAAAAATTATTTATACCAATTGGAACATATTAAAAACTTGAAACATATTGAAGTCAGTCAGTTTTGGGTTGGTAGGTATTTACCAAGCCCACAGCATGAGCAGGATGTTACACAAGGTCAATTTTTCAGAGTTTGCCTGTTTAAAATGATTGTGAACTTTATTAATACATTGACTCTTAAAATATTGATATTGCAACTAAGTATGAAGTGTTTAGTTGTTTAAAATGATTGTGAAGATTCATTTTTGTAACGACTGCTTGCTGTCTTGTCTTGCCAATTCGACGGTAATTGGACTTAGTATGATTATTCTACAAAACATAAAAACTTTTATCAAAATTATTTGTTTCAGCATTAAATGACCCAAAAGGGTTGATATGGCTAAGAAAATTATTTATACCACTTGAAACATAGAAACTTTTATCAAAATTATTTGTTTCAGCATTAAATGACCCAAAAAGGGTTGATATGCCATAAAACAAACCAAACCAAATGAAAATTATTTATACCACTTGAAACAGAAACTTTTATCAAAATTATATGTTTCAGCATTAAATGACCAAAAAGGGTTGATATGCCATAAAACAAACCAAACCAAATGAAAATTATTTATACCACTTGAAACATAGAAACTTTTATCAAAATTATTTGTTTCAGCATTAAATGACCAAAAAGGGTTGATATGCCATAAACAAACCAAACCAAATGAAAATTATTCCCAAAATTATTTGTTTCAGCATTAAATGACCCAAAAAGGGTTGATATGCCATAAAACAAACCAAACCAAATGAAAATTATTTATACCACTTGAAACATAGAAACTTTTATCAAAATTATTTGTTTCAGCATTAAATGACCCAAAAAGGGTTGATATGCCATAAAACAAACCAAACCAAATGAAAATTATTTATACCACTTGAAACATAGAAACTTTTATCAAAATTATTTGTTTCAGCATTAAATGACCCAAAAAGGGTTGATATGCCATAAAACAAACCAAACCAAATGAAAATTATTTATACCACTTGAAACATAGAAAATTTTATCAAAATTATTTGTTTCAGCATTAAATGGCCCAAAAAGGGTTGATATGCCATAAAACAAACAAGCTAAGCTAAGGCTTAATAACTAACCATTAACTTATCATTTTGACACTTATCTCACTGTTGGTGCTAAGTATTGTATAAGTGTTGAAATAATCTTGGCATTGGTAGATGAAACCTTTCTGGTATACGATTAGCTTTCATACATACAAAGTAGAAGCAAAAATTCCTGAATTCATTTTACATCAGTCAAGATGTTGTTGCAGCAAAAGATTCAGAAGAAATAACATTTTGGATATCGGTTGTCTTTGGCAAAAACAAATGTCTAAGAAAAGATGGCCACCACCAGGATGCGGGAAGATGATTAGAAACAATTGGAGGTGGATGTCTTGTATCTTTTCTTCACACTTTTAAAGTTTTGGGGTGGTAGGTATTTACCAAGCCCACAGCATGAGCAGGATGTTACACAAGGTCAATTTTTCAGAGTTTGCCTGTTTAAAATGATTGTGAACTTTATTAATACATTGACTTTTAAAATATTGATATTGCAACTAAGTATGAAGTGTTTAGTTGTTTAAAATGATTGTGAACTTTATTAATATATTGGCTCTTAAAATATTGATATTGCAACTAAGTATGAAGTGTTTATCTGTTTAAAATGATTGTGAACTTTATTAATATATTGGCTCTTAAAATATTGATATTCCAACTAAGTATGTGTTTATCTGTTTAAAATGATTGTAAACTTTATTAATATATTGGCTCTTAAAATATGATATTCCAACTAAGTATGATGTGTTTATCTGTTTAAAATGATTGTAAACTTTATTAATATATTGGCTCTTAAAATATTGATATTCCAACTAAGTATGAAGTGTTTACCCATTGACTCTTAAAATATTGATATTGCAACTAACCTCTTTATTAATATATTGGCTCTTAAAATATTGATATTGCAACCCTAACCAACTAAGTATGATCTGTGGCTGATATTCCAACTAAGTATGAAGTGTTTACCTGTTTAAAATGATTGTGAACTTTATAATACATTGACTCTTAAAATATTGATATTGCAACTAAGTATGAAGTGTTTACTGTTTAAAATGATTGTGAACCTCTTAAAATATTGATATGCAACTAAGTATGAAGTGTTTATCTGTTTAAAATGATTGTGAACTCTCTTAAAATATTGATATTCCAACTAAGTATGATGTGTTTATCTGTTTAAAATGATTGTAAACTTTATTAATATATTGGCTCTTAAAATATTGATATTCCAACTAAGTATGAAGTGTTTACCTGTTTAAAATGATTGTGAACTTTATTAATACATTGACTCTTAAAATATTGATATTGCAACTAAGTATGAAGTGTTTACCTCTGATATTGCAACTAAGTATGAAGTGTTTATCTGTTTAAAATGATTGTGAAGATACATTTTTGTAACATACATAATTGAAAACCATAAATGTTGAATTGAATTTGGCATAGAATAACCCAACAAGAGGTGATATGCCATAAAACCAACCAACCAGCCCCAACCTTAAGAGTAAATATCCCTCTTTTCAAAGTCAAAAAAATAAACACTATTCATGTTCTCATCTTGGTTGTTAATATATATATATATATATATATATATATATTTTCCCAGATTTTTCATTTGTTTTGAACTCAGTTATATTCCACTTATGCTCACTTTGCTACACGACAGTATGAGAAGTAAACAAACAAACAATGTGTTTGATATGGCTTTTTTAGCCAACAATTTTTGGGAGAATATCTGCTAAATTGAAGTCATACCTAATTTTAAAAATTAATTGATAATTAATGAATTAGGCGGGTATACCTATTCAAATGTAAGGCTAAACAAATCGAGAAAAATGAATCTCTGTATGTACATTTCAGCCTATTAGGCCTCATCAGCAGAGCTATAGACAGGAAGACTGCTTTGTGTGTGATTCGAACCCTGAAAAATAACGCCCTATTTTAAACTATCTATAATTTTTTTATCAATACTTAGGAGAATATTGAAGACTTGATTTTTCTGCAAGATGGTGCTCCTCCACATTTTGCTATTGTTCATGAATGGCTGAATCATCATTTTCCTTGGGTAGACGTAGTCCACATGACCCTACAACATTTTTCTTTGGGGTTGGTTGAAGGAGCAAGTCTACTCTATAAAACCAACAATTTTGGAAGAAATTGAAGACGAATACGAGAATTTATTTCTGCCATTCCACAAGAGTTCTTGAGAAGATCAGTTGATGCGATTCCCAACCTGGGTTCTATCCTTAAGAATCAAGGGTCGCCACCCATGGCCAACAGTTGGCCCCATAGGGGGAGTCTTACCCCTCTGCAGAGGTGCAGTCAATGCATTCTAACCCCACCGACAGGGCAGGAGAGAGATGGGGTAGAAGTAATTAAGAAAACAATAATATTATATAGTACAAGAAGTTGGTATTTCTTTATAATGAATGTTTCTATTATATTGACTTAAAATTTTATATATATATATATATATATATATATATATATATATATAAAACTTATGTTTTTATATACATATATACTTATGTGTTTTTATATATATATATATATATATATATAACACATAAGTATATATGTATATAAAAAACACAAGTTTATATATATATATATATATATATATATATATATATATATGTGTGTGTGTGTGTGTGTGTGTGTGTGTTGTGTCTATGTATATATCATAGATGCATATAGGTGTATGCATATGTGTGTATGTGTAAATATATATATATATATATATATATATAGTGTCTGTGAGTGCACATAATGTATTTTAATTCCTCATTCCCACAAAAATGAACATAGCATGAATATATATATATATATATATATATATATTTGCATAATGCACATAAATCATTTAATTTATTATATTCCTCCGCCCAAAACTTATTACCAAAATCGTTTGTATAGCACTAGGTCATCTAAAGAAATTCTACTTCCATTCTGTCTGAACCTTTCAGATTGCTCCCTCATGACAAAACAACAACAGCACCAACTCAACCTCGACCCACACCCATGCACTCTCCCAGGGCGAGCCTCTTCTCTCCTTCCTTATGGCTGACGTCAAAACTCTCTGACGTAAGTGGGCCTTGTATTATTTTTGTGCCATGCGTCTTTCACTTTTAGCTTTAGCATGGCAGACTGCCGATCCACCTTCATCAACCCACCCCCTCTCTCTCTTTTTCTTTCTTACCTTCAAATGTACTCCCCCCCCATCTACTCTTCTACCCACCTGAAGGTTGGGAGTTGTGGGATGGCAAAGACTGATGGGGGGGGGGGTGAAGCTTTGAAATTTTCTGGGAAACGCTCAATGTTCCATTAAAAAGGATAAATTAACACTGGTAAAGGTGACCCAGTGTTGAACCCAGTCTCTCTCTTCCTCAAAACAATAACAATCCATCTAACCAAAGTGTTGTAGCTGTTTGCTTGGTCTTTTTTTTTTTTCTAATTTGTTCTGTAAGTTTTGGTATTTTCAGTTCTATTCTCAACCAACGAGAGAGAAAGTTGGTTGGTTGGTTTATTAATTTTAACGGCATATCAACCCGTCCAGGGTTATATCATGCCTAGCGGTTGGGGTGTT
Organism: Doryteuthis pealeii; assembly: GCA_023376005.1. Classification (NCBI taxonomy): domain Eukaryota; kingdom Metazoa; phylum Mollusca; class Cephalopoda; order Myopsida; family Loliginidae; genus Doryteuthis; species Doryteuthis pealeii. The sequence continues at coordinate 77,994,303 of CM042164.1, read as the reverse complement.
ATACATATTGTGTATTCATATATATACTTTTAGTAATTGGTTTTAACAATGTGTTAGCATTATTGGGAATCATATAAGAGAGAGAAAGAAAACAATTATTTTAGTTGCTGGTTGGATTTTACAGCATGTCAACCCTTCAAATGCACCCACCCCATCCACTCTTCTACATGCATACACCTGAAGGTGGGGAGTTGTGGGTTAGCAAAGACTGATGGGGTGGGGGGAAGCTTTGAAATTTTCTGGGAATTGCTCAGTGTTTTGTTATAAAGGATAAATTAACGTGTAGTAGCTGTTTAATTGTTAATTTTTTTAAATCTGTATGGTCAAAATTTCAGTATGATACCACTTCTCCCCTTTCTTTAAACTTTTATTAAAAAAATTTAAAATTGTAAATTGTCATTTATTTCAATTTTTTTTCATTAAGAAAATACCTTTTTAAATACCTACTATGTTGTATTACATACAAGAAATAGAATAATTCTTTATATAATTTTATTTAACAAAGCCTGTCCTGCGTATGCAGCTTTGTTTACGTATAACGCATTTTTGGCTGTTCGAAGACAAAATACTGTTTCAACTCGCTCTAGAAAATAATTCAATGGATAAAAACACATAAAAGTTACATATTTAGAAAGATTATTTAATTTCTTTCCAACCATATAAATATTTTTAAAATTGGACCAGCAATAAATTACTATTCAAACTGATACGCTCCGAATTACAATGCCTGTTGCAAGATTGTTTACGATCGGAAAACAAGTAAATTTGAGGTTTTTGGGTTTTTTTTTTTTTAAATTAAGAACTGAGCCTAAACTTACAAAAAAAATCTATGAATTTCTTGAAATAAAAAAAAGTTGATGTGGCCTAGTCAGTATCAGTCAGACAGCGAGGGAGTCGATCCCCTTTTCAATAGTGCTAGACCAAGGATATTTCTTTTAGCATCTGAGCTGGAGCACCAAACCTACCATCAGTTCTTCCCTTTACCGCACAGATGCCTGTGCTACTCATACGCTGATTTGGTGAAAGCCGGTATCAAACTCGGAACCTTGTGATTCCTAGTCCAACACTCTAATCTTAAAAAGAGTACATCCTCAAGGAAATAGGAAAAAAACCAGCAAAAATGCACCATTTTGACAGATACGGATTTTAATTAATAGAATTATCCTGTTTTTTAAAGATTGTAAAACAAATAAGTTTTATTACTAACAGATCAACAACAACCTAAAGAAAAACAGGAGAAAAATTAGTTTTTTTTATTGTAAAGATAGATAAAACAATAAATAAAGTATAATAAAGAAATATAATAAAAAATAATAATAAAATATAAATAACACTATAAAAAATATAAAATATAAATATAAAATATAAATTAAATATAATATAAATATAAATATAATAAATAAAATAATAAAATATAATAAAAAAATTATTTTATAAATAAAGTACTATTTATTTAGTTTTTTTATTGTAAAGACTTTATTTTTTTATAAGTTTTATATATGATTTTTTTTTAAATTCCTTCCTCTTCATAAAGTTTCATTCATTCAGTTTTGTTGAATTTTGATTGATGGCGGGATGTAAAAAAAAAAAAACATGTAAAATTTGGGGCATACCTAATAATGAGCCAACTCTGTATTTAGATAGGTAACCATTTTTAACAGCAGATATTTTAAGCCAGTTGTTCCCAACCTATGGCTAAAATGGGCCACAGCAAATTTCAGGTGGGCCAAGAAAATATAATTCTATATGATTTTTATATACAAATTCCAATCATATATGTGAGAAATTTATATTTTCTGGAAAGTAAGATGTCAACTAATTCACGGTAGGGGGGAGAGATTTATGCCCCTGATACGCCCCTATATTATGTTTTATATCAATATGGTTGTATCTTGATTGAATAAATATCTTATGTAAAATGGAAATATTTTTTTCTATTATAATAATTTCATGGGCCACGAGCTGAAAAAGGTTGGGAACCCCTGCTTTAAGCAACCTAAAAGCCTGTGTGCCAGACTGAAGTTTTAAAGAATACTTCATAGTCTTTTTCTATTCCACCATGTATATATATATATATATTATATATGTATATATATATATATATATATATATATTTTTGGAGGTGTATGGTGTAATGGTTAGAATCGTAGATTCAAGTTCAAATTCAGGATAAGGCTGTTTGCATTTCACATAATGCTAATGACATAGGGAAAGGCATGCATCCAACTACTCTCCTTCTAGCTATGGGTAAATGGTAGGGCAACTAGGGTCTTCAACCTTGGCTAGGTAACTAGTCTAGGTGAAGGAAAACTTTGAATTCAAACCTGTTAATCTCCACTTGAGAAATTGACCTTGTGTCACATCCTACTCGTGTAGAAGGGTTGGTAAATATATATATAAATATTTATATATGTACAGTGCCAGTGTTAGAGTAAAGCATTCGTCAATGGGAAATAGGTCGAAACTAATACTCTAATGGACAACATATTTATAGGGAAAGTTACCAATGTGAAGTACCAGAAATAATTGCTCATTAGTCAAATCACAACTTAACAACATGTATAAAGGGCAAAACCTAAAGCCATTTGTTAGCGAAGAGTGACGCAGGAAGTGTTGACAAACAGCAGGCTGAGACGTGATCAATCTTGAAGGTCACTACCCCCAACAGCACTAACACTACCCACATCAACACCACCAAGACCAACACCACCCCCAACAATATCATCAACACTACCAGAACCATCACCAAGACAACACCAGCAACACTGCACCACCACCACCAAGACAACCACCAAGACAACCACCAAGACCACAACAACATCAACACCATCAAGAGCTACACCACATTCAACACCACTATCAACACTACCAGAAACACCAACACCACTATTACCACCACCAAGATCACCCCTAACAACAACACTACCAGCATTACAACCAAGTCCAACACCATTAATAACAACATTACCAAAACCATCACAAAGACCATCAACACTATCACCATCACCGGTAAGTCCAACATTTGAAATGTGGTTAAACTTAAAAATAAATTCAATCTCGTAAAAGCTAAAAGAAATGTGTAAGAAGTTTTTATTTGTTCCCAATTCTGAATCTATTTCTTCTTGACAATAATAAGCGACCATTCTAAAAGTATCAGAAAGCCAATATGGGGGAGTATGATGTGGAAAAGACTCAAAACACACAATGAAATAAATAATATCACTGACGATGCACCCAACAGCATCTTAGAGATGTATTTTACAAAAAAATTAAAAATAAAAAAATAGGCATGCATGTATGTACAAGGTGTGTCAAAGAGGTATCAAGATTTTTTGTACTTTTTGACACACCTTATATTCTGAAAAAAAAAAGTAACATTCCATTCATTAATTTGTTTCAGAACACAAGATGTGTCAAAAAAGTACCAAGTTTAAAGTTGTATTTACCAAGATAGAAATGAAGAATGAACAGAGGTTTTTTTTTTTCCAGAATACGTGTGTCAAAAAGTACAAAAAATCTTGATATTTTTTGACACACCTTGTATGTATGCATGTCTTTTTCTCCTTGCTAACTTGAGTTTGAGGGATTTAAAATAAATTTGTCAGTCAACCAATGCCCTTGTCTTTTCCACCTACCCATCTAAGTAATGATCAGCCTCATTGTTGCTTAACTTCTTTCTTCTTGTTATTTACTAAGCTTTGCTTCATCT
>CM042164.1:77888094-77988094 GCA_023376005.1 Doryteuthis pealeii | reverse complement strand
GGAGGTAATCAAGATATACATAGAGAGGGTGAAAGTGACAGGCAGAATGTCAAGTGAGAGATGGGTCAGTTTTTGACTTAATTGCAAATTACAACTGGAATTTTTTTCAAGCATAACTCAATCCTAAAACTAAGGAATAATTTAGTTTCATTTTTGTGTCATTAAACTAAACAGTAAAAAAGCCTTTAGGAGACAAAAATTGATTCGCTCAGCTTTAGTATAATACATATATATATATATATATATGTGCCAGCTTGACAGTCAGGGTTCGAATCACACACAAAGCAGTCTTCCTGTCTATAGCTCTGCTGATGAGGCCTAATAGGCTGAAATGTACATACAGAGATTGATTTTTCTCGATTTGTTTAGCCTTACATTTGAATAGGTATGCCCACCTAATTCATTAATTATTAATTAATTAATTTTCAAAATTGGGTACGACTTTAATTAAGCACATATTCTCCCAAAAAATTGTTGGCTAAAAAAAGCCATATCGAACACATTTGTTTGTTTGTTTACTTCTCATATATATATATATATTATATATATATATATATATATATATATGAGTCACCAAACTGTGCATCAGCAAAATGGACCAATAAACTACCCTGTGCACCCTGGAATAACTTGTTGTGAATGTGGGAAGATGTGCAAGACTTTAGCTGGACTAAAAAGCCATATTTGCGCAGCTCACTGTTGAACTTTTTTTTTTTATCAAGCAATGGCAATACTTTAACATGAGTTTGTTGCCATCATCATATATATATATATATATATATATATATATATATAAAGTAAAATATATATAAGAAAGAAATTTTTAAAAATTCTCTAAATAATTTGAACAATGAAAGAATAAATCTAAAAAGAGAAAGACTAATACTAAGAAGAGAAAGAAGAAAGAAAACTATGAATATTTTGAACAAAGAATAATTCTAAGAATGAAATAATAATATTAGGGAGAAAAAAAAAGAAAAGGGAGAAAAAGAAGAAAACTATAAACATTTTGAAAAAAAAAAAAAAAAAATTCTCAGAAGGAGAAAGTAACAAAGAAAGCTATAAATATATACAAGCATTGTACTTTTTTTTTTTAGAACTGCAACATATTTTTAGTTAGAGAGTTTCAATATAGTAAACTATAGGGTACCAAATGAGGACCAAACTTGCTTAAGAAGAAAAAAAAACAATGTAAAAAATGCTATAAATAATTGGTGGAATGAAATAATCAATCTGAGTGAGTGAGTGAGTGATGAGAGAGAGAAAGCTAAATATACAGATTGATACTGAAATAGGGAGATATGATTTAGATAGATATGTTGAAAAGAAAAATAAATAAAGGAAAGAAAATGTTGAATGGATAAAATAGATTTACTAACACGTGTTTCGGCCAGGAGTTTGTTCATGTACACATGTATTCTATTTATTATTATTTTAAATATAAAATAAAATAATAATGATAGAAAATTATAAAATATTTAAGCATACAAAGAATAACGGCCTTCATCAGAGTAAAATGTTTGATATTTGAAGTTAAAACGGTCAAAATACAGAAATTTTGAAGTGTTCGAAAGAATTTTTTTTTAAATCTTTTTGAAATTATTTGAGAGACGTTACACAGCAAGAGAAAATAGTGATGTTTGTATGAAGGTTATGGTTAGAGAATATTTTTGGGGAATGATATTTGAAAATGTACATAGATATGAATAAGCTGAGATAGACACTGAAATAGCTACGGGCAGATTGACACACACACACACAGATTAAAGAAAGAAATAGAAGGATATGAATATATTTAGATAGATATGAACAGGACAAGATAGATATGAATAAAATTGGGATAGATACTGAAATAGATATGGGCAGATTGAGATAGATACACACACTCACGCGTATATACAGATGAAAGAAAGAAAATACTGACAAGAAGAAAAAGAAAGCTATAAATATTTTGAATAAAGAAAGAATAATTTTAAGAAAGAAAGCAATAAATATATATGAGTAGGTTCGTTGTTTTTATTCTACAGTATATCAACACTTTTCGTAGACAAAAATGCACTAAAAAAATCTTCAGTTTTGCAATAATGGGGTGGGGGGGTATATTTTTAATTAGAACTTTGGTTATAATTTCATCATCTAATTTCATTTTGATAAAATAAAATGACAAAATTCCCTGGTTTAAATACTGAAATTGTTAGATTTTCTGATCAACATTTTGGTCAATTTTTGCAAAACCAAGGATCATTTAGTGCATTTTTGTCTACAATCTATGATACCATTTCCCCAAAAATTGGTACAAGTTCAAAATCTAATTCTGGTATCAGTACTTAATCGACCAATACGAAATTTTTAGTGTTTCATGTAATTAGATATTTTTAAAAAGTAAAAAATCAACCTTCCAATAGGGATGAATGGCAAGAGAGAATCAAGAGAATTCATGCTGTCAGCACATATTGATGATGATGACAGCCAGGGCAGACATGTACTACCACTAAATCACACAATGGGTTGGTTGTGGGAGGGAAGGCTAAGCCGACTTGGAGGTTTCAAAAGTACTGACTTCATATATTTTCAATGAATACTACTTCATGAAAATTAACTATAGTAGAGTGGGTGCCCTGTATCATAGATTCAGGGTAAGGACCTATCATTGATTTAATTAGGGTGAGGGGGTGGCATGAGACCCTAACACCAGCCCTGATGACAGATCAAATATATTTGTAACAATAATTACTACTTGATCACTGAAATTAAGAAACATTTTTCCTTGTTCAAATCCTGGACGAAGCTACAATTCATATAGTGCTAATACCCTTGGGAAAGGTATGAATCCAACTACTTTCCTTCCAGCTATGAGTAAATAGTAGGGCACTGGGTTCTTTAACCTTGGTTAGGTAACCAGTCTAGGAAAAGGAAAACTCTGAATTCAAACCACTTAAAATCCACTTGGGGTGGTTACTACTAGAATAGTCTCAGTCCTAATTAGTGATCTATTTTACTAATATTAATTAGGGTGAGGGGTGGCATGAGACCCTGATGACAGATCAAATATATTTGTAACAATAATTACTACTTGATCACTGAAATTAAGAAACATTCTTCCTTGTAATTAACAATTAAGTTAGTCATTTACTAATTTCCAAAGCAAATTAACAAAAACCAGGAATTCTTCCTACATTTGTTTTACAATAAAACTTCATTATCAGCTCAAATATTTCTTTTTCTGTGTGAAGAGGTTAAATAAAAGTTTACAAATAGATAAAATTTATGTGTAAAATATTCAAAATAATTATTTCTCTGAATTTTGAGATGAGGCTTGATAATTAGTATTATTGTATTAATCAGACTATTGTCCTCATCCTCATTGTTATCTGTACAACGTTTCGGCCGATGTGCCCTCCGGCCTTCTTCAGGTATTTCTTCTCGGACTCGGGAACCTTCTTGTCGTAATCAGGAGCCATCATGGAACTTTGAACCTAACCCTTTATTCAGTCCACAGGAGTATCCTGTACACTGAGTGAGTAAGGGTCAGTATAGAACCTGGAACCTTGTGATTTCTAGTCTGATGCTCTACCGAGTGGATAGAAATAAGTACAACTCAAACAATTTTTATTTTCAATGAACACTTGCACCCAGTCATGGTTAATGAAATGAGAAGTCAACCCCCATGGATTGAATAAAGGGTTCCATTAGAAGTTCCGTGAATGGCTCCCAATTATGACAAGAAGGTTCCTGTGTTCAACAAGTAACACCTGAAGAAGGCCAGAGGCACATCAGCGAAACATTGTGTATATATAACAATACAGATGAGGACAATACTCTAAATAATCCAAATAACTCAATTTGGTATAAAAACAAAAAAAAGGTTTCAAAGGTCCATGATGGCTCCCGAATACAACAAGAAGGTTCCCGGGTTCGAAAAGAAGGTTCCTGAGTTTGGAAACCTTCTTGCATAATTGGGAGTTTGAAAAGAAGGTTCCCAAGTTTGAGAAGTTTCCAGAGTCCAACAATAAATACCTGAAGAAGGCCAGAGGGCACACCAGCCAAAACATTGTACAGATAACAAAGATGAGGAGAATAGTCTGAATAATCCTAATAATACTAATTATCAATCCTCATCTCAAAATATTATATATACATATTGTAAATGGTTGTGTGCATGTGTATATATATATATATATATACACACATACATACACACACACAAACAAACACATAATATTATATACACATGCTACTGAAAAAAATAACACTGTGCCACAAACAAACCTATAACAGTAGGATCAGTCAGGGTTTCATGGCAAAAGCATCATATCATTGCTACACACACACACAGATTATTATATATATATATATTATATATATATATATATATATATTGGCTGTCAACTCGTGCAAGACCATTTCCTGTTCTTTTTTTTTTTCAAAGTTGAGTGCCAGTAGCATTTGCGACTCTATTCTTGTGTTTTCTCAGATGACTCGCCAGGCCATCCCTGGAGAGACATACTCTTCCACATAAACTACATGTTAGAACTTCTCCACTTTGAAAGTTGCTGGACTGAAAATTACCCTTTCTAATAGCCCGCTTCAATTTTTGGTGTTTAATTCGGTTGGACTCAAATTCTTTCACAGACCGGTAGATGGTGGTTCTCTAGCCAGGTCTATTACAAGCTAGCTTCTTCCAGTCCTCCACAGTAAAAACAGCATTCTTCAGAGTGTCCTTGAGGCAGTCCTTAAACCTCAAGTTGTGTTTGCATTGACAACATTTGTGTGTGTGTGTGTATATATATATATATATATATATACATACATACACACACACATACAAAACAGATTGATAGATAGACAAATAGATAAATCATTTCTAAACACTTACCTCAAGTTGCTTTAACATCAAAATAAATGATCCTCAAAACACTTTGAGATAGGCTGGACAGATTTGGGGTGACACATAAACCCCTAAATAAAGAAATGCCTGATCAAGCAGTCATGGATAATATGAAACACACTTTGCCCATTATTAACAGATATCTCCCAAATGGAGAGCTCAGTGCCAGGTGTCTGCAACAGCAGAGATCACATAAAGGTCAGTTAAATTCCAGAAAATAATTTCATTGAATAAAGTTGCTTGGTTCCTTTGTCTGCCTATTCAACGGTAATTCGGCTTGTACAGTTGTTAAATTAAAATTGACTGACGAGATTGAAAAGTCAAAGTAACATTCTCTGCATAATTCAAGTTTGAACAACATTTTTTTTAAACTGGTAACACGTACCGAAATTTACTGACACAGGATACTTTCAATTGATTTACAATCTTGGTCTGTGATTTATACCATAATTGACACAGACAATAATTTTCTTGAGGTGTGATTATATATATATATATATATATATATATGCACACATAAGTGTATGCAATTACATACATTCAAATAGATGTAAGAACATAAATACATATATGCAAACACACACATATATATATACACACATGCATATATACATGCACATACACACACAAATATATATACGCATACACACTAATATATATAAACACATACACATATATATACACACATAGATGTACACATATATACACAAACATATACAATCATATATATATATATATATATGATATATACATACTATATATATATGATATATACATACTATATATGCACAATTACATATATATACACGATATATACATACTATATATGCACAAATACATACAAGCATATATACACGATATATACATACTATATATGCACAAATACATACAAGTATATATATATATATATATGATATATACACACTATATATGTACAAATACATACAAGCATATATATATATATATATATATATATATATATATATAACATATATGCACAAATATAATAAGTATTTTACCAATATATAAATAAGTATAATAGCAATAACTCAACAAATAAAAAATAACAAAAAAAAAAGAAAAGGAAGCAAATTGGGACACAATTCTTAAGAGACATTCTTCATCATCATCGATTATTGCACTCAGATATTTTATACAAAATAAAAATATAGAAATAGTCAGGAATCTTTGTTGCTTCCAAGTTGCCTGAAGAAAAGAACTTTTCATTTTTCACATCTGCACAAATTTATTTATAACAAAAAACTGTGTTGACTTACCCAGTCCTTGACACATTGCTCTGGTGTGTTCTGGTAACCAGCAAACATTGCAGGATTTGCTAGCATACCTCGGGCTGCCATAACACCTGGAAGACACAACAAGAAAGATACAACATAAATACAGCAATTTAACACATCTATATATTAATATTCATGTTCCTTAATTGTAATGACAAAAACAGTCATAGCACCTACTAAAATGCATGGATTGAAATTGCAATTATGTAGAAAAACATACATGTTCAACAATTGTAGGATTAGCTAGTGTAGGGCCAGTTGGGTTGTAGTAGTCATCATTAGTTCAGAAATAACATACGCAAGTCATATAGTCACAAAGGGGTTGTTTATTCCTTCAAGGCTCGTGGGTTCTTTTTCAGAGAGAGAGAGAGAGAGAGAGAGGGTAAGGTCAAATTATTCAATCGTAAATCATGTTCGATACTACTATGCGAAACACATTATGGGGGAACCTGGGAAGCCCCATCAGCCCCTTACGAAAAAGACCGATTTTTCTCTTCTTCCATTTTTGGTCCCAGGGGTGGAGAAAGGTCACATCCGCTTCTGGTCACAATCCGGAACTTCCGTTTTTATTTTAAAATCTAGTTCTGGGGCCATTCGTCGGTCAATTGCTCCCCCCCACTCCCATTGAGTGTTTACCCTTCCAAACTTTAACCTTTGTTCTTATTTCTTTTTCTTCTCTTTCTCCAGAAATCCGATTACAGTTTTCTTTTCAATCCCCAAATTCCCCGTAGAGACCATAATAATTACGCTACACTATCATACGTTGTTCTGACATAACACCTGTAAGAAAACAAGATAGATACAACATGAATTGAAATATAGAATTTAACAAATTAAAATTATTGGTTTGTTTTGTTTTACGGCATATCAACCTCAGTGGGTCATTTAATGCCGATAAAGTTTTGAAATAAATCAATTCTTAATGGATAATACAATTTTTTTTTAAATTTCATTTTTCTATTTAACCCATAGATGGGACCCTAACAGGTACTACCACTCCGGGTCACAGTGACCAGGGAGCAATGGTGATGAAGGGGTGCTCCACATTCCCCAAACCTCCAAAACTGAAATTAAAATTAAACTCAGTTAATCAGAAAACATAGCAGCCTTACACCTGAACAAAGGGAGACAAACGCTACATTGAAATTGTCACTTTAAAATGCAGGATTCAAATTGCACATCTAGTCACCAGGGAATTCAATTTTTGATTGTATAACATTCCATTTGAAATGGAACTCTTGGTTGAGAACTTTGGTTACCTTTTTATTACAAAACATTACGCTAATTTGTGAGTCTACAGAGAAGTACACACACCAACGTTGTGATCGGAGGGGGAGGGGGGTTGATTGGGAGTTACTTTGCTTTTGTTTGTTTGTTTGTATGGTCTTGTTTAGCATTTGTTTCTCATTGGTTTTTTAGCGGGTTAATTTTATTTCTGGTGCTTCAATTTGGGGATTGAAAAGAAAACGGTAATCGGATTTCTGGAGAAAGAGAAGAAAAAGAAATAAGAACAAAGGTTAAAGTTTGGAAGGGTAAACACTCAACTGGGGGGGGGGGCAGTAATTGACCGACGAATGACCCCAGAACTAGATTTTAAAATAAAAACGGAAGTTCCGGATTGTGACCGGGAGCGGATGTGACCTTTCCCCAACCCTGGGACCAAAAGTGGAAGAAGAGAAAAATCGGTCTTTTTCAGCTGGGTCTCCGTAAGGGGCAGACAGGGTTTCTCGGGTTATGGAGGTCTAATAGGTTGGTTGGCTAAATTTTACAAAATATCAACCCTTGATGGGTTATTTTAAGCCAAAGACATTTTGTTTTATTCATTCTTGATGGGTACTCAATTAAAAAAAAAAAATTCTATTTAACCCATAGATGGGACCCTAACAGGTACTACCACTCCAGATCAGAGTGGACCTTGGGATTAATGGTGATGAATGGGTACTCCACATTCCCCAGAACTCAAGAATTGGAAGTTCACTAACAGATAAAGTTTAACATCAGACCCAGGACAATAAGACCCTCAGCCACCACCTTCTAACACATATATGATAGAAAGGGTTGGAGCTTGCTATAATGGCAATAGGGTGGGTACAATCATATAGGTGCTAGGGCTTGACGTGACTAGCCAATTGATTTGAGGGTGCCTCTCCAACTGCCTGTCTTGCCTAACTAAGGGCCAAAGAGGAGTGTTGCATGTCATGGAGTGCTCGACTACCTTGCCTGAACAAATGGAGACAAACGCTGTATTGTCACTTTAAAATGCCCAACTCAAATCTGTATCTCATCACCAGAAAATTGATTTTTTATATATTGATACTAGTGTTCCTTATTTGTACAACTGTTATCTTGCAATACCCTCTAGTTAAAAATGATGCTGTCCAAATCATCCAAGATGAAATGCAAAAATGTAAATCCTGATTATCTGATGTTGCTTATCCGCCAAATTCTTACTGCCTGAGAGTTGTCACCTCAGCTAAATAATGAATCATTCCATTTTTATCATAAAGAAAGAGAAGAAAAAGGACATGCTACACAGAAAAAATATAAGAAAGAAAGAAAGAGTGGGGGAAAGATAGAATGAAAAAAGGAAAGAAAGAAAAAAAAGAATGCGAGAAAGTTAAATCAAGATTATCATAGTTTTTACATATTGAACTATATCGTAATAGCTTTTAAGTAAACATATTGTAACAATTATTATCTTACTGTGGTATATCCACAGGTTCTGCTAGTTGTATAATATTCCACTTGAAATGATAACTTTGCTTGAGAAGAAAATACTTCTTTATTACAAAACATTACACTAGTTTCTGACACCACAGAGAAGTACACATACCAACGTCATGATTGGGGTGGAGGGAAGCTCGGCCCAGCACCGCCTCCAGTTGCCAATAAATACCGATTCAGATTTTTCAAAGCTTCACCTACCCACCCACTTCCAAATTCTACGCATTCATAGTTTAGGTGTATAGTGGCAAAAGTTAGGTAATATATTTCAATGTTAAAGCAAGGCAAAGTCTTTTGGGTTAGGGTGATTTTTAGGCAACCCATCAAGGAGAAGGAAAACTCCAAATTCAAACCTGCTTTACTCCACTTAAAAATTGACCTTCTGACACATCTTGCCCATGATGGAAGTGTTGGCATGTATAAACACAACATTTTGGCTGCTGTATTCTACGGCCTTCTTCAAATGTTCCCAGTCTGAGCATAGCAACGACCCAACCTGGGTAATCATTTTGAATACTTTGGCCGAAACATTATGATTTTACATACCACAATAAAGATGAGGATAACAGTCTAAAAAATGAAAATTATACACATCAAGCCTCATCTAAAAAAATTTGAAAAAATAAGTTTTATTTGTATTTTTGAGGTGATGGGAATAATTTTGATATTTCAGACAGTTGTCCTCATCTCTATTGTAGTAGTATATACATAACATTCAGGCTTCTGTAGACCTCAGGTATTGTTTAGGCGTTTCTTATTTACCTTAAAATAAAATCATCATCAGATGATAACCTTGGTTTTAGAGCTAAGGTGGAGTGCCACACCTACCCTCATCTTCTCACTTTACCTTAAAATAAAGTCATCAGACAATAACCTAGAGTTCAAAAATCATTATCAACAATGTTTCTTTTTTATGAATAGCCTGAACCCTTTAACTGTGTAATTTCATGATCATTCCCATTAATGACGTTAATTATCTCTCAGTTGGTAGAGCAAAAGCCTTGGAGTCACAAGGTTCCTGGTTTGATAACAGTCCCCGGCAACTCAGTGCATGCTTAGCACAGATTGGGTAATCTGTTCTGTGCAGTAAAGTGAGGAGCTAACGGTAGGTGTGGCACTCCACCTTAGCTCCGAAACAACGTTTGAACTCAAGGTTATCATCTCATAATGACCTTATTTTAAGGTGAAGTGTGGAGCTAAAGGTAGGTGTGGCACTCCACCTTAGCTCGTAAACCACTTTTGAACTCAAGGTTATCATCTGATGACTTTATTTTAAGGTAAATAAGAAACACCTAAACAAGGCCCAAGGTTACAGTGTTCTGAACATTGTGTTTATACATACCACAATAAAGATGAGGACAACAGTTTAAAATATCAAAAAATAAGATTTTATTTTTATAAAAATTCTCTGCAGTATGTCAATAATGAAACACTAACAAAAAAAAATATCTTTAATGCAATTCTATAGTAAAATAATTTCCAGTACGATTCTATAGTAAACTATTTTTCAATGCAATTCTATAATAAACTATTTTTCAATGCAATTCTATAATAAACTATTTTTCAATGCAATTCTATAATAAAATATTTTTCAATGCAATTCTATAATAAAATATTTTTCAATGCTATTCTATAATAAAATATTTTTCAATGCTATTCTATAATAAAATATTTTTCAATGCTATTCTATAGTAAATTAAAGATTATGAAGCTAAAAATGAAGTATTGCTAAGGAATTGTTTAAATGTTGTCAAAGAACTTATTCTTGGAAAAATTATTTTTAGAATGGTAATAATGAAAACACTAACAAAAAAAAAAAAAGAAATAAAAAAAAAGAAAAAAAAAGTGTTGTCAAATTATGAAGCTAAAAATGAAATTGCAATAATACACAAAAGTCAAATTCTGCTTGAATTAAGAATGCAGAAATCTGGTTTTGATGGAGAGTCAGCCATTGTTCCAACATCTTGTGGTAGACATGGATGTTTAAGATTGTTGTCTATAAGACGACTTTATTGTGTTTGAAGACAACATTCCCAACAGATACTAATCATATAAAACTTCTTTGTTTTCTTTGGGTTCAATATTTCTTCTGCTTCTTCATCTTCTTCTTCTCATTCATCTTCTTCCTTCCCTATAACAAATCTTCTGCTTCTTCTCGATCGTCGTCTTCTCTCTTCTTCCCTGCCCCCATACCAATTCTTCTTCGTCGTCTTCTTCTCTCCCCCATAACAAGTCTTCACACAAATAGAACTGATAAATCTGGCAAAATATTTGGTCTGTCTCCAATCAAATTCAACAATGGCGGTATTTCAACATTTATAAACAGTTGACAAAGAAAAGCAACTTGCTTCGGAAGAAACACTTAGAAAGAGCTGAAGCACTTCAAGTCTAACAAGGTTAGACTTTTATATAAAGACTGCCGATTTGGAGAGGCTCATTACCACTAAGTCATCACAGGCTTGGGTAGAAAACTAAGAGTTGAAACATTATGACTTTTCAAGAGTCGGTTTGGTACGAGTAAGACTATCAGAGAAGAATCGGAATCAGAATTTGGTAATAAGTACTATATTCAATTATGGAAGCATGTGGTGTAATGGTTAAAATCATGGGAAATGGACTTGTCGCCCGAGTTCAAATCCTGGGCGTGGTAATTGCATTTCACTTAGCGCTAATACCCTTGGGAAAGGTATGAATCCTACTCTCCCTCCAGCTATGGATAAATAGTAGGTCAGACTGGGCTCTTTAACCTTGATTAGGCAACCGGTTTAGGAGAAGGAAAACTCTGAATTCAAACCTGTTGAACTCCGCTTAAAAAAAATTGACCTTGTGTCACATCCTGCCCGTGCGGAGGGGTTGGTAAAAAAAAAAATTCAATTACTAGTAGGACCTGTGGATATACAGCTAAGGAGTCTATCCCCTTTTCACTAGCACAAGGAACCATGAGGTTCCCAGCCAGACACTCTACCGACTGAGCTAATTTTTAACTTTCCCATTTTCCCAGATCAAACTAATGTCCTTGCTTGAGGACAGTCATTTTTTAACTACTGTGCGTTTCGATTACAACTCATGATCGTAAAATGCAATTTATATCATAATAAACATTTAAAGTTTATAGGGTTTCAAACCAAACAAATTATACCCATCTATGGGTTAAATAGAAAAATGTATTTATAAAAAAATTGTATTCTGCATTAAGAATTGATTATTTTCAAAATTTTATTGGCATTAAATGACACACTGAGGTTGATAGTTTTGAAATAAATCAATTCTTAATGGATAATACAATTTTTTTATAAATACATTTTTCTATTTAACCCATAGATGGGACCCTAACAGGTACTACCACTCCGGGTCAGAGTGGACCAGGGAGCAATGGTGATGAAGGGGTGCTCCACATTCCCCAAACCTCCAAAACTGGAACCTCACCATCAGATAGAGTTTAACGTCATTCCCAGGACATGTAGACCCGCAGCCACCGCCTTCTAGCACCCATATGATAAAAAGGGGTTGGGGCTTGCCATAAGGGCAATAGGGTTGAGAAAATCATATAGGTGCTAGGGATTGACGTGACCAGCCTATTGATCAGAGGGGTCCTCTCCGACCGACCGTCTAGCCCAAGATAGGGCCAAAGTGGAGTATTGCATGTCATGAACTGCTCATCCACCTGGGCTCTATCCTTAAGCATCACGGGTTGCCACCCACGGCCAACAGGTGGCCCCATTGGGGAATCTTACCCCTCTGCAGAGGTGCAGTCGGTGCATTCTAACGCCCCAGCCAACAGGGCGGAAAGAAGGAATGAAATAACAAGTAAGTCTCAATCTCTGTCTCTCTCTACCACCTGAGTTTTCTCTGTTGATTATATACCCAATGTTGGCTATATATATATATATATATATATATATATATATATGGACTGTGACATCATAGAAAGCAATTTTTAACCTCAGTCACACTATTATGTTCACTTTAAGACTTTGAAAGGTATGAACTTCCTCATCCCTCTTGCTATGGGTTAAATAGTACCACTTAGTATCCTAAATTTTGATAAAAGCGGAGTGGCCTATTGACAGTATCAGACAGACAACGAGGGAGTCTATTTCCCTTTCACTAGCACTAAACAAGGGAGATTATTTTTGCATCTGAGTGCTCTCCACTTTACAGCGCAGCTCCAAGTTATGTTAGTCATGTGCCAAGTCGTCAAGCGCCGGTATCAAACCCAGAACCTTGCAGTTCCTAGGCAGATGCTTTAACAACTGAGCTAAACCTGCATACCTAGATAATTGTGTAATGAACTTAAACAAGTATATACATATTTTCCAGCCACTCCACATGAGTAGGATGTGACAAGGTCAATTTCTTAAATGGAGTTAAACAGGTTAGAATTCAGAGTTTTCCTTCTCCTAGACTAGTTGCCTAACCAAGATTTAAGAGCCCTCCTTGTTACCCATAGATGGAGAGAGAGTAGGTGGATGCATACTTTTCCCAAGGGTATTAGCGCTATGTAAAATTCAAACAGAATTTGAATTCGCGTTGACAAGTCCATTTCCTAAGACTCTAACCATTATAATACACACCTCCTACACACAAGTATATAGCTATATCTACCACAACAGACGCAAAGTAACTAGTCAACAATTAAGAATGACAATGCTTTATCTAAGAAATTCAAACAATTCTTAAGACTATTACTAATAAAATGTGTAAAGAAATTCAAAACAATTCTAAGACTATTACTAATAAAATGTGTAAAGAAATTCAAACAATTCTTAAGACTATTATTAAATAAAATGTGTAAAGAAGCTTATCAAAAATTAATGAGACAATCCTTTATCTAAAATATTTGAACGACTGTACCCCATTAAGAAAAATGGTGTCAGTCTAGTGGTGCTACAGGTTTGACTATATCAAGGAATATTTTGACATAGAAACTAATTTCTATTCATTCATTAAACGTCAAGAGGTCAAAGGTTAAGAGTCTTAAAAGAGAGAGAAGAGAAGCGTTTTTGAATCATAACTGTGAGAATTAAAATGGAGGAAGGGTCAACTTGAGTGGACTCAACATAAGTTTCTTCTTTTGTTTTGCACATTTGGGAAAAGACAGAAAACAAAAAAATGAAAGAGGAAATAGAAAAGAGAAAAAAATAAGAAAGATCAGATGATCTGTCAAAGTTGTGAATGAAATTTGGGTTACTCATTTCTTAACGAGACGCTCATTGTGTAATGGTTATCATCTTTGGAAATAGATACAGCAACTAGAGTTCAAATCCTGGATGGGACTGTTTGAAGTCAGTCAGTCTACTGTTGGTTTGAATAACAGTAGCTAATTAAGTCAACTTAAGCAGTGTCCAAGACAGTTGGTACATATAGAAATCAAGAATGATCCATTCATGAATTTGGGTGATTTGGGTGATTCCATTCCTTGAGTTCTGATTGGCTGCTGGGTTTGAATGATACTGTGTAGTTTTATAAATACCCTGTCATTCTGCAGTAGACTTTGCGACTATTCAGGTTTGTATTGAGTTACAACCGTTTGTTGCCTTGTCTTCCCAATTCGACAGTAATTGGAACTTTGATTATTCTTCAGGGCCATTTGAATTTCACATAATGCACGTAACTATGTGTTACGATTTTTGTCGCCATTTTTAGGCTGCAGGTGAGATCACTTTACAGTGGAGATCGCTTGTGTTCCTTAGTGAAGAATCCTTGGTTGTTCATTGGTGTTCCTTAGAAGGTAGAACCCTTTGGTTGTGAGCAGAGTCCTTGGTTGCAGATCTGTTTGTCCATGTCAAATACGTACAAATGAACGGCTTTCAAGATCGGCAATTAAATAATTAACTAACAACATATTCAAGCGCGTTGATTGGCTGGTTTTAATCCACATGCCCATGCAGAGTCTATAAGTTTAAGTGGTGGACTTCAGCACACCTTATATATCAAAATATTCCAACGTTGTGTGTAAACCAATGATCATTATTAAAGATAATTATCAATAAGTTGCAAAGAATCTTTAATTCTGAGCTTTTTTTGTAAAAATGAATTCATTTATTTACAAGTTCAAATACAAAACACAGCTGTTTGAATTTTCACATAGTGCTAAAACCCTTGGGAAAGGTATGTATCCAATTATTCTCCCTCCAGTTATGAGTAAATAGCAGAGCAGACTGGGCCCTTCAACCTTGATATGGCAACCAGTCTAGGAGAAGGAAAACTCTTCATTCAAACCAAACGGTCTCTTTGTTATTAGTTGAAATTACATTGAGAGCCTCCCCCTCCTCCCCTCCTTCTTCATATAAATTAATCATAAGTAAAAAAAGTAAAGTCGACGGGGCGGCCTAAAGTCGGTATCAGCCAGTCAGCGAGGGAGTCTATCCCCTTTACAATAGCGCTAGACAAGGAGATTGTTTTTAGCATCTGAGGTGGAGCGCCACACCTTCCATCAGCTCCTTACTTTACCGCACAGATCCCTGTGCTACTAATACGCTGAATTGGCAGGGACCGGTATCGAACTAGGAACCTTGTGGTTTCTAGCCGAACGCTCTACCGACTGAGCTAACCCTGCCCTTAATTATCATAATATGACATATATTGCGTCTATTCTTTTATCATTGAAGATTAGGGTTTGGTTTTAGCTCAGTCGGTAGAGCATTCAGCTGGAAACCACAAGGTTCCTAGTTCGATACCGGCCCTCACCAACTCAGCGTATGAGTAGCACAGGTATCTGTGTGGTAAAGTAAGGAGCTGATCGTAAGTGTAGCACTCCACCTCAGATGCTAAAATAATCTCCTTGGTCTAGCACTAGTGAAAAGGGGATAGACTCCCTCACTGTATGGCTCATATTGACATTAGGCCACTCCAATGACTTTACTTTTGGTTTGGTTTGAAATTAACCTTGAACCACGTATGTTTGTGAATCTGTGTTATGCCTCAAAGAAACGTGATTCAAAGTTAACTGACCTGAAAAAAATGTAAGAGTTTTCAAATAAAATAACTGGTGCATTATATCTTTTATTCATTAATATATCAACATTGAAAATTTCATTAAATTCGGTTAATTCCTTGATTTTTAGTATTTTTTTTTCTTTCGATGGGGGTGACACACTATGGTGGAATTTATGTCTGCTAAGTAGGATTTAACCGCGATATCTATGCTGTCCATAAACCCTAAATTTGACATCAACATATACGTTACATTTCACTCTTCAAAAAATGTTATTTTCTTCTTGATTGTTGACTTCATATTTGAATGAAGATTTTACCACAAATGTTTTATTATATCAGATAAGCTGTTAAAAAAAACAAAAAAACCTTGGGGTGGATTGGTTTACCTTTTCCTCCCAAGATTTGTTGTTGACAATATTCATGTCCTTGAATCTTAAAGGAGTGGCCATTTATGCTCCCCTCTCTACTTACTTTTGTCAAGATGAGACTGCAGGGATTATTTTTGTTGAAAAAGGGGGATGAAGCTAAGAGGGGAAATGAATTTTTAAGAAAGAAAAAGAAAATGAAAAATAAATAAGAAAGAAAAAGAAAGAAAGTGTTACTTTTGTTAAAAAGGGGGATGAAGTTAAGAGAGGAAATAAATTGAGAGAAAAAACGAAAAATAAAGACACAAAAAGAAAGAGAAAGAGAAAAAGGAAGAAAAAGAAAGAGAAAAGAAAGAAAGAGAAGAAGAAAGAGAAAAGGGAAAAAGGAAGAAAAAGAAAGAGAAAGGGAAAAAGAAAGAGAAAGGGAAAAGGAAGAAAGAAAGGGAAAAAAGAAGAAAAGAAATAGAAAGAGAAAAAGGAAGAGAAAGAAAGAGAAAGAAAGGAAAAGGAAAAGAAAGGAAAAAGAAAAGAATTCTTATTTTTGTTAAAAAGGAAGATGAAGTTAAGAGAGTAAATAGATTGTTAAGAAAGAAAAAGAAAAAAGAAAAAGAAAATGGAAGATAAAGTCTTATTTTTGTTGGAGAAGTAAAGAAAAAAGAAAAATTAAGGATAAAAAAGAAAGAATGATATAAAGAAAAAAGAAACAAAGAGAAAGAAAAAGGAAATCATATTATTGTATAAAAGAGAAGAAGTTGGGAGAGTAAATGAAGGAAAAATGAAGAAAAGGGAAAAGAGAAAGTTTTATTTTTGTTTCAAAGAAATCAAATTGGGGAAAAAATAAAGAAAAAAAGAAAATGTCATACAGAGGAATTAGGAAGAATAAAGAAAAGAAAAATGAAAATAGGAGAAAAAAAGATATTAAGGAAAGAAACAAAGAAAAAGGGAAAGGAGAAAAAGGACATAAAGAAATTGAAAGGAAAGAGAGAAAAAGAAAGAGAAGAAAGAGAAAGAGAAAAAGAAAAAAGAAAGAGAAAAAGAAACAAAGAAAGAAAGAAAAAAAGAAGAGAAAAGAAAGAGAAAGAGAGAAAAAGGAAAAAAAGAGAAAAAGGAAAAACAAAGAAAGAGAAAAGAAACAAAGAAAGAGAAAAAAGAAAAAAAAGAAAGAGAAAAAGGAAAAAAAGAAAAAAAAAGGAAAGAAAGAGAAGAAAAAGAAAGAAAGAAAAAGAAAGAGAAAAAAAGAAAACAAAGAAAGAGAAAAAAGGAAAAACAAAGAAAGAGAAGAAAGAGAAAAAGGAAAAACAAAGAAAGAGAAAAAGAGAAAGAAAAAACAAAGAAGAGAAAAAGAAAAAGAAAGAAAAAAAAGAAAGAGAAAAAGGAAAAACAAAGAAAGAGAAAAGAAAAAAAGAAAAAGAAAAAGAAAGAGAAGAAAAAGAAAGAGAAGAAAAAGAAAGAAAAAGAAAAAAAGGAAAAACAAGAAAGAGAAAAGAAAAGAGAAGAAAGAGAAAAAAAGGAAAAACAAAGAAAGAGAAAGAAAAAAAGGAAAAACAAAGAAAGAAGATAAAGGAAAAAAAGAAAAAAAAAAAGGAAAAACAAAGAAAGAGGAAAAAAAAAAAGAAAAAAAAAAAGAAAAAAAGAAAAGAAAAAAAAAGAAAAGAAGAAAAGAAAGAGAAGAAAAGAAGAGAATAAAGAGAAAAAAAGGAAAAACAAGAAAGAGAAAAAAGGAAAAACAAAGAGAAGAGAAAGAAGAGAAAAAAGAAAAACAAAGAAAAAGAGAAAAAGGAAAACAAGAGAGAAAAAGGAAAAAAAGAAAAAAGAAAGAGAAAAAAGGAAAAACAAAGAAAGAGAAGAAAAAGAAACAAAGAAAGAGAAAAAGGAAAAAAGAAAGAAAAGAAAACAAAGAAAGAAAGAAAAAGAGAAAAAAGGAAAAACAAAGAAGAGAAAAAAGGAAAACAAGAAGAAAGAAAAGGAAAAACAAAGAGAAGAAAAGAAAAACAAGAAAGAGAAAAAAGGAAAAACAAAGAGTAGAAAGGAAAAGAAAAAAAGGAAAAAAAGAAGAAAAAAAAAAAAAAAGGAAAAAAGGAAAGAGAAGAAAAAGGAAAAACAAAGAAGAGAAAAAAAACAAAGAAAGAGAAAAAAAAACAAAGAAAGAGAAAAAGGAAAACAAAGAAAGAAAGGAAAAAGAAGAGGAAAAAAAACGAAGAGAAGAAAAAGGAAAAGAAGAAAAAAGGAAAAAAAAGAAAGAAAAAAAAAAAGAAAGGAAAAAAGGAAAAAAGAAGAAGAAAGGAAAAACAAAGAAGAAAGAAAAGGAAAACAAAGAAAGAAAGAAAAGGAAAACAAAGAAGAAAGGAAAAACAAAGAAAAAACAAGAAGAAAGTCTTATTTAAGTGTAAAGAATAGGGACGTAAAAGAAAATGAAAGGAAAGAGAAGAGAGAGAAGAGAAAGAAAGAAAGTGAAGAAGAAGAAAGAGAAAAAAAGAAAAAGAAAAAGAAGAGAAAAAAAAGAAGAAAAAGAAGAAAAAAGAAGAGAAAGAAAAAGAAAGTCTTATTTCTGTTAAAATGAGAGGAAGTTGGGAAAGTAAAGAAAAAAAGAAAAATGAAGATAGAAGAAAGAAAAAAGGAGATGAAAGAAAGAAAAGTCCAAAGAAAGGGTTACCTTTGAAACCCCATAGTCTATCACAACTGACCCCTCACAACCTTTGTCGTACCCTAGTTAGAAGGGAGAGTGAGGTGGGAGAAAAAAAAATGAACATATGATCCTAGTAAAAAAGATAGAAGACCTATTCTTTTAAAGCCTGAGGTACAACTTAAAAACTATGCGTAGTAAACTTTGTAAACATGTTTTTCAGAACATGACCCCATTCTCCCTTGATTGTGTGTGTGTGTGTGTGTGTATATATATATATATATTATATATATACACACACACACACACACACACACACACACGTGTGTATATGTGTATAATGCAATGTCTGTGCGTATTGATCGAGTCAAATAACTTGAGCCACCACCCACCAGATACAGAGTTGAATAAGTGGGACATGAAAAGAAAGAAAGAAACAAAAGAAAAAAGAAAGAAACAAAAGAAAAAAGAAAGAAACAAAAGAAAAAAAAAGAAGAAAAAAGAAAAGAAAAAGAAAGAAAAAAAGAATGAAAGAAAAGAAGAAAAAAAAGGAAAAAACAGTGATGAAGGGTCAAGAAAGAATAAGTATTTTTTTTTTTTTTAAATAATTTATTTTTTATTTTTTTCATCAAAAAGTCCTTGTTTAAAAGTAAAGATGTTTAAGTACAAAAAATAAAATAAATAAATACAAAGTTCTTAGGAAAATCATCTAATTTAAAATAAAAAATAAAAAAAAAAAAAAATGTAGCAAACAGTTAAATTCCTGTACTTCTTACTTATCTGACCTGTATAAGTTAAGTCAAGTCGGCATAATGGCCTAATGTTGATATCAGCCGGACAGTGAGTGAGTCTATCTCCTTTTTGCTAGCACTAGACCAGGGAGATACAGAGATACATAGATAATGAACAATATATTATATATATATATATATATATACATATGGCAAATACATCAGCCAATTTTCGCTAGATATTATAAAAATAATCCGGCAATACGAAAAAAAAAAGGACAAAACTTGCAGAAAAAAATGGCTGCCTTATTTAACAATATATGCCTACAAGAAAAAATGCTGCCTAAATACACACATATATATATATATATGTGTGTGTGTGAAGAAAGGAAGTGAATCCGACAGTATGTAGTATATTAGGAAAAATGAAAAAACACAGGTTTAAATGGGTTAAGTGGCGAGTTTATTGGCCGACGCTGCAGTGTTTCGATCTATAGATTAGAGTGGTAGTCATGTGTTATTCAGTTTAAAAATTTTTGAGGTTTGAAAGAAGAACGGTTTTGAAATATGATGTCAAATATTCTATTTTACGGCGTTGGTATGGGATGGTGTATGTGTGTGTATCGAAAGGAAACATTGTGCATTTTTTTAGGTGTGTGGTTGTGTGTGTGTGTGTGTATAAATTTTTTTTGCGAAGGACGACAGCAAAAATGAACCTTAAGGTTGTGTGTGTGTATGTGTGTGTGTATATATATATATATATATATATATACCTATGAACAAAATTAGAGAGATACATATGATCAAACTTAGTAGATAAATAGATATTGAAAATGAAAATTAGATGTGAACAATATACGAGTTAAGGTAGCGTGGACATGTTGTCAACACCTGGTTACTGACAGTTTCTCACGTGTCTGAAGATCACATAGGTGAGAAACTGTCAGTACTTCAGGTGTTGACTCCATGTCCACACTACCTTAACTCAAATATAAATGCCCTATCAATGATATTGGGCACTAAACTGCTTAGAAATATAGAACCCATATTATCTACAATGCATACATACAGGGAATTTCACTGATGAGTGCCAAACTAAAGCGTTAACGCAACGCTCTCCTATAAAAAGGGATGGAGCACTCTATGGTGGCTTTTACATACATACAGATGTGTGTTAAAACAGTTAAAATCCCTTTTGCATTATGTGGGTGACAATGGCTGAGTGGTTAAGCTATCCAACTGATGCTGAATCGACCAGAGTTCTATCCCGGCTGTAGGTAGCTCACAGAATGTCTAGCCACACTGAAAGACTTGATAAGTCGAAACACGTGTCTGTGGATGACTACATACATATATATATATATATATATATATATGTATATATATATAGTCATCCACAGACACCGTGTTTCGGCGTATCACGTCTCCTCAGTGTGGCTAGACTTTGCAATTTACCTCCATCCGGGATAGAAACCCGACTGATTTTCCATCAGTACGGCATCTTAACCACTTGGCCATCAGCCACCTGCAGGGAAGTGGTAGATTTTAACTGTTAAATTCATACATAGGTATATATGTTACAGCCATTAGTGCTCACATTCGGTTTAATTTCTTAATTTTAAAACAATTACCAAAAATTTTCCGTAGTAATAAAAAATATAGTTTTCTTAAAATTGATGAAAAAAAAAAAATTATTCTAAGTTAAACTGAGTTTTTTACTACCTTAAAAATTTCAAGGTTAATTTTATATGTCAAGGATTATTATGGACTCTCTAGAAATTTTAACCAAAGATAGCCCATAATTTTATCTTTGAAAAAATCCACGTTAAAAAACTTGCCCTACCTTGCCGTATATATTAAAAGAATTAAAAAGATTTTTTTTTAAATCATCAATTTAAAGTATGGAAGCCTAAAAGAGGCAAATTATCCCCCTTTCTGACCACGGTCTTTACAGTGTAGCTTGATTTACGACCAACAACACATTTTTACCCCAGAGAGCTCAACCAACAAGGAGTTGGGAGCATATATAATAAACAAAAGTAGATATATAGATATGTACAAAAGGAGGTAGGTAGGTAGGTAGGTAAAATGAACAGAATGAGATTCTTGACTTTGTAAATTTTCAGTTTGAGTCGAGCAAAAAAGAAAATAATTCAAAAACATTTCCATGACTTTTTTACTTTTTTTTTAAAGAAATAAATGT
The DNA here is from genome assembly GCA_023376005.1 of Doryteuthis pealeii. NCBI lineage: Eukaryota > Metazoa > Mollusca > Cephalopoda > Myopsida > Loliginidae > Doryteuthis > Doryteuthis pealeii. Next base: position 77,966,326 of record CM042164.1, on the reverse strand, counting down.
TCTCGCTGAGATTGTTTTTGCAGCTGGGGTAGAGCGCCACACCTACCAACAGCTTTACAGCACAGATCTAAGCTATACTACTCAATCACTGAGTTGGCGAGGACCAGTATTGAACCCAGAACCTTGTTATTCAGAGTGGCCTAATGTTGATATCATCCTGACAGTGAGGAATCCATCCCCTTTTCACTAGCGCTAGACCAGGGAAATTGTTAGAATATTTTGATATAAGATGTGCTCTAATTCTCCACCTGGATTTATAGACTAGCCGTGGTCACAAGAGTTATTCATACAGCCAATCACTGGCAATACAGCGTGGCTGATATACTACTTAACCCCCCCCCCACCCATTGGACATAATTCTAACTGCTCTCATTGAGGATGGATTTACAGGATTACCAGATCTTTACCAATACCCAGGACTCTTTATCAAGGATCCAATTCCACTGGATAAGCTCTCTTGCTTAAGGGCTCCACGATGGCCCAAAAGATTCTAACAGTGTTTGAGGTGGTGCACCATACCTACCAACAGCTCTTCACTTTACTACACAGATCTAAGCTATGCTACTGATGCACTGAGTTGCTGAGGGCCCAGTGTCGAACCCAGAACCTTGTTATTCCTAGGCGGATGCTCTACCAACTGAGCTAAACCAGCCCTATCCTGACCTGTGTACAAATTGTTTATTAGTACGCAATAAGATTTACATAGTCTATTAGTTGGGTTGGTTTTATGGCATTTCAAACCTTGTTGGGTTATCAAATGTCAAAGTTAGTCTTATGGTTTTTCAAGCCATTATATGGTTTCCTCATAAAGGGTAAGAAGCCGGTGATATCCCAAGAGACTATTACAGATGCAGACTATGCAGATGATCTAACACTTCTCACAAATACTTCTACACAAGCAGAATCACTGCTTCATTACCTAGAGAAGGCAGCAAGAGGCATTGGGCTCTATGTTTAACTCGGATAAAACTAAATTCATATGTTTTAAACAAGATGCGGACGAATGGTAAGCCTCTGAAATTTAGAGACCAGTTCACATATCTAGGTAGTAATATCTCATCTACAGAAAGTGATAATATATGCATGGGGATGGCATCGACAACTATAGATGGATTATCAATCATATGGAAATCTGATTTCACTGATAAGATAAAGCAAAAATTCTTCCAAGCTGTAGCTGTTTCAGTGCTACTGTATGGCTGCACCACTTGGACTAACAATGCACTTAGAGAAAAAGATAGATGGGAGCTACACAAGGATGCTGCATGCTGTCTTGAATAAATCTTGGAAACTTTACACAAGTACACAAGTATGGGGGCATCCAGCAAGGATTGAACCTGCTATTCAGTAGTAATGGATCTGCAAGACCATTTTGGTTGGTTGTATTTTGAGCTCTATGTTGAACTCAGGTAAAACTAAATTCATATGTTTAAAGCAAGATGGAGACATCTTCACACTGGATGGTAAGCCTCTGAAATTAGCAGACCAGTTCACATATCTAGGTAGTAATATCTCATCTACAGAAAGCAATGTCAATATACGCATAGGAAAGGTATGGACATGGACTACAAGATAAATCTTGGAAACTTTACACAAGGTCAAAAGTATGGAGGCATCCAGCAAGGATTGAACTTGCTATTCAATAGTAATGAATCTGCAAGACCATGTTGGTTTGTTGCATGAAATCTGACTATATTTTCACATTAATTACATAATTTTATATAATTAAACATTTAATGACTAAATAAATAAATATAAATCTGAAAATATTAACAAATAACAGATAAATATTAACTATATATATATATATATATATATATATATGATATAATAAAATAAATATATAAAGGTATTACATATCTATTTATTTGATGGCAATAGAACAGTCACTTGCCATCAAATAAATATAGATATGTAAATACCTTTATATATTATTTTATTATATTTGTCACCCACAGACACCGAGTTTCAACATTTACGTCTCATCAGTGCAGGTTCGACCCTAACACAACTAACTTTCTAGCCGAGAGCGAAACCTGATGACTTTCGTAGTCCGACTGCTTCCCTCTAGCCGTCCGTAACCGTCAGTAAGAAGCGAACATTTTAACTGTAAATACATACATCGGTTAGATGATGTTACGTTCACCTAGAGAACTCGAGTCTATAAAGGAATAATACTTATATATATATATATATGTATAGCTTTTCTCCTCCCTCCCTCTCTCTTGTCCTTTTTTTCCACCTGAGGTGTTTCTAGGAGTGGCCAAGTGAGTCCCTTTCATCTTTAGATTGTATCCATCTAACCCCTCTGCAGAACAGGATGCAACACAGGGTCAATTATTTAAACAGATTTTAACAGGTTTGAATTCAGAGTTTTCCTTCTCCTAGATTGGTTGTCATACCAATGTTAAAGAAACCAGTTTGCCTACTATTTTACCTGTAGCTGAAAGGAGAATAGTTGGATGCATTACCTTTCCCAACGGTTTTAGCACTATGTGAAATGCAACAGCCTCATCCCGCATTTGATCGCTATCACTGTGTCTATTTCCCACGACGATATGTATATACATCATGAATACCTCCAAAATATATATATATAAATTATATATGTCTTTAGAGGATATTGTCTTTATGATTTTCGGGAGTCCGTATAGCTGTGGTCTCTGAGATCCAATTGGGCGTATTTTCTCATATATATTTTAGGTATTAAATGTTCTTTATAGAATACTAGTAGTTCGCGTTGTTTACGTTGTTCTTTGTATGTCATTTTGTCAAATGTCTTAATGTTTCCAGAAAATAAATTTGGAGGTGTCATTGAGGATAACTGCCATTTTGTTGATGTAGTCATGTTTACTGAATATTACAACTCCAGCACCTTGTCAGGTTTGGAGATGATTATATTGTTATTTATAATTCCCCCCCCCCCACATATATATATGTATATGATATATAATATATATATATATATATATATATATATATATGAGAAGTAACAAAACAGACTGATGTTTGTGATATGGCTATTTTCAGCTGACCAATATTTGGGAGAATATGTGCTTAATTGAAGTCGAACCTAATTTTGAAAGTTAATTAATAATTAATTAATTAGGCGGGATTACCTAGATTACAGGAGATTGATTTTTTCTCGATTTGTTTAGCCTTACATTTAAATAGGCTAATCCTGCCTAAGTAATTAATTATTAATTAATTAACTTCAAAATTAGGTTCGACTTCAATTAAGCACATATTCTCCCAAATATGTCGGCTGAAAATAGCCATATCACAACATCGTCTGTTTGTTTACTTCTCATATATCATATATATATATATATATATATAATATATATATATATATATATGTGGGGGGGGGGGAATTATAAATAACAATATAATCATCTCCAAACCTGACAAAGGTGCTGGAGTTGTAATATCAGTAAACATGACTACATCAACAAAATGGCAGTTATCCTCAATGACACCTCCAAATTTATTTTCCTAGGAAACATTAAGACATTTGACAAAACTGACATACAAGAACAACGTATACAACGCGAACTACTAGGTTCTATAAAGAACATTTAATACCTAAAATATATATGAGAAAATACGCCCAATTGGATCTCAGAGACCACAGCTATACGGACTCCCGAAAATTCATAAAGACAATATCCCCTAAGACATATATTATTTATATATATATATATATTGGAGGTATTCATGATGTAATACATATCGTTGTTGGAAATAGACACAGTGATACGCGATAATGCGGGATGGGCTGTTTGCATTTCACATGTGCTAAAACCGTTGGGAAAGGTATGCATCAACTATTCTCCTTCAGCTACAGGTAAAATAGTAGGGCAAACTGGTTTTTTAACCTTGGTATGACAACCAATCTAGGAGAAGGAAAACTCTGAATTCAAACCTGTTAAAATCTGTTTAAATTAATTGACCCTGTGTTGCATCCTGTCTGCAGAGGGTAGATGGATACATCTAAAGATGAAAGGGACTCACTGGCCACTCCTAAGAAACACTCAGGTGGAAAAAGGACAAAAAGAGAGGAGGGAGGAGGGAGGAGAAAAGCATATACATATATATATATATATAAGTATTTCTAAGGTGTTTCTAGGAGGTGGCCAAGGAGTCCCTTCATCTTTAGATGTATCTTCATCTAACCCCTCTGCAGAACAGGACTGCAAACACAGGGTCAATTATTTAAACAGATTTTAACAGGTTTGAATTCAGAGTTTTCCTTCTCCTAGATTGTTGTCATACCAAGGTTAAAGAAACCAGTTTGCCCTACTATTTACCTGTAGCTGAAAGGGGAATAGTGGATGCATACCTTTCCCAACGGTTTAGCACTATGTGAAATGCAAACAGCCTCATCCCGCATTTGATCGCGTATCACTGTGTCTATTTCCCACGACGATATTTATTACATCATTAATACCTCCCAATATATATATAATATAATGTCATGTAGAGGTCACTTAAGAGGAATATAAATCCTACTCCTAAACAAAACAAAGAAATCTAGCTAAGTACGTTTGTTGTGGGGTAAGATGCTGCCTGTCAGCTTGACAGTCAGGTTTCAAATTGCACACAGGGCGGTCTTCGTATCTATAGCTCTGCTGATGAGCGCTAATAGGCCGAAATGTACATACAGAGATTGGTTTTTCTCGATTTGTTTAGCCTTACATTTAAATAGGTAATCCCGCCTAATTAATTATTATTAATTAATTAACTTTCAAATTAGGTTCGACTTCAATTAAGCACATATTCTCCCAAATTATATATATATATATGTGTGTGTGGGAGCAAAATATGGAAATAAATTCTGACCATATGTGTAACATATTGTTAGAATGATATCTCTACACATTAATAAAAGCAAAATGCATCCACAACCGCATTTAGGGTAAATTAATTTAGTTATTCTTTTTTTAATATTGACACCTTCACAGCCTTGCAGTGCAGTACTATGTGAAAATATAGTCAAAATTTCTTGCAACAAACCAACATGGTCTTTGCAGATTCATTACTATTGAATAGCAAGTTCGATTGTTGGATGCCTCCATACTTGTGACCTTGTGTAAATAATTATCAGATAATTTTGAAAATTATTGTAATTATAATTTAAATATTAAGTTAAATTAAAGTCATTAATTAAAAATTATATAAATAAGTTATATTAAATGTTAATTACATAAAATTTCATATGATTTATTTATTTAATATATATATATATATATATATATATAACTATAGCTGGATAGTCACCACTTCAGCTTTCACTGAATGGTGCGCCAAATTGCAGTAGTATTAGGAGAGTGCTCGATATAAAGAATAGAGCTATTTATATAATATNTTATAACCGAATCTTGCTACCGTAAATTGTTGAACTTTGACCTGGTGTGTGTTTGGCGGGGGTTGGGGTGGTAGAGAATCATGAGATTTAGTGTAGTTTTCTTGCGTTTTGCACTGCTCTGCGCCTATATATAAAAACATATGGAAATATATGACGGCATCTGAACACTAACTTAAAACATATCAAACTACACCATCCGCTATCAGGGTGTGTATGACCGAAGACGGACAACGTTTCTATTTGCAATATTACAAAGCAAAGAAATGGTAATGGTAACATAGGTTATTTTTTTTTCTTACTTTTATTTCTATATACTTTCTTTTCTTACTCTTCTTCCTTTTTTTTTTTTTTTTTTTTTTTTTTTTTTTTTTATAAAATCTGGTTCAATGCTATAGGAAATAATGAATTTCATTTTTTTTCTTCACTTTTTGTACAACACAATAAATCTCTTTCAAAATAAAAGAAAAAAAAAGAAGAAAAACTTTACAAAAGAATATTACAATTGAATAGAAGCTAATAGTATATTAACTAAGCTTAGCTTAGTGTAGCAAAAGCCAGAAGTATGCCGAGGCAACCAGTGAGAATCAAACTTCACTAACAGTGGTCGGCTAATGTTAGCTTGATAACCATGCACCATGTTGAGGGTGCCCAGGGATGAAAATGTGCGAATAATTATTTACTAGGCTCAGCTTAGATGCACAAGGGCCTAAAGTATGGGGCACCCAGGAGAATCAAACGCACCTAACACTTGCTCGGCTAATGTAAGCTTGCTAACCAGTGCCACCATGTAGAGGTGCCAGATGAATATGTGCGAATAGTTATTTACTAGGCTCAGCTTGATATGGCACAAGGGCCTAAAGTATGGGGCACGCCAGTAGAATCCAAAACTCACTAACACTGGTCGCGTAATGTAGCTGCCTAAACCATTGCCACCAATATGCAGTGCCAGGATTGAATATGGGATAGTTATTTACTAGGCTTGTGTCACAAGGCTGAATATGGGGGCACTCAGTGAGAATGAACTCACTAGTCTTAACTTAGTTGCCAGCACAAGCGCGAATTATGAGGCACCCAGGAGAATTAAACTCCAGTAGTCTTAGGATAATTGCTAGCATTAAAGCTGGAATATGAGGCACCCAGTTGAGCAATGAACTCACTAGTCTTAGCTTAGTCTGCCTAGCACAATGCTGGATTTATGAGGGCACCCAGTGAGAATGAAATTCACTAGTCTTAGTTAGTGTATCACAATGCTGCGAATTATGAGCACCCATGAGAATTGAATTCACTAGTCTTAGGTTAGTTGTAGCCACAATGCTGGAATTATGGGCGCCACCCAGTGAGAATTCGATCTCACTAGTCTTAAGGTTATTTGAGACAGGGCTGGAATATGAGGCACCAGTGAGATTGAACTCACATAGTCTAGGTTAGTGTTGTAAGCACAATGCTGGAATAATGAGTTCACCCAGTGAGAATTATCTCACTAGTTTTAGTTATTTGCTTGCACAGGGGCTGAATTATGAGACACCCAGCTGAGAATTGATCTCACTAGTCTTAGGTTATTTGTTGCACAGGGCTGGAATTATTGAGCACCCAGGTGAGAATTGAAACTCACTAGTCTTAGGTTAGTTGGTAGGCACAATGCTGCGAATTATGAGTCACCCAGTTGAGAATTGATCTTTCAACTCAGTCTTAGGTTATTTGTAGCACTGGGCTAGAATTATGAGGCCACCCAGTGAGAATTGAACTTCACTAGTCTTAGGTTAGTTGTAGCACAATGCTGAATTATGAGTCACCCAAGGCAGAATTGATCTCACTAGTCTTAGGGTTATTTGTAGCCACAGGCTGCGAATTATGAGGCACCCAATGAGAATTGAACTCACTAGCTGGTACAACCATTACAGTAGTACTGATATGGCCTACAGCTTGTAAGGAATTCCTGTTCTAGTTATATCAGAGACATCAGATTTTTGTAGGATCTATAAACCTGTCAATAGCAGTCCATGGCTTTCCTATGTGTGTATTGATATTCGCTTTTGTAGATAAGATATTGCATACCTAGGTAATTTAAAATTTACTAATTTAAGAGGCGTGCCATTTAATATGGAGATGGCACCATTTTGTTAAAATACGCTGAACTCAGATCAAACAGAGTCACGTAGACATTGCATGGCCTCTGCTGTTCTGCTCCCGCCTATGCAGCAGAGATCGACTTGTGCAAGTGTATTTGTGAGAAGCGCTAGATCATAAGCATAAGACTGCATCTGTAACCACTTCTCCTCATTAGATCTAATGACATTCATAGTATTAATCTACACAGATTATAAATAGAAAATTGTGATAATGTATCTGCTTTGTGAGACACGAGTGAACAATTAGAAAGACTAAAAAAAATAAAAAATAAATAGGAATGCATATAAAAAAGATACACTTATTTAACTGAAGAGTGTCAACTATGAAATGCTAATTAGAATCCTTCACTCTTCCCTAGATTGAAGCATCAATATCATCATGACAGTTGTTAAATCTATGAAATGCTAATGTTAGAATCCTTCACTTCTACCTTTAAATAGAAGCATCAATATAATCATTGGACAGTTGCTTAAATTATGAAATGCTAAATTAGAATCCTTCACTTCTACCTTAAATAGAAGGCATTCAATATAATCATGGACAGTGCTTAATTATTAAATGCTGAATTAGAAATCCTACACTCCTTCCTAAGATAGAAGCATCGAATATCATCATGGACAACTGTTAACATGAAATGCAAATAGAATCCTTCATCCCTCCTAGATAGAAGCATCAATATTCATCATGACAATTGTTAACTATGAAATGCAAATAGAATCCTTCACTCCTCTAGATAGAAGCATCAATATCATCATGGGACAATTGTAACTATTGAAATGCCAAATTAGAATCCTTCACTCCTTCCTAGAAGAAGCATCAATTATCATCATGGACAATTGTTAACTATGAAATGCAAATTAAGAATCCTTCACTCCGTTCCTAGATAGAAGCATCAATATCATCATGACAATTTAACTATGAAATGCAAATAGAATCCTTCACTCCTTCCTAGATAGAAGCATCAATATCATTCATGGACAAATTGCTTGAACTATGAAATGCAAATTAGAATCCTTCACTCCCTCGAGATAGAGCATCAATATCATCATGACAATTGTTAACTATGAAATGCAAAAATTAGAATCCTTCACTCCTTCTAGATAGAAGCATCAATATCATCATGGACAATTTGTTAACTATGGGAAATGCTAATAGAATCCTTCACTCCTTCCTGATAGAAGCATCAATATTCATCATGGACACTGTAACTATGAAGATGCTAATTAGGAATCCTTCACTCCTTTCCTAGATAGAAGCCATCTCAATTATCATCATGGACAACTGCTTAACTATGAAATGCTAATTAGAGTCCCTCTACTCCTTCCTAAATAGAAGCATCAATAAATCAGGACAGTTGTAAACTATGAAATGCTAGATTAGAATCCTTCACTCCTTCCTAGATAGAAGACATCAAGATATAAATCAATGACAGTGTTAATTATGAAAATGTGTTTGTAGGTTGCACTCACCTATGACACGAACAAAGCGATATCTTAACAGAGCCAAAATTACTCAAGGAGAAAGAGCAGAGACATGTTTCTTTCGTGTATGCTGTAACAAGGAAACCTCCTCATTGTCCGTTGATATATTGCTGAATACATCTGTTCCCTAACATTTAGCTCCGTGTTGAGTTATTATTTATTGACCCTTAAAACAGGTCATAACAAAATGCTAGTAGAATCCTTCACTCCTCTTAAATAGAAGCATCAATATAATCATGGACAGTTGTTAATTTATGAAATCCTAATTAGAATCCTTCACCCCTTCCTAAATAGAAGCATCAAATATAATCATGGACAGTTGTAATTATGAAATGCTAATTAGAAATCCGTCCACTCCTTCCTAAATAGAAGTTCATCAATATTAATCATGGACAGTTGTTAATTTTGAAATGCTAATTAGCGATTTCAGATTAACAACCTGTCCCATGGATTATATGATAGCTCCTATTTAAGAAGCGAGGAAGGATTCTACTAGCATTTTGTTATGACCTGTTTAAGGGTCAATAAATAATAACTCAACACGGAGCTAAAATGTAGGGAACAGATGTATTCAGCAATATATCAACGGACAATTGAGGAAGGTTTCCTTGTTACAGCATACACGAAGAACATGTCTCTGCTACTTCTCCCTTGAGTAATTTTGCTCTGTTAGATATACGCTTTGTTCGTGTCATAGGTGAGTCACCTACAACACATTTCATAATTAACAACTGTCCATGATTATATTGATGCTTCTATCTAGGAAGGAGTGAAGGATTCTAATTAGCATTTCATAGTTTACAACTGTCCATGATTTTATTTGATGCTTCTATTTAGGAAGGAGTGAAGGATTCTAATTAGCATTCATATAGTTAACACATGATTGATATTGATGCTTCTATCTAGGAAGGAGTGAAGGATTCTAATTAGCATTTCATAGTTAACGTTGTCCATGAGATATTGATGCTTCTATCTAGGAAGGAGTGAAGGATTCTAATTAGCATTTCATAGTTAACAATTGTCCATGATGATATTGATGCTTCTATCTAGGAAGAGTGAAGGATTCTAATTGCATTTCATAGTTAACAATTGTCCATGATGATATTGATGCTTCTATCTAGAAGAGTGAAGGATTCTAATTTGCATTTCATAGTTAAACAATTGTCCATGATGATATTGATGCTTCTATCTAGGAAGGAGTGAAGGATTCTAATTTGCATTTCATAGTTAACAATTGTCCATGATGATATTGATGCTTCTATCTAGGAAGGAGTGAAGGATTCTAATTTGCATTCATAGTTAACAATTGTCCATGATGATATTGATGCTTCTATCTAGGAAGGAGTGAAGGATTCTAATTTGCATTTCATAGTTAACAATTGTCCATGATGATATTGATGCTTCTATCTAGGAAGGAGTGAAGGATTCTAATTTGCATTTCATAGTTAACAATTGTCCATGATGATATTGATGCTTCTATCTAGGAAGGAGTGAAGGATTCTAATTTGCATTTCATAGTTAACAGTTGTCCATGATGATATTGATGCTTCTATCTAGGAAGGAGTGTAGGATTCTAATTAGCATTTCATAATTAACAACTGTCCATGATTATATTGATGCTTCTATTTAGGTAGAAGTGAAGGATTCTAATTAGCATTTCATAATTAACAACTGTCCATGATTATATTGATGCTTCTATTTAGGTAGAAGTGAAGGATTCTAATTAGCATTTCATAATTAACAACTGTCCATGATGATATTGATGCTTCAATCTAGGAAGGAGTGAAGGATTCTAATTAGCATTTCATAGTTGACACTCTTAACAGTTAATAAGTGTAATCTTTTATATGCATTCCTATTTATTTTTTTTTTTTTAGTCTTTCTAATTTGTCACTCGTGTCTCACAAAGAGATACATTATCACAATTTCTATTTATAATCTGTGTAGATTACATACTAAGAATGTCATTAGATCTAATGAAGGAAAGTGGTTACAGATGCAGTCTATGCTTATGATCTAGCGCTTCTCACAAATACACTTGCACAAGTCGAATCTCTGCTGCATAGCCTGGAGCAGACAGCAAGAGGCATCAGTGTCTACGTGAACTCTGTTTGATCTGAGTTCACGTATTTTAAACAAAATGGTGCCATCTCCATATTAAATGGCAAGCCTCTTAAATTAGTAAATTTAAATTACCTAGGTAGCAATATCTTATCTACAAAAAGCGATATCAATACACACATAGGAAAGCCATGGACTGCTATTGACAGGTTACTGATCCTACAAAAATCTGATGTCTCTGATAAAATAGAACAGGAATTCTTACAAGCTGTAGCCATATCAGTACTACTGTATGGTTGTACCACTAGTGAGTTCAATTCTCATTGGGTGCCTCATAATTCCAGCCCTGTGCTACAAATAACCTAAGACTAGTGAGATCAATTCTCACTGGGTGACTCATAATTCCAGCATTGTGCTACAACTAACCTAAGACTAGTGAGTTCAATTCTCACTGGGTGCCTCATAATTCTAGCCAGTGCTACAAATAACCTAAGACTAGTGAGATCAATTCTCACTGGGTGACTCATAATTCAGCATTGTGCTACAACTAACCTAAGACTAGTGAGTTCAATTCTCACTGGGTGCCTCATAATTCCAGCCCTGTGCAACAAATAACCTAAGACTAGTGAGATCAATTCTCACTGGGTGTCTCATAATTCCAGCCCTGTGCAACAAATAACCTAAAACTAGTGAGATCAATTCTCACTGGGTGACTCATAATTCCAGCATTGTGCTACAACTAACCTAAGACTAGTGAGTTCAATTCTCACTGGGTGCCTCATAATTCCAGCCCTGTACTACAAATAACCTAAGACTAGTGAGATCAATTCTCACTGGGTGCCCCATAATTCCAGCATTGTGCTACAACTAACCTAAGACTAGTGAATTCAATTCTCACTGGGTGCCTCATAATTCCAGCATTGTGCTACAACTAACCTAAGACTAGTGAATTCAATTCTCACTGGGTGCCTCATAAATCCAGCATTGTGCTACAACTAAGCTAAGACTAGTGAGTTCAATTCTCACTGGGTGCCTCATAATTCCAGCTTTATGCTACAATTATCCTAAGACTACTGAGTTTAATTCTCACTGGGTGCCTCATAATTCCAGCCTTGTGCTGCAACTAAGTTAAGACTAGTGAGTTCAATTCTCACTGAGTGCCCCCATAATTCCAGCCTTGTGACACAAGCCTAGTAAATAACTATTCCACATATTCATCCTGGGCACCTCATATGGTGCAATGGTTAGCAAGCTACATTAGCCGACCAGTGTTAGTGAGTTTGATTCTCACTGGGTGCCCCATACTTTAGGCCTTGTCCATATCTAAGCTGAGCCTAGAAATAACTATTCCACATATTCATCCTGGGCACCTCACATGGTGCAATGGTTAGCAAGCTACATTAGCCGACCAGTGTTAGTGAGTTTGATTCTCACTGGGTGCCCCATACTTTAGGCCTTGTGCCATATCTAAGCTGAGCCTAGTAAATAACTATTCCACATATTCATCCTGGGCACCTCACATGGTGCAATGGTTATCAAGCTACATTAGCCGACCACTGTTAGTGAGTTTGATTCTCACTGGGTGCCTCATACTTCTGGCCTTTTGCTACAACTAAGCTAAGCTTAGTAAATAACTATTAGCTTCTATTCAATTGTATTTCTTTTAGTAAAGTTTTCTTCTTTTTTTTTCTTTTATTTTGAAAAGAGATATTATTTGTTGTACAAAAAGTGAAGAAAAAAAAAATGAAATCATTATTCCTATAGCATTGAACCAGATATTTATAAAAAAAAAAAAAAAAAAAAAAAAAAAAGAAGAAGACAAAGAAAGAAAGATAAGAAAATAAAAGTAAGAAAAAAAAAATACCTATGTCTACCATTTACCATTTCTTTGCTTTGTAATATATGCAAATAAGAAACGTTGTCGTCTTCGGTCATACCACACCCTGATAGCGGATGGTGTAGTTTGATATGTTTTAAGTAGTGTCAGATGCCGTCATATATTTCCATATGCTTTTATATATAGGCCAGAGCAGTGCAAAACGCAGAGAAACTAGCACTAAATCTCATGATTCTCTACCACCCCAACCCCCGCCAAACACACACCAGGTCAAAGTTCACAATTTACGTAGCAAGATTCGGTTATCAAATACATATGTCTGCTTGTCAGAAGTTCATGACTTTTTAAATGGATTGCATATCAGAAACAATCAATAGATAATAATAATGATAATAATAATAATAATAATAATAAAAAATTTAAAAAATTGATAAGACCCAACAGAATAGTAAATGTAGACTTTGCGGTAATAGAGATGAGACTGTTAACCAAATAATCTGCGAATGTAGCAAACTAGCACAACGAGAATACAAAACTAGACACGACTGGGTTGGGAAGGTGATCCACTGGGAATTATGCAAGAAATTAAATTTTGACCACACAACAAAATGGTATATGCATAAACCAGAATCTGTTCTTGAGAACGAAACGCATAAAATTCTCTGGGACTTTGAGATAAAAACGGATCACCTTGTCCCAGCAAGAAGGCCAGACCTAGTGTTGATAAACAAAAAAGAAAGAACTTGTCAACTGGTGGATTTTGCAGTGCCAGCAGATCACAGGGGGAAGTTAAAGGAAAATGAAAAAATAGACAAATATCTGGACCTTGCCAGAGAACTGAAAAATTATGGAATATGAAAGTGAAAGTGATACCAATTGTAGTTGGTGCACTTGGAACAGTCCCAAAAGGATTAGAAAAGGGCTTGGAAAGTTTAGATATCAGAGAAGGATTGAAACCATTCAGAACACTGCACTGCTGCAATCTGCCAGAATACTCAGAAGAGTCCTGGAGACCTGAGGAGACTTGCTGTCACTCAGACTCCAGTGAAAGACCATCAGCTAATGCTGATGTGAAAACTCAAAAGGAGTAAATCTTATTATAATGGAGATTGTGGGTTTGTCTGTCTGTAACCGAAACTACACAAGTCACAATTCCCTTTGTTATTTACACACATTCTCCATGATTTTATTTTTTATTTAAACCTCAATTATTAGTAAAATTGTTTTACATCATTAAGACTGTTAACAATATCTACATACTAATAACATGCAATTATATTTATATATTCAACGAAATAGCGGTTTACAGTGTGAATGGGAAGGCTAATTTGCATATTGATCTTAAAAATTTGATTTTAATAAATATTTGCTTAGTATTATTGATTTCTAATTGTTTGGTTTTATCTTAATAAATATGAGCAAAAATCTCGGGGATAAATCTTAACAGAAATCTATTAACATAAAGAAATAACTGTAATTTTATTCTTTTCTTCCTATTTTAACTAAATAGTTAAATTAGGGAAATTTACCACTGAAAGACGGGAGTAAGGGAAAATGGTGGAACAGTTAGTTTCAAAGTTGTTCTATTTTCCGATTATACCCCCTCTGTTCCAAATATCTTTATCTGAATTCTTATTCAGTTTCATTAGCCTTTCTAATTTAACATGATATTTTATTATATTAAAACTTAAATACTTGCACCCGGAAGGTGCATATATTTGCTAGTAATAATAATAGATAAGATGCAACTGAATAGTCAGTGTAGGTTTGTTGTTTAAATGTGTTTTTTTAATTCTTGGCAGTTACTTTGTTTATGTTTGTTTGTATGGTCTTGTTTAGTATTTGCTTTCTCATTATTTTTTAGTGGGCTGATTTTATCTTTAGTGCTGAGGAGTCTCTGGTTGGTTGGTTGGTTGAATTTTATGGCATGTCAAACCTTGTTGGGTTATTTTATGCTGAAGACGTTTTGTTTTATTCATTCTTGATGGGTACTCAAATTTATTTTTTTTAAGCACATTTATTTCAAACTCATTTTTTTCTTTTTAACCCATAGATGGGACCCTAAGAGGTACAACCACTCCAGGTTATAGTGGACCTGGGAGCAATGGTGATGGAGGGGTGCTCCACATTCCCCAGAGCTCCAAAACAAGAACTTCATTGTTATATGCAGTTTGACATCATACCCAGGATATTAAGACCCTCAGTCACCACCTTCTAGTACATATATAATAAAAAATTGGGGCTTGCCATAAGGGCAATAGGGTAGGGACAATTATACAGATGCTAGGGTTTGACGTGACCAGCTGATTGATCAGATACAGCCTCTCCAACTGCCTGTCTAGGCTAAATAAGGGCAAAAATGGAGTGTTGCATGTCATGGACTGCTCATCCACCTGGGTTCCATTCTTAAGCATTATGGATCATGACCCACGGCCAACAGAATAGCATTTGTAGGGCTTTTGTTTGGACTTGTTTAGCATTTGGTTTCTCATTAAATTTTATAGCAGAGTGATTTTATTTTTGGTGATGAAGGGTCTGTGGCTGGTTGGTTGGTTGGTTGGTTGGTTTTTGCGGCGTGTCAACTCATATTGGTTTATTTTATGCAATTTTTTAAACATATTTTTTTTAATTAATTTTTTTCAACTTAACCCATAAGTGGGTTTGGTTTGTTTTTGTTTTGTTTTATGGCATATCAACCTCAGTGGGTCATTTAATGCTGACAAAGTTTTGAAATAAATTCATCTTGATGGGTACTCAATTTTTTTATAAACTCATGTTTTTCTATTTAACCCATAGATGGGACCCTAACAGGTACTACCACTCCGGGTCAGAGTGGACCAGGGAGCAATGGTGATAAAGGGGTGCTCCACATTCCCCAAACCTCCAGAACTGGAACCTCACCATCAGATAGACTTTAACGTCATTCCCAGGGCATGTAGACCCGCAGCCACCGCCTTCTAGCACCCATATGATAAAAAGGGTTGGGGCTTGCCATAAGAGCAATAGGGTTGGGAAAAATCATATAGGTGCTAGGGCTTGACATGACCAGCCGATTGATCGGAGGGGGCCTCTCCGACCGCCCGTTTAGCCCAAGATAGGGCCAAAGTGGAGTATTGCAGGTCAATTTTTCAATTGTCCTATGCTCCAAATTCTATTGAAAATTTACCGAGGGGTCAACCCATTCGACTTGGGTGAGATGGCGATATACTACTAGTATACTTGTGTCTACAGTAGGACTTTGTTCCCTTGCCAATTTCAGGCTTAAATCAACGTTGTTTATTTCTCAATAATATCCAAGTTCAAATGGAGTGTTTCTTGTATTTCATATTTGAAAAGAAAGTCAAACAGACGGACATAGTTTAACATTGATTAAAACTGACCAACTATGGAAATCCACTGAATATTATAAAATTACAAAATCAATAAAGTAATTTATTTCTCATAGTTATTATATACAATTGGCAATGCTTTGATGAACTGCTTCAGGAGACTAAGTTTTATGTCATGTGGCTCACATACAAGGGTAATCCCAAAAGTAAGGTCTTCAAATCACTGGGGATGCAGAGGAAACTGTTTACGTGGCTATTGGCAACACTGTTGCGTTTGTTGTGCATAGGAAGGTAATCCCAAAAGTAAGGTCTCCAAAGAATTAGGGACACAGAGAAACTGTGTGGCTATTGGCAATTTGTTGTGCATAGGAAGGTAATCCCAAAAGTAAGGTTTCCAAAGCACTGGGGATGCAGAGAAACTGTTTGCGTGGCTATTGGCAACACTAAAAGAATAGTGTAAAAAGAATAGTGGTACTATTTAACCCATAGCTGGAAGAGGGGTATAGGGGGTTCATTACCTTTCCCAAGGGTATTAGTCCAAAAGTGAACATAATAGCACAACTGGAGCTCGCTTACTGAGATGTCACGGTTCAGCACATTAGCTACTATATGACAGAGTCTCCCCTCTCTTTGGTAAAAAGAGCTTTTTCTATAAAAACATTGAAGTCTTAGGCGAGCCATTCAGAAAACAGTACAAACTACAGTTTGGCCATAACTGGCTTAGAAACACATAGGAAGTGATTATTTTCCTTGCTTATTGTTGTCAAAGTTCTTAGCTATAGCGAAGTCATAATTTTCTAAAAAAAAAAAAAAATTCTCAGAAATACTCAGAAAAAAAAAAAAATTCTCAGAAAATACTCAGAAAAAAAAAAAATTCTCAGAAATACTCAGAAAAAAAAAAAAAAATTCTCAGAAATACTCAGAAAAAAAAAAAAAAATTCTCAGAAATACTCAGAAAAAAAAATTCTCTCAGAAATACTCAGAAAAAAAGAAATTCTCAGAAATACTCAGGAAAAAAAAATTCTCAGAAATACTCAAAAGAAGGAAATTCTCAGAAATACTCAAAAGAAGGAAATTCTCAGAAATACTCAAAAGAAGGAAATTCTCAGAAATACTCAAAAAAAGTAAATTTCTTAGAATTTTAAAAATCTTGATTTGATATCCTAATTTATGATTAGTCCTTTTCTAATGGCTATGTAAGCGGTTGTCTGAGTTTGAAAAAAGGTCAAATTGTGACATACAATAATTGTGTATTGTCACTTTTCGATATTGCAAAGAAACAGAATTGCCATCATTCATCATAATCTTTGTCAATCGCTTGTTGAAAAGTGTGACCAGATTCTGTCAGGCCGTAATTGATGCTAATGGATGGACTGTACCAAATATTAAGTGGTTATCAATTGTCATAACTTGTCATAAATTATATCAATTGTCTTGATATATTTTTATGTCAGCTGTCTGATTTTTTTGTCCAATATTGTGTGTGCATATATATATATATATATATATATATATACTAGCAAATATATGCACCCTCCGGGTGCAAGTAATTAAGTTTAATGTAATAAATATTATATTAAATTAGAAAGGCTAATGAAACTAAATAAGAATGCAGATAAAAAGATTTGAAACAGAGGGAGTATAATAAAAAATAGAACAACTGAAACTTACTCTTCCATCACTCTCGTCTTTCATTGTTATTTTTTTCTAATTTAAGTATTTAGTTTAAAGACAAAAGAGGAAGTAAATAATAAAATGACAGTTCTTTTTCTTGTTAATGGATTTCATTTAAGATTCATTGAAGAGATTTTTTGCTTATATTCATTAAAATAAAACCAAACAATTAGAAATCAATAATACTAAGCACATATTTAATAAAATCACATTTTTAATATCAATATGCAAATTAGCCTTCCCATTCACACTGTAAACCGCTATTTTTTGTATATATAAATAAAATTGCGTGTTATTTGTATGTAGATATGGACATCACTAATAAAAATGTGAAGCAATTTTATTAATAATTCAGGTTTAAATAAAAATAAAATCATGGAGATTGTGATGTAAATAATAAAGGGAATTGTGATTGTGACTTGTATAGTAATATAGTTTCGGTTACAGACAGACAAACCTAGAATCTCAATTATAATAAGATATATTGGTTCAAAACCAAAACAAAACTCTGCATTCTTCCTGTATCCTCCAGATAAGAAATTTTTTAGTCATTTGCTTAATTTTTTAACAGTGTAGTTAAATATAAAGCTATTAAACAAAATAACCAATTAAGATTAAGATAGTTAGCAATTTAAACAATTTTGTCCTAACTCTTAGTTCTAAAAACAGTTATACAATTATTTAAAATTCATCTTGAAAACCTAACAATAGTTTTGACAAAGTTTATATTAAAACTTTTCAGATGGAAATAAACATTACTATGTCAAAAATCTCCCAGGCCCACTCTGACCCAGAGTGTTAGGGTCTATAAGGATGGTGCAAAGTTATTAGATACTTTGCATACAAATGACTCCGACGAAGGTTAATAGACAAACATTTAATATACACAGCACATGGATAACAGTAGATACACGTACATAGTGAAAGAGTACATACAAAAAGGGGTACACAAATAAAGATAAAGACACATTCATGAATGATACAGATATACATATATGAGTACAGACATGAGACTAGCGATAGTCCATGCTGTAAATGACTTACAGTAATGTAAGGGGGACGGAGCCCCAACAAGAGGGGTTAGATAAAATCTACCCCATGTGGCTCGTAGTTAACTGAAACAGGAAAAAGAGAGCAAAAGTGTTTGAAACCGGCGCTTAAATACTATGGTGCCCTAGCGGGCACCAACGAACTAAAAGGGGCAGACAACTCCACCAGGCGAACACAACTAACACTACAGGTCCTATCTATGTATCAGATCTGTCTAAGTCTATGTAGCTAAATCCCAAAATGACATCTTCAACTTACCTATAATTTGGCCATATCTCTTTTCCTCTTCAAAAAAAAAAAAAAATTACAAAGAACAATTTGCATTGGATTATCTCCCCCTGCTTTTAAATTTTTTCTTTCTTTTAAACCAAAGCAGACAAGACTGTAATGTCAATTAGTTATTGAAAGCAAGTCCAGACGTTGTCAGTCCATAATTGATGTTAATGGATGGACCTTACTAAATATTAAGTGGTCATCAATTGTCCTGAATTGTCAAACCTTATCAATTGTCTTAATAAGATACTTTTATCTCAGCTGTCAGGTTTATAATAAATATATATATATATATATATATATATATATATATATATACATACACTACTACCTATACAAGTTTGATGTAGAGTGCACAATCAATAGACAACTATGCATCAGATGATTGTGCACACCACAAAACTTCAAGTAACAAACTTCTAATATTTATAGGTATAATATTTTTTTAAAGTTTTAGACCTTTTTTATGCTATACTCTTATTTTCATTTTTTTTAATATATATATATATATATATATATATATATATATATACACACATACATACACATACACACACATAATGTAGTATATTAAGAAAAATGAAAAACACAGGTTTTAAATGGGTTAAGTGGTGAGTTTATTGGCCGACGCTGCAGTGTTTCGATCTATTAATTAGATCATCTTCAGGGCATTTGTTGATATATGGAAGGTGATAAGAAATTATATATATCAACAAATGCCCTGAAGATGATCTAATTAATAGATCGAAACACTGCAGCGTCGGCCAATAAACTCACCACTTAACCCATTTAAACTTGTGTTTTTTCATTTTTCTTAATATACTACATACCGTTGGATTCACTTCCTTTCTTCACATATACACATAATGTAATTAATTTTCACTAGCAAATATATGCACCCTCCGGGTGCAAGTATTTAAGTTTAAATGTAATAAAATATTAGATTAAATCAGAAAGGCTAATGAAACTAATTAAGAATTCAGATAAAAAGATTTGAAACGGAGGGTATAATCGTAAAATAGAACAACTGAAACTTACTCTTTCATCACTTCCGTTTTTCAATGCTAAATGTTACTAATTTAACTATTTAGTTAAAATAGGAAGTAAAGAATAAAATTACAGTTATTTCTTATTGTTAATGAATTTCTTTTAGGATTTATTGAAGAGATTTTTACTCATATTCATTAAGATAAAACCAAACAGTTAGAAATCAATAATACCAAGCACATTTTTATTAAAATCAGTTTTTTAAATATCAATATGCAAATTAGCTATACGTTTACACTGAAAACTGGTATTTTGTTGTATATATAAATACAATTGCATGTTATTAGTATTTAGGTAAGGCCAACAGTATTAATAATGTCAAACAGTTTTATTATTAATTGAGGTTTAAATAGAAATAGAATCATGGAGAATGTGACGTAAATAACTTAGGGAATTGTGACTTGAGTAGTAATATAGTTTCGGTTACAGACAGAAAAACACACAATCTCCATTATAATAAGATATTAATAAATATATCTATAACGTAATTCATTTTCCTATATATATCAGAGATGCTGATAAGTACGCATCCTGCATCCCTGACACACAAAAATCAAAAAAGGACGCAGTAAAATCGTATCCATGCATCCCAGTGTTTTTCTTTTTTCTTTCCTCACCATTTTAAGCTAACTGTAAATACATTTCAATATATTCTCAGAAACGAATTACACAAGATAGGTTACAAGGTAAGAGTTAGCCAGCTTTAGTTGGGACCCATAAATTTTCTTGGGGACTCATTCAAAACAAATATGTGCATCCCAGGATAAAATCAAAAAGCTATCAGCATCACTGAGATTATATATATAATATATATATATATATATATACTAGTCATGCACAGACAACATGTTTCAACTTATCAAGTCTCTTCAGTGTGGCGACATTTGTAAGGTACCTACAGCCAGGATTGAAATCCGATCGATTCAGCATCAGTCAGACAGCTTAACTGCTCGGCTATCGTCACCTACAGAATGCAAAGGGGATTTTAATTGTTTTAATACACACATCTGTATGTATGTAAAGGCTGCCATAGAGTGCTCCATCCCTTATATAGGAGAGCAGTCGTCAGCGAAATCCTCCCCCAAAGTGCTCAACCCCAGGCGGATATATACATATATATATATATATATATATGAATAAAAATGCTGTCATGTTTTTCCAGGGTACTTTGTCTTCAGGATAAGCAGCTAATACACAGCTTTGAAACTAATGGTAAAAAACACCTTTTAATTGTATAGTACACCATAACAAATAATATATATATAAGTGATGTAATCCATTTTCAACATATATATATATATATATATATATATATATAATATATATATGAATAGAAAATTTTTAGAAAAAAAAAAAATGTCATTGTCTACAGAAAAAACAAAATCTGGCCTGTTTTAACATCATCACAGGAGGTTAAATTTCGAATATGATAAGGACCCAACACTATGGATTTGTCAACATTACAAATTCCAGAAACTTTCCATCTTCCTCAATTGTGCTGTGGACTTACTTTTTAAAAACTTGCTTTTGTAGCTGGAATACATCTTGAACATTTTTTATACTATTTTTTATACACTTTTACTTCAAACTCTTTTGAGTTTTTCCTATGGATAAAAATGCTTCTGAGTTTTTTAAAATAAAATTTATTTTATTTTTAACACAAAATACGCATTTTCAAAAAATTTTTAAATTCCGGCCCTGAACAAGAGCATTTGTTTGTACCTCATTATTAACGGTTTATTTATTCTGTCTTTCCTTTATAGATATAGTTGCTTTGAAAAAGACCGCTTTATTAAAAGGTCGAAACAGATCTGTCAGCAAACTAATAACATCTTTTGGTTTTTTTTTTTTTTTTTTGTTTTTCTAAAAATTTTCTATTCATACTGTCGGATTCACTTCCATATATTTCATATATATATATATGTGTGTGTGTGTGTGTGTCTGAACAAGTTTTATGGAATGTAACAGGCCATAAACATTTCATAAATCTTTCATTCAACTTTTCTCATAGTAGAAATTGTTGGGGAAGTGATTGGCTTAGCGTACCTTAGCATAAGCCGTCTGGGTAGAGGTCTCCTTAGCTGCTTAAGGATAGACAGGACTTCTCCCATTGCCATGATTCCCAACTCTTTAAGCATGGCCCGATCCATCATCTTGAGGTTCTCTCTTGTCAGCTTCTTGCTTGCGAATGTTGTAGCATATCTCCTAGCTGAGTTGGGAGAGATCCCTGCTTGGACAAAATATTCTTCCCAATCTTCAGTTTTAGATCCTGCCCGCAGCGCCATCTTGGATTCATCTTGTAACAGAGTTGAATACTTTACACAAAATCCAACACTCATTTTCTTACAATCAGCGGAAGGTGGGGGGGAGGGGATATAAGGGTGTGGCCCTTTTCCTCCTTTATGTCTTTTAAAACAAGTTCAAAATTACAATGCCCCTAATACAATTAAACCAAAAGATTTCCTTGATTTAATGACATAATTCACTTTGTCTAAATACAACAACACTCGTATCTTATTCTAGTTCTTGACAATGGCCAGGAAATGGTAGCAAGCTCTCAGACCCACAGGAAAAAGACTACGGGGGGATGTTACACGCCCTTAATCCTTATGTACTACTCCTGGCAAAAAAAAAAATGGAATTAGCACACACAGAGGATGTCAGGGGTAGTATGCTCCCTTTTAAGGAAACGAGGGTGAAAAAAAAAAAATTAGGTAAAAAGTGTTAAATAAATTTTCAACCACAGTCAATAAGATTTGTTTTATTATAAAATTACTACCTGTAACGGTCACTAAATTGCCCATATACAAACCCTATTTAGTTTACTGGTCAAAGAGGCAACACGGTAGGAATTTATATAAGACACTACGTGTCCATTTCTTTGTGTTTCCATTTCTATTAAAATGTGGTTATGGAAAAAAAAGAAATGTCCCGTGGAACAATTCGAAGTAAAAGCATCCTCTCACCATCTTGCTCACGAATGCGTAATGCGATTCACGCAACATTTCCACTGTTTAAAAACAATTTTTCGCTGTTATTCATTTGTATATTTGATTGTACAATACACTGGATATACTTTGTGGGGCCTCAGATCAGTGAGGGGGGCTGGTGTGCAAATAAAACCGTTGAGAGGTAGGCCCTGAAACAGTGCACATTCTCTCCAGATGACCCCAAAACCAAATACATAACAAATCAAAAACAAACATAACAAAACAATCATAGAGTTGAACTTCTTGTTGATTTTGCTAATGGATTGAGGAGCATTCTACAGTCCGCTCGCTTTCTGGTGAGTTTCAGTTACTTATCAAGTAACTTTCTTCTTCCCTAGCAAGAATATGCGCCTTCTAGGTATAAGTTTTTAAAGTTTTAATGTAATGAAATATATTTGTTGTTATCTTTATTAAATGTTATCTATTTCTTCCTTTATACAGTTTTTACAGTGTTTATTAAAACTTAATAACATCAGTATGAAGCATCCAGCATTTTATTTCTACTAATTACACTATATGTTACATAATCTATGCATAGATTATTGTCAACCCCCTGTATTGTGTTAGTTAGAATAAGAAGTTTAAGCAATAAAAGTTTAAAGAAATAATATGGTGTTGTTGCTTGATGAATGTCTTGGCAAAAAGACTGACCAAGAAGAAGGAATGCATCAAAGACGAACAGCCAACAAGAATCTAGAAATAGAATTCAACATGGAGAGAAAGAATAGAAATGACCAGAGGCAATTACACTATATATACAAGGCTAATCCCAAAAGTAAGGTCTCAAAAAATATTCAGAAATCACAGAAATGTTTCTTGTTTATTGTTGAGAATTTCTAGATATAAGGTGTATAATCAGTGGGGGGAGGGTCACGGTCAAGTCTGACTCAAGGCTCCAATCGATAGTCCAACTACTTCCAACTGTATCTCGCTCCAAAATCCAATACTTATAACCGTTGCAGTAACCGCTTCTCGAACCGACTTCACAACCTTCACACGGACCTGGCAGCAAACACTTCTTGCAAGGTTTACGAACGACTGCCCAAGCCTCCGACACACTCATTATATAGGCCACGGCGAGGTGTCCGATTGGGAAATCTGCAGAGCTTCAGATTTGCATCAGCGCACCTCGGCCCAGCACGCTTCCAAACTGCTCCACAACACGCGCATGCAAATCGCGGACGCTTTCGTGCATGATGTCGCGTATCTTGCTCATGACAATCACAAGGTGTGTGCTAGATCGTCGCTCCTACTTATAGACTAGGCCAGAATCATGTGATCTAACTCTTGGCCAATCACTGGCAGTACTCTGAGGTTGATACAATACTTAACCCCAACCCTACTGGTCATAATTACATTGACACTCTTTGACGACGAACATAGGATTAAATCACTCAACCTTTACCAATACGCAAGATAAGACTTATACACTTACCAAAAGATTCCATAACATAGGACTTTCTTTAAGCCATTTTCAACTGGCCAAGGATGGCATTTAAAAACTTTACAATGATGATTACATCATTTCAAAGTTTGAACATGTATCCATTTTTCTACATAGTCACCATTGTATTTGCACCATGTGAAATTCAAAGAGCTTTGTTCAGGATTTGAACTCGTCTTGCCGTGTCCATTTCCTATGATGGTAGCGATTACACCACATGCCACCACACAGAGGAGATATTGCTGTCTAGGTACTGCATCACTTGGACTTTAACGAGGCACCTGGAGAATAAGCTAGATGGGAGCTGCACAAGAATGCTGTGTGCAATCTTAAACAATATATGGATGTTTCACATGAATCATGCTAGGATATTCATTTCATGGAAGATTAATAAAGTTACTTGGAAGTCGTCATTTTGCTCTCCAAGTAACATGAGGTTTATTTGGTTTGGTTTGTTTTACAGCATATCAACCTCAGTGGGTCCTTTAATGCCGATAAAGTTTTGAAATAAAGTCATTCTTAATGGATAATCAATTTTTTTTTATAAATACATTTTTCTATTTAACCAATAGATGGAACCCTAACAGGTACTACCACTCCAGGTCAGAGTGGACAAGGGAAAAATGGTGATGAAGGAGTGCTCCACATTCCCCAAACCTCCAAAACTGGAACCTCACTGTCAGATAAAGTTTAATGTCATTCCCAGGACATGTAGACCCTCAGCCACCGCCTTCTAGTACCCATATGATAAAAAGGGTTGGGTCTTGCCATAGGGTTGGGGCAATCATATAGGTGCTAGGGCTTGACGTGACCAGCCGATTGATTCGAAGGGGCCTCTCTGACCACCCGTCTAGCCCAAGAAAGGGCCAAAGTGGAGTATTGCATGTCATGAACTGCTCAACCACCTGGGTTCTATCCTTAAGCATCATGGGTCACTACCTACGGCCAACAGGTGGCCTGATTGGGGGAACATGAGGTTTGTAGTATGTTGCATGGTGTTAGTAACATAGAAAGTTTCCTGAACGTATTTGAACAATATTTTGTTCTTTACTATAGTAGTACCTTGACTTACAAGTTTAATTTGTTCCACTCGTAAGTCAACTTATTTTTAATTGGTTTTAATTGGTTTCGATCTAAATTCATTCATAGGATTGATTTCAATACGTTAGAGAATAAAACAATAATATTGGAGATCAATAACACTATTATTTATTAAACCTGGTTTTGTTTAAACCAGTATGCAAATTAACCACACCATATATGATGTAAACCTTTATTTTTTTGTGATATATAAGACGCATTGTAGGATTTTAAACGCATTAATAAAATATGGGCTGTTTTGAGGCAAATCTAACTCCGGTTTTCCTAGAGACATCATTAATAAATAAGATCTATTCTATGTATTAATGATTTTGACTATAAATTAGATACCCATTATTAAACTTGGGCAATTCCTGAGGATATTGTGATGTAAACAATAATGTAGTTTCAGTTACAGAAACACCAAATCTCTATTGAAATACGATGAAATTCCACTAATCTGTTCCATCCACCAAATTTACTTTCTTTAATGCCAAGTCAAGTTATTTTTATATAATCGGTTTCTTACAGTAATAACTTAAATGGTCACCCATCTAAGTATTGAACAGACTCATTGCTGCTTAACTTTGGTGATCTAGAAGGAACCATTACTTCCAATGTGACTTGACCATAAAGAGATTGGATGCTGTTGTTGAAGAATAAGTTCCAATTACCGTCGAACTGGGAAGACAAGGCAGCAAGCGATTGTAACTTAAATACAAACTCAAAATGCTACAAAGTCCACTGCAAAATGACAAAGTATATATAAGACTCCACAATGTCATTCAAATCAAGCAGTCAAGCAACCAATCAGAACTCAAGGAATGGAATGACCCAAATCACCCTGATTCATGAATGGATCATTCTTGATTCCTATTTATACCAGCTGTCTTGGACACTGCTTGAGTTCTACTTAGCTGCTGTTATTAAAACCAACAGTAGACTAACTGACTTCAATAGTTGTATTATTATGTATTTTAAATATTTGCATTAAAATGTTTCGGTTTTATCATCTTTTATCATCATTGATCAATATAATCAAACAGAATTTGAGAGAATCAAAAACCTTATATTAAAACAAAAATCAAATTACAAAAAAAAACCTTTAACATTTAATGAGAATAAAAAAAGAAAAGCTGTAATGATGAAGCAATTAATCTAAGCAGTTAAAAATTTAATTTGTTCAAATAAAAAAATAAATGTTACAAAAAACAAAACAAAAAAGAATTATAGTGAGTATTCTTTATCCTACTGTTACCTTTTTCTAAATAAGAAAAATAGTGTTTTTTTTTTTTTGGGGGTTGTTTTGTTTTACGGCATATCAACCTCGGTGGGTCATTTAATGCCGATAAAGTTTTGAAATAAATCAATTCTTAATGGATAATACAATTTTTTTATAAATACATTTTTCTATTTAACCATAGATGGGACCCTAACAGGTACTACCACTCCGGGTCAGAGTGAACCAGGGAGCAATGGTGATGAAGGAGTGGTCCACATTCCCCAAACCTCCAAAACTGGAACCTCACCATCAGATAGAGTTTAATGTCATTCCCAGGACATGTAGGCCCTCAGTCACTGCCTTCTAGCAGCCATATAATAAAAAAATAGTGTTGTATAATATAAAAACATAATAAGATAGAATGTAATGAATTATGTGCTGTAATATGATTTAACTAGTGGGACCATGGAAACAACACCCCATTAGAAAGCAGCTGTTCAGCCACTTGTCCCATATCACACAAACCAGTAAGACAGACAAGATATGCTGGACACTGCTAGAGAAGCAAGGACGAACTCATAAGTGACATTCTCCATTGGAAGCCGCCAGTATGGGCCGTCCAACAAAGATGTACATTAACCAGCTCTGCGTGGATACTGGATGCTGCATAGAGGAGCTCCCAAGGGTAATGAGTGAGAGATTGTCATGGATATCCATGCTACTAGCGCGACATGATGATGATGATGATGATGATTTATCTCTTAAAGACTGCACTTGAGGAATTATTTCGTAGATGAACAGGATTCTAGCAGGTAAAAGTTCTTTTTAATATTATTTTCTTCTTTTTTTTTTTACAATGTTACCTCTCATGTGCTGAAGATCTGTGTGAGGTGAGGGTGACAGCCGTACGCAGATACGTATTGTGCTTAAAGGAAGCACAGGTTATAATAATAGATTTTGAATACAAAAGAATGAAAAGAGAGAAGGGCAAAAGTAAATGAGTTGGGACTAAGGTAGCAGAAACCGAGACATGCGAGGGTGGTGGTGGTGGAGGAGGAGGGGGAGGGGGAGAGGAGGGGGAGGATTTGAGGGGGAGGATTTTTTTTTTCCAAATTTCAAAGAAACAGCAGAATTTTTAAATAAAAAATTTAAAAAATTGTGATTTTCTGAAAAGGGAGCCATTCCTGGCACTCTTTGACACACTATGTAAAAGGACTAAACATAGAATTAAAGTCAATAACGTACTGCACTCTCCAAAGTGCAGATGCTAAACAAAGACTGCACTCTCTTTTTTGCAGGCAGAACACAGACTAGCTCTTCCGCTGCTGCTATTTTGAAATTTAACTGCATCTTCCAAAAAATATAATTAAATTAAAATTAAGATTGGAAAAAAAAAAAAAAAAAAATTGTTTTTTTTTAACAACGTCATCAAAAATCAGCCTAACTTAAATTATAACTTATATATTTAAAATATTTATTCATTTTGCATGGCTATTTCTCATATTGCTATATACACACAGTGATGTTTGTAATACTCTATCTTGGTCTGATCGAATATATCTAACTATTCACACCAATATATTGATTACAGTCTGATCAAATCTATATATCTATCAGGGTCTGTTCACATTTGTATATCGATCACTGTCCATTGATATAGCACAAGTTGAGAGCTCAAGGTATAATTCAGGAATTATATAGAAGAGCAATATATCTAGAAAAAAGAAAATAAATTTTTAACTGCTCATTTCTTTACTATATATATTATATATATATATATGAATGAATGAAGAAATAAAAGGTTTACCTTTTATTTATTTACATGGGAACAATATTTACAACGAATGCTGCACAAATATACACACACACACACATATATATATATATATATATATATATATATATATATATGTGTGTGTGTGTGTGTGTGTGTGTGTGGTGTGTTGTGTATTTGGGCAGCATTCTTTCATTCATACATGTAGAATTAAACAAAAGGCACGTCTCCTGTTTAACAATTTTATTAACAATCTTTTCGAGCTTTCTGGCCAACTTTTTTACATTTGGATGGAATCCGTGGATTAGTCCACCAAAGTTTTTATCCCAAGTACTTTCGGCACTTCGAAGTGCTATCATCAGGGGTGATGTGTTCCAGTATATATATATATTATATATATAAATTAAATTTGGACTATACATAGCTCAAGCATCAGATTTTTTTTTAAACTTGCTAACATTTTATTGGATGCAGTCTGAGTATTTGGCAATAAACAAACATACATACAGACAGACAGAATCTTTCTTCTATATATATATGTGTGTGTGTGTGTGTGTGTGTGTAGGTGGAAAATAACAGATTCAGGAAAATCCAACCAAATATGAAACAATAGGTAGGGAAAGTGAATAACAACAAAAACAATCGATTCAATTAACATTTTGTCTCGGTGAGGAAGAGAAAGCAAGGCAGAGGCATAGTGAAGGATGGGTAAACGCCAAAACAGGATGAAAGAGATAGATGAATATGAGGAGGAGGTATAGATATGGTCAAGTTTGAACCGGGGTAAACGATCAAAGGGTAAAGAGGGAAGAATCATATATATATATATGAGGAAATAACAGATTGTGTAAATTCCAACAAAATCTAATTACAAGTGGATAAAAAAAAACAACTTCATTCAATATTTCGCCTCAGTGTATTAATGTGGCTTCATCAGAATTTTATTTCATAAATTTCTGATGAAGCTTCAAATTTTAATTTTACATATATATATATATATATATATATTTACCAACCCCTCCACACAAGTAGGATGTGACACAAGGTCAATTTCTAAAGCAAAGTTCAACAGGTTTGAATTCAGAGTTTTCCTTCTAGACCGGTTGCCTAAAAAGGTTAAAGAGCCCAGCCTGACCTACTACTTATCCATAGCTGGAGGGAGAGTAGGATTCATACCTCTCCCAAGGGTATTAGCGCTAAGTGAAATGCAGTTACCACATCCAGGATTTGAACCAGGATATATATATATATATATATATATATATATATATGTTCGAGATACGCCTGACTAATCAGCGCAGGGCAGCGTTGTTAGTTATGTTATTAACTGGTTTCATAGGGGGGTTTCAGGTCTTCCAACGTAATAACCCCCTCAGCCAGTCAGACCCCATTAGAGCTGATCAAACTCTAACTCTCTGCCTTATATATATATATATATGTAAAAGGAATGACTTACCGGTAAAAATATTGGGCTGGTCTCAATATTTGGTTGGTATAAATGTTACTCGGATAAGTTAGCGTTATAACAAATATAAAGTGCTCAATACATAAGTAGAGCGGATTTATTATTATAGTGTGTACAGAATTAACTTACACGTGTTTCACCATAAGGATCTTCAGGGTTAAATCCACTGAATTAATCAAGATATTGATTAATTACAGCTAACTGCGGGAGTTCATGTTTTATCATTACAACATGAACTCCCGCAGTATCAATATCTTGATTAATTCAGTGGATTTAACCCTGAAGATCCTTATGGTGAAATCTGAGTAGGTTATTTCTGTACACACTATAATAATAATATATATATATATATATATATATATTGCCTGAAGGCAACTACAATGCGAATATCACATAAATTCGATAATTATAGAAGATAATAATAATGACAAGTGAATCCCGCAAAGAATCACTCGGTGTGTAGAATATCGTACAGACTGTTTCAACTTTATTAAGTCTCATCAGCGATATATACTAACGACTCCCCTCTGACAGGAATCGAAACCGTGACCTCAGCAGGATAGTTAAACACTATACTGTTTCAGCCATGGTACAGCACCGAGAAACTCATGCGAAATTAACCTTGTCATTGATACTGAGGCGATTACTGCCATATGAGGCAAGTGAGTCGCTGAGTGGATAATAACAGACACATCCGGGGCCTTATGCTCCTCGGCAAAGGAAAAAATAAGATTTTTTGGATGTTTGTTTATTTTTTAGAAGCATTGTCGATAATATTTATATTTTGCTTGAAGGCAACTACAATGCGAATATCGCATAAATTCGATAATTATCGAATTCATGCGATATTCGCATTGTAGTTGCCTTCAAGCAAAATATAAATATTATCGACAATGCTTCTAAAAAATAAACAAACATCCAAAAAATCTTATATTTATATATATATATATATATATTCAGCTGGATAAGATTTAAGCAAGACAAGATGGTGCACTTGGGCCCTTTGCATGGTTAATGATCTAGGATAACAGACCATTGTTATTAAGTTTGATTCTTACTGAGTGCTCCATACATCTAGTCTTTTGCCAAACTATGCTAAGCTTAATAAATAACAAGAGAGGCGCTTGTGGTGTAATGGTTATCATTGTAGGAAATGTATTATCTCTTGGTATAAAATGTAAGCAAAATCACCACTTATATTTATGGACTTTACCAATCAGTAAAAGCAATTTCCAGTAGAAATTGGCCAATGGGATGACAAGACAAAAAACATTTAAAATCATTGCACCAAGCAGTAGCTTCCAGTAGAAATCTACCAGAAAGACTAATCCTTGGATTAACACCAGAGCTTATTACAGACATCGGACTTATATATAACCAGAAGGACTACAGACCTTTTCCATTTTACAAAAATATAAATTCTGATCAAACATATTTCATAAATCTGTCTAAATTTTTTAGATGAGGGGTGTATAATTTTGATTTTATTCAAATAACCGGAATTTAGGCCTCAAGTCGTACAGAAAATGCCAATAAACATTTTTTTTTTAAATAATGGTGATCTTCCTCATGACACATGCTGGAATGATAGGCATGCAAAAATAATGGCACAATTATTTGAATAAGATGTTCAAAAGTTCTTCGATGCCTTGTTTGATCAATAGCCAAATTATTCAAAATGATTTCCAAGGTTGGGTCATTGCTATGCACGAATACACAGGAAACACCTGAGAAAGGCCTGTTGGATTATTTTAGTATATAAGGTGTGCTGGAAACCACCACTTTAACTTATAGACTCTACGTGGTCATGTAGATTAAACTCAGCCAATCAACAGCTCGAATACGTGGTTAGTTAACTATTTAATCGCTGATAAGGAAAGCCGAATTAACGAATGGACATGCAACAAATGACTTTGCTCAATGCAAGGATCATACCCAACACTAAGGAACAACCTAAAGATCGCGCTCTGCTTAACACAAGGGATCTCCACTGTAAAGTGCTCTCACTTGAAGCCTAAAAATGGCCACAAAAATTGTAACAAGGCCGGTGGATACAGTGGCTGAAACGTGATTTTACATACCATAATAAAGATGAGGACAATAGTCCAAAAAATCAGTAGGAAGCGCGTGGTGTAATGGTTAAAGTCATGGGAAATGGACTCGTCGACCCGAGTTCAAATCCTGTACGTGGCAATTATTTCACTTAGCGCTAATACCCTTGGGAAAGGTATGAATCCTACTCTCCCTCCAGCTATGGGTAAATAGTAGGGCAGACTGGGCTCTTTAACCTTGGTTAGGCAACCGGTCTAGGAGAAGGAAAACTCTGAATTCAAACCTTTTGAACTCCGCTTAAGAAATCGACCTTGTGTCACATCCTGCTCGTGCGGAGGGGTTGGTAAGTAGATAGTCCAAAAAATCTAAATGATATATTTCATAAATTTAAGATAAAATCAAATTAGGAAAATTTACCAATGAAAGACGGGAGTAACAGAAAATGATGGAAGAATTAGTTTCAAAGTTGTTCTATTTTTCAATCATACCCCCTCCATTCCAAATCTTTTTATCTGCATTCTTATTCAGTTTCATTAGCCTTTCTAATTTAATATGATATTTTATTATATTAAAACTTAAATACTTGCACCCAGAGGGTGCATATATTTGCTAGTGATGATAATTATGATTATTGTTAATTATGATGATGATGCATTCTTGTAGTGCCCTCACCACACAAATATTCAGAGTGTCTCCATATTTTTATCAAAAGAAAAAAAAAAATAACCCTTTCACTTTCCACCTCGATTGATATTCCATATGACTAAGACATGACAGACACTCTACCCTAAAATGATATCAGGGTGAGGCAGCGGGTATTAAGTGCTCAAAACCCTAATTATCATAGGCATCACTTCAAAGAAAAGTCACACAAGACGTGTGGCCCTACTGATAAAAATTAACAAAAAAAAACAAAAAAACGAACCATATGACCTTAAGGTACCCCTTTTGCGATTTCGATTCGTGGGGACATTTTTTCCATTTACACCGTCAAAATCCAGTTAATTGTTTACAAACGATTTTTAGAGTTTTCTTTTTTTTTTTAATTATAAAACTGACCCCTAACCCCTAACAAACAACCGGATTTTTACTGTGTAAATGAGAAAAGTGTCCCCACGAGTTGAGATCGCAGAAGGGGTGCCTTAAGGTCATATGGTAAAAAAAAAAAAACACCCACAGATGACAAGGATGCTTAGTGATTCAAAACAAACAAAAACATTACTATTATCTGCGTTATTCGGACTATTGTCCTCATCTTCATTGTTATCTGTACAACATTTCTGCCGATATGCCCTTCGGCCTTCTTCACATTCCCGAGTCCAACAAAAAATACCTGAAGAAGGCCAGAGGACATTTTGGACGAAACGTTGTACAGATAACAATGAAGATGAGGACAATAGTCCTGAATAACGCAGATAACAGTAATCATCAAGCCTCATCTCAAACATTCAGAGAAATCAAAAACATGTGTAACCTTAATAAAAAATATATGACCAGCAATAAGAGATAAAATTATTTAAATTTCTAGGCTGGTTGGTTTTATAGCATGTCAACCCTTGTTGGGTTATTTAATACCAAAGTCAGTCAGTCTTTTTTTTTTGCAAGAAATTATATCGTTTTAAGTAACTTTAATAACAATGAGTGTTTATACACAATTATATGGTTTCAAGTATTCCTATCTAATACTAATAATTATATGGTTCCAAGTATTCCTATCTAATACTAATAATTATATGGTTTCAAGTATTCCTATCTAATACTAATAATTATATGGTTCAAGTATTCCATCTAATATATGGTTTCAAGTATTCCCATCTAATGCTAATAATCATATGGTTCCAAGTATTCCCATCTAATACTAATAATCATATGGTTCAAGTATTCCTATCTAATTCAAGTATTCTATCTAATACTTATAATAATCATATGGTTTCAAGTATTCCTATCTAATACTAATAATCATATGGTTTCAAGTATTCCCATCTAATGCTAATAATCATATTCAAGTATTCCTATCTAATACTAATAATCATATGGTTTCAAGTATTCCTATCTAATCTAATAATCATATGGTTTCAAGTATTCTATCTAATACTAATAATCATATGGTTTCAAGTATTTCTATCTAATATTAATAATTATATGGTTTCAAGTATTCTATCTAATACTAATAATTATATGGTTTCAAGTATTCCTATCTAATACTAATAATCATATGGTTTCAAGTATTCCTATCTAATACTAATAATCATATGGTTTCAAGTATTCCTATCTAATACTAATAATCATATGGTTTCAAGTATTCTATCTAATACTAATAATATGGTTTCAAGTATCCTATCTAATACTAATAATTATATGGTTTCAAGTATTCTTATCTAATACTAATAATTATATGTTTCAAGCTATCTAATACTAATAATTATATTTTAAGTATTCCTATCTAATATTTCAAGTATTCCTATCTACTAATAATCATATGGTTTCAAGTATTCCTATCTAATACTAATAATCATATGGTTTCAAGTATTCCTATCTAATACTAATAATCATATGGTTTCAAGTATTCCTATCTAATACTAATAATTATATGGTTTCAAGTATTATCTAATAAATAATTATATGGTTTCAAGTATTCCTATCTAATACTAATAATTATATGGTTCAAGTATTCTATCTAATACTAATAATTATATGGTTTCAAGTATTCCTATCTAATACTAATAATTATATGGTTTCAAGTATTCCTATCTAATACTAATAATCATATGGTTTCAAGTATTCTTATCTAATACTAATAATCATATGGTTTCAAGTATTCTATCTAATACTAATAATCATATGGTTCCAAGTATTCCTATCTAATACTAATAATCATATGGTTTCAAGTATTCCTATCTAATACTAATAATTATATGGTTCCAAGTATTCCTATCTAATACTAATAATTATATTAATATATGGTTTCAAGTATTCTTATCTAATACTAATAATTATATGGTTCCAAGTATTCCTAATACTAATAATCATATGGTTTCCAAGTATTCCTATCTAATACTAATAATCATATGGTTCAAGTATTCCTATCTAATAATAATCATATGGTTTCAAGTATTCCTATCTAATACTAATAATCATATGGTTTCAAGTATTCCTATCTAATACTAATAATTATATGGTTTTAAGTGAGCAGTGCCAAGGTGCAGTCAGTGTATTCTATTGTCCCAGTCGACAGGGTGGCACACCAACAGGGAGGAATAAGAATTTCAGTAATATACGAGGGGTGTATGAAAAGTTTTAAGTATCAGAAAAACTAAAAGGGATAAAAGATTTTTGAACATTTATTTTTTCCCATAGTCCCCCTCCCCCCCGCAAGGGCTGAACACTTGCTCCAACGGCGCTGACACGCTTTTATTCCAGTGTAGAAAAACTCTTTTGTTTGGGTCTCAAAAAAAATCCTCGACTGCAGCTATGCTTAAAACTTTTCATACACCCCTTGTATAGATATTGTATGTGTGTAGGTGTACAGAGATAAAATTAATACACAAGGTGTGACGTGAAGACTCTTACTTTTATGAGGTTGATGGCTGCCAAGAAGGAATAAAAATTTATATATGAACACTACATTAAAGGGGGAAAAGACAGACGATTGTAGATTTCATTGCCCTGTGGGGGTATTCTATAAAAGTAAATGTGTTGCACAATACAACCTGGGGAATCAGTCAGGTAACTAGTACGATTGGTTGAAATAACTGCTGCATTCTGATTGGCCGAAAAATCTTATAGGGCAGCAGATGCAAGCGATTCAGCTTGAAGAGGGATAGCCTGATTGTAAGCAGTTAGTACACAAATGGAAAATACTGCAGTGATGAGTTTGGGCCGAAACGCAGTGAACAGTGCCAAGTTGGCTGGCACGACAAGTTATTAACATCAATAAATGAAACTAAATCTTCCAAAATTATCCAATGAACAACAGAATCTTTGAGGGAATATGCCAAAGTACAGATTTAACTAAGAAGCCAAATTAATTAGCTAAAACGATTATATATATATATATATATATATATATATATATATGAGAGTACACAAACAGTTTGTTTGAGATGACAGTTAGTGTTCGAATCACACAAAGAGCTAGTGTAATGGTTGGAATCCCCACCTGTCAGCCTGGCAGTTAGGGTTCGAATCACACACAAAGCAGCTTCCTGTGTATAACTCTACTGATGAGGCATAATATGCTGAAATGTACATACAGAGATCGACTTTTTCTCGATTTGTTTACACCTTACATTTGAACAGATATATTCGCCTAATTTATTAATTATCAACTAATTAATTTTCAAATTAGGTATGACTTCAATTAAGTACATATTCTCCCCCCCCAAAAAAAATAAAATATATATATATATATATATATATATATAATATATATATATAGAGAGAGAGAGAGAGAGAGATAGTTATAGTGTATATGTTTGCATTATTCATGGGGAAAGAGTACTCAATATCAAAGATAGACCATATATCTTATTATAATGGAGATTGTGTGTTTGTCTGTCTGTAACCGAAACTATATTACTATACAAATCACAATTCCCTTCGTTATTTACATCACATTCTCCATGATTTTATTTTTATTTAAACCTCAATTATTGATAAAATTGTTTTACATCATTAAGACTGTTGACCATATCTACATCCTAATAACATGCAATTGTATTTATATATACTACAAAATAGCGGATTATAGTGTGAATGGGAAGACTGATTTGCATATTGATCTTAAAAATTTGATTTTAATAAATATATGCTTAGTATTATTGATTTCTAATTGTTTGGTTTTATCTTAATGAATATGAGCAAAAATGTCGGAGATAAATCTTAAGAGAAATCCCTGAAGAAGAAGAAATAACAGTAATATTATTCTTGATGGGAGTGATGGAAAATGATGGAAGAATTAGTTTCAAAGTTGTTCTATTTTCCAAATCTTTTTATCTGCATTCTTATTCAGTTTCATTAGCCTTTCTAATTTAATATGATATTTTATTATATTAAAACTTAAATACTTGCACCCGGAGGGTGCATATATTTGCTAGTAAATATAAAGTGTTCACACTAATTATATATATATATAAAGTGTTGTTATGGGTCCAACGGGAGAAAATTAAATATCTTATAAAAAAGAAGGTCCCCAAAATGGATTATGTTTTGTTTTTTTAAATGTTTTTTTACATTTTCAACACGTGTTTCAGATCTGATATCTTCTTCAGGCATTAATTAACCATATTCTGTCAAAATATGAATATGTACATGTGTGATATATATATATATATATATATATACACACACACACACACACACACACACATATAAGTATCTAACCCTTCCCTTCCTGTTTGGTGGGAGTGTAGAGAGATTTAATTTGTAACATCTGTGTTTTAGCAGGTGTTTTTTATTCCTGGGTGGTAGATCCAACTAACTGCTATGTAGGGGATAATTCTATTTGGGATCCTAAATATCTCCTGTACATCCACAATGCATGCTCACTTATAGATTTATCAATGAGTTTAGTCTCATCAAGACAGCCAACTACATATAAATATGTAAGTTTGCTGTCTGATGAGACTAAACTCATTTATTGAATTCTGGTCAAAGTAAATTTATAATTTTGAGTTTTTCTTTCTTATTGAAAGTGTAAATATTGCTCTGTATATGATTGATTTATTAATTATCAT
The DNA here is from genome assembly GCA_023376005.1 of Doryteuthis pealeii. Lineage (NCBI taxonomy): Eukaryota > Metazoa > Mollusca > Cephalopoda > Myopsida > Loliginidae > Doryteuthis > Doryteuthis pealeii. Next base: position 77,928,314 of record CM042164.1, on the reverse strand, counting down.
ACATTGAGCACTCTTAGGGATTTGTAAAAATCCTTGTATAAATCTATAAGTGAGCATGCATTGTGGATGTACAGGAGATACTTAGGATCCCAAATAGAATTATCCCCTACATAGCAGTTAGTTGGATACTTTTAACTTTATATATGACGGTTTGTTAAGTTTTTCTTTCTTATTGAACGTATATATATATATATATATATATATATATATATATTAGTTGTAGAAAAAGGTTTTTCACTCTACAACAGTTTTGGTATTCAAGATACACCTTCTTAAAGACAACTAAATAGGTTGGGTTCTTACATTTTATGTATAAAAAACCAAAAACATTTTATATATTGGTAAAAGAATAAGAAAAATGAAATATATATATATAATATATATATATATATATAATCAATTATAAAAAAAATAATGTAAAACTAAGGCAAGGTAAAAACTCACAACTGAGTTTCAGCTATGATCATCAGGTGAGTTGGTAATCCACATGTTTAGAGACTTAAATTTCATATTGTATATATATATATATATATATATATATATATATATATTTACCAACCCGTCCGCATGAGCAGGATGCAACATAAGGTCAATTTCTTAAGTGGAGTTTAACAGGTTTGAATTCAGAGTTTTCATTCTCCTAGACTGGTTACCTAGCCATGGTTAAAGCATCCAGTCTGCCCTGCTGGAGGGAGAATTATATTCATACCTTTCCCAAGGGTAATAGCGCCATATGAAATGCCAACAGCTTGTTCCAGGAATTGAACTCGCATTGACGAGTCTATTTCCTACGACTCAACCCATTAGACCACATTTTATATATATATATGCCTTAAAAGTAATAAAGAATTCATCATTCGCATCTGATGTGTTGGGAGAGTTAGACACTTTGTCTAAGCTCCTTGAAATAGACTATAATGCAAAATCTCTAAATCTTCTGTCATTTCTTTACATATATATATATATATATATATATATATATATACATACACACACACGTGTGTGTGTGTGTTTTTATACATAAAAAGATAATTAGGGAAATTAGCTTGAAATTAAATCAAAAGAAATCTACAGATGTAATTGTTATTTAGTTAATAACACATACACGCACAGAAACAAATGTGTACATGTGTGTAAGCAAGAAAAAATGGAAATGAATCCAACAGACTGGGTTCTGCTTTTTAAAAATTACTTGGTGTCACATCCTGATTACAATGGAGGGGTCAGTTAAATACAAAAATATATGCTACTTTATTTTGGCAAGAAAAAATGGAAATGAATTCAACATTATGTTGAAGAATAAGAAAGAAAAAGTGGATTTATTGGTAAAATATTCCAATTCTGAGTGTTAGAACATTTTACCACATATACATCATCATTTTATTCTTCACTATTTCAACATATTTATATATATATATATAATACAATAAAATAAATATATAAAGGTCTTACATATTTATTTATTTGATGACAAAGGAACAGTCACAACAGTTCGGTTTCATGCATGCGTCGTAAGTGCAAACAATCTTCAGGTGACGTGGTTTCAAATGCTTTTGAAGCAACGTCACCTGAAGATTGTTTGCACTTACGCATGCATGAAACCGAACGGTTGTGACTGTTCTTTGTCATCAAATAAATAAATATGTAAAACCCTTATTTATTTATTCTATTATATTATATAACAGCTCTATTTTTATATTGAGCACTCTTCCAATAATACTGCATTTTGACACACCGTTCCAGCAAAAGCTGAAACAGTGACAATCCCACACTATATATATATATATATATATGTAAAAATATAAAACAAAACAGATGGGTTGGTGGTGCAAATTATTCTATTGAGGACCTTTTTTCTTTATATATCATTCATCCAGACACATTTTTCAACGTTTACGTCTCATTAGTGCGGCTCAACTTTTTTAACTGCTACCTCTAGCTAGGAGCGAAACCCGACAGAATTTTTGTCTGCCAAGTTCCTTACCCTTGCGGCCGTCAGCGACTGTCAGTCCAGGATGAACAATTAATTGATACATACTTACAGGATATATGTTCTTACAATCACCAGAGAACTAAAGTCTGTAAACAACAGGCGAGTAAATGCTTACACTAAACGGTGAAATTTCAATTAATGTTCCCCTACAGTGCACTACCATGAAAATTGGGAGCACATATATACATATATATATATATATATATATATATATATATATTATGCCTAGGCTATGTACTCCAAACATCATTAGATACCATAAAAGAAAAAGGCCTCACACTAAAAAAGGCAAGTAGCAAGCAATATCCCGCACAGACTATCACAGATGTAAACTACGCTGATGACCTAGCACTTCTTGCAAATACACCAACACAGGCCGAGTCACTACTACATAACCTGGAGAAGGCAGCAAAGAACATCAGCCTCTATGTGAACTCCGATAAAACACAGAGTTCATGTGTTTTAAAAAGAAAGGAGACATCTCCACACTTGACGATAAGCCTCTAAAGCCAGTAGAACAATTCACATACCTAGGTAGTAACATCTCATCCACAGAAAGGGATATTAATGCACGAATAGGAAAGGCATGGTTGGCTATAAACAGATTATCAGTCATATGGAAATCCGATCTCACTGACAAGTTAAAACAACAATTCTCCTAAGCTGTGGTTGTATCAGTGCTGTTGTATGGCTGCACCACTTGGACCCTAACAAGACACTTGGAGAATAAACTAGATGGGAGCTGCACAAGAATTCTGCATGTGATCTTGAACAAGTTGTAGAAACAGCACCCCACAAGGAAGCAGCTATACGGCCACCTACCCCCTATCTCACAAGACATGCAGGATACTGCTGGAGAAGTAAGGACGAACTCATAAGTGACTTTCTCCTGTGGAAGCCAACACATGGCTATGCTAATGTAGGCCGCCCAGCAACGACTTACATTGACCAGCTCTGTGCGGATACTGGATGCTGCACAGGGGACCTCCTGAGACAATGAATGATAGAGAAGGTTGGCAAAAGATTGTCATGGATATCCATGCTGATTGCATGACATGATGATGGTACACACACGTTATATATATATACACACACACACACAATTTCGATAAGGAAATATTGCTCTGTATATAATTAATGTATTAATTATCTTACATTGAGCTCTCTTAGAGACTTGAAATAATCCTGTATAAATCTAAATCTATGGGCATGCATTGTGGATATATGGAGGTTATAGATGATCCCAAATAGAATCATCCCGAACTTACCAGTCAATTGGAGATATATATATATATATATATATATATATATATTATATGTTGAAGTGAGTCAGTGTACTGTTGGTTTGAACAACAGCAACTAGCTAAGCACAACTGAACCAGTGCCAAGACAATTGGTACTTATTGAAATCAAGAAGAGTCCATTCTTGCATTTGGGTGATTCCATTCCCGAGTCCAGATTGGCTGCTTGGTTTCTATGATGTTATGAGGCTTCATAAATAACCTGGCATTTTGCAGTGGTATTGCAGCAAGATAGGTTCGTATTCAGTTACGATTGCTTGCTGCCTTGTCTTACCAATTTGACAGTAATTGGAACTAGTATGATTATTCTACATTATATATATACTAGCAAATATATGCACCCTCCGGGTGCAAGTATTTAAGTTTGAATGCAATAAAATATTGTATTAAATTAGAAAGACTAATGAAACTAAATAAGAATACAGATAAAAAGATTTGAAACAGAGGGGTATAATAAAAGATTTGAAACGTATAATAAAAAGAACAACTGAAACTTACACTTCCATCACTCTCGTCTTTCATTGTTATTTTTTCTAATTTAAGTATTTAGTTAAAGAGGAAGTAAAGAATAAAATTACAGTTATTTTTTCTTGTTAATGGATTTCATTTAAGATTTATTGAAGAGATTGTTGCTTATATTCATTGAAATAAAACCAAACAATTAGAAATCAATAGTACTAAACACATATTTATTAAAATCACATTTCAAATATCAATATGCAAATTAGCCTTCCCGTTCACACTGTAAACCGCTATTTTGTTGTATATATAAATATAATTGCATGTTATCAGTACGTAGACATAGTTAACAGTATTAATAATGTAAGAATTTTAATAATTGAGGTTAGATAAAAATAAAATCATGGAGAATGTGATGTCAATAACTAAGAGAATTGTGACTTGAGTAGGAATATAGTTTCGGTTACAGACAGAAAAACACACAATCTCCATTATAATAAGATATATATATATATATATATATATATATATATATATATATATAAATGTTGCTTGTACAGAATAATTCAATAAAGATGTTAAGTTATTTCACATAACAGAAGCTTCGTCTTTTCAGCTCCCAGGACAAAATTAAAACAATTAGAATACATGTTGTTTTATTGTTTTGTTTTTTTTTCACCAGCATTGTTGATTAACCGAAATACTTTTGCAACTGTTTTAAAATGTTTTGTTTTGTTTTTCTTTCCTTTTATTTTCCTTACATTTCTGTTTATTAGACATCTTGAGATGATCTAAGTGTTCAATATTGGAATCAGACTGACTAGTTAGCAGAAAGAATTAACAATGGACACAAGGGAATTGATTTCCAGACAGACAAGAAATAATAGGAAAAGGAACAACTGATATTAACTTGTGTGTATTTGTGTGTGTATAAATATATATGAGAGAGACAGAGTGTTTGTATACATATATATAGTGTATGTGTACATTTAAATATACTTATATAATGTATATATTTATACAGTGTGTGTGTGTATATATATATATATATATACATACACATAAAAATTTGGGAAGTAATGTTTCTTTTACACAAATATTGTTGATTATAGACATGGAATGCTTTATATACATACATCTATATATATATATATATATATATATATATATATATAAAAGGAAGTTTGGTATGTATGTGTTGACATATAACTCCAAGGAGGGAGGTCACTCAGATTCGAAATCTTGCATACACCTTGATATCCTTCTAACTAAGAAACACGCTAAATTTGGTTATTGATTTTTACTAATTAAGGGATATAATTAATTAAACAAAAATCTTGCCACTGGAAGTACCAGCTACCCAGCATTCCCGTGACTAAAAGGGATTTTTAATTCTTTCCACATTAGCTTGCCTATCAAACGGACGTGTTTTGTCTTCCTCTTCGTGTTTTTCTCTCAGAGAATAGGTAAGACTAACTCCCTCTCGGCCTTTCTCCTCTTTTCATGACTTATTAGACCTTTCTCGTTCGTTGCCTTATCACCCCTTTTTCATGTTTTCTCACTTAAAGACTTGTGTACATTATTTAACTGGTGATACTGTGTTCCTGTTTCATTGACTTTTCCCATAAGAACACTGCCCTACCTGTTTGTACTTTTCTTAACTCTTTACTCCTGTTTGATAATATTGTTGTAATGCTTGCTACCCATTGTATTGTGAACTACTAGCTTCTTAACTCCTACTCGTCAGTCCTCCTTTTCACTGTTTTACCTTGTTTGCATTTCCCGTGTATGTTTTGCCATCCTTATTATTACCTGTTGTAACCTCTGTATTTGTCGCATTGTTACTGTAAATTTGTTTCTTCACTTTTCAGTTTCTTACCCTTTCTTGTGGACGGAATAAATGAAATTACCCTACCCACGGTGTTTGTTATTCTATGCTTGAAGGAGTTTAACTACGTGTAACGAAAAGCCGCATATACACTTTGGATAAGATATATACCGTGAAGTAGAAGGTGCGATAGTTTTATTAAAACCGAAACACTTTAGAGTCGGCTGTCTGTAAGTCAAACTTGACTTAATTTTGTTTTTTCAAAACTTTATACTTTATTACACTGTCGGATTTTATATCCATATTTCTTCTCATATATATATATATATATATATATATTATATAACAGTATGTAGATAAGTATAAAATTATTACTATTACAACCAACTCCTTTCAATGGAATTCTGCTATGCAACAGTATTTACAGAGTACAATTTTTCTCACACATCACCTTCTCTCTTTCCTCTCTGCTTTTCATGAAGATTTTCCTCAGCTCACGCACACACATACACACAAGAGTAGAGATCTTCAATAATGGTAGCCGATTGATTATTAGATAAACAATCACAAAGAAAAAATAAAACCAAACAGCCTTTATACAAAAGACCAGAAATGGTTAACTTTTAGAAGTGAATTAATACAAAAAAAAAATAAAACCAAACAGCCTTTATACAAAAGACCAGAAATGGTTAACTTTTTAGAAGTGAATTAATACCACTTAAATTTTAGATTTAAATTTTCATTCGTTATATTAAAAACTAAGCAACAACACAAGATGAGACATCCTCAAGAGATTCCCAAGTTGTTCCAACCTCAAAGAACAGCAAGAATGCTATCCAGCCCAACAACAAACAGATCCACCAACGGACAGACAGACAGACCCAGCTACTCCGATCCAGAACAGCAGAGCCCAACAACCTGATCCAGCCAATAGTTGAAAAGTAAAAAGATAAGTATAGAATTATTACTATTACAACCAAAACTTCTTTCAATGGAATCCCGCTAAGCAACACATGATGTGAGAAACCGTGTGTTTCGTTGCAGGGTTAATTATTATGTTTCATTGCTTAATGATCCTAACAGTTTTGCAGCTAAGATTTCATCTCATCCATCAGAATTAAAAGACATTTTGTTGCAAATTCTTTGACATAACTGCAACACTTCAAAGACGCATTGAAATACACAAAGAAAAACACAGGGCAAGACACTCCATGATATATTGAAATATGATATCCAATTTTAATGATGTGCTGAAATATACAGGGGGGTGCAAAAGTCAGTATACAGTAACATAAACAGAACTTTACCTACAACTAATAGAAGTATTATAATAAAAATTATGAAAATAAATAATATTAAAAATCATAATAATGATTCTAATGAATAAAATGAATTCTAGTATTAAATGAATCCTCACACCAATATTTTAAAACTTGCATAATCCTTACTTAATAACTTGTATTATTTGCAGGTCAAGTTTTGTTTTCATTACTGTATACCTACTTTTGCACCCCCTGTATATCTACCAAAATTTTACTTTAAGTTACCCTGATTAGGGTTAGTAGTACATAATTTGGTCCTTTTAAACTATCTCCCTCCACCGTTATTCATTACAGGGCTTTGAGAATAGACCTGCAGTGCCATAGCCTCATTTTGAGGTCAGCATTCGGGCAATCACTGGACGGCCATTATTGGAATGTAGTACTAACTTTTAGGAAAAATTTTTTTACCATCCCTGGCAAACTGTCCCGGATGATGTATTGATCGTCCCTGATGTAATTTTTACGACGGGACGGCATTAATATCGAGCCATGGTTTATTGTGTATAGGAAAATAGTGCACAGCCTGAAATATTGGGCTTACAGTGTATAGGAAAATAGCAGCCTAAAATATTAGGCTTTACAGCATATAGGAAAATAGCACTCAGCCTGGAATATTGGGTTTACAGTCTATTGTAAAATAGCAGCCTGAAATATTGAGGTTACAGTGTATAGTAAAATAGAAGCCTGAAATATTGAGGTTACAGTGTATAGTAGCCTACAGTAGTGTATAATAGAAGCCTGAAATATTGGGCTTACAGCATATAGTAAAATAGCACTCAGCCTGAAATATTGGGCTTACAGCATATAGTAAAATAGCACTCAGCCTGAAATATTGGTAACAAAGGATTAAGCATTACTTACCATCAACATTTGTCTTTTCAAATGTTTTCTGTGTTCCTTCCAGAGTTCTGACATCTCCATTGGCAACAACGGGTATACTCAATCGGCTTTTTATTAACTGTATGGCTTCAAGGTTTACAGGTTCACCTCGCTGCTCAGGAGTTCGTCCATGGACAGTTACCCATGATGCACCAGCATGCTCCATCTTCTCACAAAAGTCAACAGTTTGCCTGGAGAAAGAGAAAAAAAAAAAAAGATAATAATAACTCAAAAGTTTTCATCTCAATTCCTGAAATGATGGTTGGTTGGTTGGATTTTACGGCATGTCAAACTTTGTTAGGTTATTTTATACCAAAGACATTTTGTTTTATTCATTTTTGGTTTGGTTTAGTTTGTTGGATTTTACGGCATGTCAACCCTTGTTAGGTTATTTTATGCTGAAGACATTTTGTTTTATTCATTCTTGGTTTGGTTTAGCTTGTTGGATTTTACAGTATGTCAACCCTTGTTGGGTTATTTTATGCCGAAGACGTTTTGTTTTATCTATTCTTGGTTTGGTTTAGCTTGTTGGATTTTATGGCATGTCAACCCTTGTTGGGTTATTTTATGCCAAAGACGTTTTGTTTTTATTCATTCTTGGTTTGGTTTAGCTTGTTGGATTTTATGGCATGTCAACCCTTGTTGGGTTATTTTATGCCAAAGACGTTTTATTTTTATTTATTCTTGATGAGTATTCAAAATTTTTTTTCAAACTTTATCATTTTTTAAACACATTTTTTTTTAAATTGGGTTATTTTAGTCTTGGTAAGGCAACCTGTCTTGGAGAAGGTAAAATTCTAAATTCTACACATGATGGTTTGATTTGGTGGATTTTACGGCATGTCAACCCATGTTGGGATATTTTGTTCTATTCATGCTTGATGGGAATTCAAAATTATTTTTTTAAACTCCATTTTTAACAAATTGTTTTAAAACTCATTTTTTTCTATTTAACCATGGATGGTACCCTAACAGGTACTACTACTCGAAATTGACCGAAAAAATCAATTTAAATGTATTAAAAATAAATTACATGTGTAATATTATTTTGCTTTTTTACTGATGCTCATTATGTTACTACTTTTAGAATTAGACAAAAATTTGACCTTAAATAATCAATTTGATTAATTTTAATTCATTTTGAAAATGAATAGCAGCTGAATTTTTGGTATACCTACGTAAAAATTTTACGGCAGGTCCAACCATTGGGTCATTTTATGCCGAAGACGTTTTCGTCTTATTCATTCTTGATGGGTACTAAATTTTTAAACTCATTTTTTTTCAATTAAACCCATATATGGTACCCTAACAGATACTACCACTCCGGGTCAAAGTGGACCTGGAGTAATGGCGATGAATTGGTACTCCATATTCTCTAAAGCTCCAAAGTTGAAATATTGGGTCACGGGTAATAAATACATCACATACAGAAATATGTTGTCATGTTCATTAATAAGAACAAAAGATGAATGTGGATATATATGATCCAATCTGAAACGAAGACAAGGATCAGAGAACTCAACCCATGTTGGAATATTTTGTATTATAAGGTGTGCTGGAGCCCACCCCATAAACTTATAGACTCTGCATGGCATGTGGATTAAAGCCAGTCAATGAACACACTTGAATACGTGGTTAGTTAACTATTCAATCGCTGATCTTGAAAACCGTTCAGTTGCTCGTATTCAACACAGACAAATGGATCCTCTGGCGGAACAACCAAGGAGCAAGGATTCTGCACAACCAAGGATTTAAGAACAACCAAGGATTCTGCTAACACTGAGGATTCTGCCTACACTAAGGAACAACCAAGGATTCTGCCTAACACTAAAGAACAACCAAGGATTCTGCCTAACACTAAGGAAACAAGGATTCTGCCTAACACTAAGGAAAACAAGGATTCTGCCTAACACTAAGGAACAACCAAGGATTCTGCCAAACACTAAGGAACACAAGGAATCTCCACTGTAAAGTGTTCTCACCTGCAGCTTAAAAATGGCCACAAAAATCGTAACAACCCATGTGGAAGGTTAAAAAGAAGATAGAAGACTTAGAAGATTTACACAAGTAATAAGAGACTATGCAACATTATTAGCTGTTAGGGTTTGGTTTAGTTTGTTTGATTTTTTGGCATGTTAACCTTTGTTGGGTTATTTTATGCCAAAGACGTTTTGTGTGGTGTTCTACTTCAGCAAAACAATCTCCCTATGCAAAAAGGGAATAGACTCCCTCGTTGTTTGGCTGATAATTACAATAGGCCACTCTACAGAATTTACTACTACTGCTGTTCTTCTACAGGGATGAATTTGTCATTAAACAACCCACAAAGTTTGATCTGCCATTAAATAAAGAAACCAAACCAACACCATATTTGATGACGTAAAAGACACACTGGATTCACTCCTATTTTAACAGGATATATTGGAGGCACAACTCCTGCGACACTACCATTGCTAAACTGCACTGGTTCTTTACCTATCCTTTGGATCACAGCGGCAGTGTGGAGAGGGGGGATTTGCTGTATGTGCAACAGCTCATCCTCCATATGAACCCACCCAAGCTATGTAGTTTTAAAAAAAAAAAAAAAAAAACAACTTTGACACTACTCCATCGTCTCTCATGGACGGAAGGATTCCAACAACAAATTAGAGGCACCCCCATTTCAGCAGGGCATAATTAGAGGCACCACCATTTCAACAGGGCATAATTAGAGGCACTCCCATTTCAACAGGGCATAATTAGACACCCCATTTCAACAGGGCATATTAGAGCCCCCCATTTCAGCAGGGCATATTAGACCCCCCCCCCATTTCAAATGGGCATAATTAGAGGCATCCCCATTTCAACAAGGCATAATTAGAGGCACCCCCATTTTAGCAGGGCATATTAGAAACCCCCCCCCATTTCAGCAGGGCATATTCAGATTAAAAAAAAAACGTTTTTAGTGTATTGAAGCATGTAATGTATAAAGCAAGTTTGCTGCAATACATTACAAAACATTACAAATGTACTTTTGCTATAGCAGAAGAAAAAAGAATGTATCTAAAAAGCAACTTAGAAGTACAGCTGAAAATAAAGCAAGAATTCACAAATAGAGAAAATAACTCCCATTTTTTGCAGTAATAAAACATTGCAAGAGAAAACATTATATATATATATATATATATATATATTATATATATAAACGAAAATGGTTTGCAGAAGTGAGATAGACTTGGTTTGATGCATTTTATGGCATGTCAACTCTTGTTGGGTTATTTTATGCTTGATGGGTATTTAAAAAAATTTTTAACTCAATTTTTTCTTCTACCTAACAGGTACTACTACTTAGGGTCAGAATGGACCTGGGAGTAATGATGATGAAGGGATAAATAAAAACCGAATCTCCATTATTAATATTAATATATTTTATATATATATATATATATATATATATATTGAAGTGGACAAACAATCTGTTTGAAATGGCGATAGCCGACAGTTTTTTTTTTGGAGATTACGCCTTACATTTGAACCGATATGCACGCCTAATTCATTTAATTATAATTAATTAATTTACAAATTAGGTATGACTTTAATTAAGCACATAATATATATATATATATTAGTAATATAGTGTGGTATATTTATAGGTAAATAGTCTTCAATATTGTTAAAAGAGCATGTATATCTAAGTTACAGTAACATGGATATGATGTCAACAGTGCTTTTTGCTGACACCTTTCTCACCAATGCAATTTTGAAACTGAGTGCACTTGGTTTTTTAAATGAGAAAAATAACACTGTATTGTAGAAAAACGTAAAATAGAATCTAATGAATTACGTGCCATAATATGTTTTAATGTTTATTTTTTTATGAATACTTTTCTTTTGGCATAATAAATTTGGAAACTTAAATGTTTTTAGAGAACTTATTAACATTAGTGTATCTGAAGCTCACTTTTACCTCAAATCTTAGCTCTCAACACAAACCAAAAAATTGACTGAGGGATAGCTCATAACTCGGAAAATTGACTGAGGGATAGCTCATAACTCGGAAAACTCATATACTGGAACAATCATAAATTAAGGTACCACTGTATATATTTGGGTAATCTGAACATTAGCTACATAAATGATAGTAACCTCCACTTCTGTTTCACTTTGAGGAAGCCATTTGTTTTGGTCGGCCATTTTCATTTCATCATAAATCTCCACTGAAAATACAAATTTGTTCGAATCAATACAACTGCATGTTTTAATACGAAAGTATAAGATGCGTTCTTAATTGTGCTTGTGCATTATTTGAAATGAACTTAATTGTTATTAAGAACACATTTTTTGATATTTTCATGTTAAAACATGCAGTTGTATTGATTTGAACAAATTCATATTTTCAGTGTAGATTTATAGTGAAATGAAAATGGCCGACCAAAACAAATGGCTTCCTCAAAGTGAAACATACAAGGTGAGGATACTCTCATTTATGTAGCTAATGTTCAGATTACCTATATTTGTATATTTCTTGTGAAGTATGTTATTATTGCCATAAAGAGACCAAATTTTTTTTAAATTTTATTTTTTAAAAGTATTAAAATACTTTATACTTTTAAAAAATAAAATGAATAAAACATTTGATCTCTTTATGGATATATATGTGTGAATACCAACATATATACATTAAGGGAGAATTGAATTTTATAACAATTCCTTAATTAAGGGTTACTAAAAAATAAAAAGTGTTGTGTTATATACTATGTAACTATATATTACTATATACTATATACATAAACTGTGTAGCCTTAACTTTCTTTCATCTGGTCATAATTTAGCATTGAAAGAAAATATAAAGTTTCTTTTCTCTTCTTTTTTTTTTAAAGCAAGGGTAAATCTGTTTTCACCAGCAATGCATCAGCATCCAAAATAAACTCAAGACTTGTTTTTTTTAATTATACTTGTTAATTATCATTTAACCCACTGCAACAAGGTCATGGCCGTGTCAAATCAGTGAAATGGTGCATTTCTTTAGAACAGTTCAATGAAGAAAAAAAGAAAAAAGAGGAAAAAAAAGAAAAAAGAAAACAAAAAAAGAGGAAAAAAAATGCTGATTGGTTAAAAATGTCAGACATTAAAAAAAAAATTTAAAAAAAAAAAAAACACAACAGAAGGAAAATGTAAAATGTAAATTAAAATCCAAAAACAATAGACTGGAAAAGAACTTATAAAGCAAAGAAACATCTGTCAATCTATATATTAATACTCTTGTTCCTTAATCTTCTGACGGTTATCATCTTGCAACACACTCTGGTTTATGGGGTGACAAGAGGTTTAATGTTTTTAAGGTTTAAAAGGTAATTGGATATTTTTGGTGCGTGTTCTTAGGGTTTGCTTTTAACCCCATCTTATTTGGTGGTCGTGTTGAAAAGGAAGGAATGTGAGGAATGAAAAGAAAGAAACAAAGGCAGAAGGTAGTTTTATGACTTAGGCTTTATTCACAGGCATAGTCACCACATGGCAAGGAAATATCTCCTGGCCAGTGTAGTGACTAGATACAGTCAAGGCATAATCTCGAATGGCCAAGAGATTCTCTTGGGGGTCGATAGTGGGTCCTTTTTTCTGCACATGCGCGGAGGATTCTTCCAGTGAAGGCTCATGGGAGCTTTTTTTTTTTTTTTTTAATTTTATTTTAATCCCCACAGGTTAAACATGAGACCATCTAAATCATCAAAGATGAAATGCAAAAATGTAAATCCTGATAATCCAGTGTTGTTTATCCACCAAATTCTTATTTCTTATGAGTGTCGTCACCTCTGCTAAATAATAGACCATTCATTTTTTTTTTTTAATTTTAATTTGACCATTCCGTTTTTATTATAAAGAAAGAAAGGGAAAAATAAGAAAATGCTTCACAGAAAAATATAAGGTAATTTATGGGGAAGTGCATCCCGGTCTCCTGCCTCAGAAATTGCTACCCGGTGACTATTAAAATAACGTCCCCAGCTATGTCGGTGTTACTTGAAGAAAACAACTAATTTAGGGCGTTAAATGTATTTTAGAGGGGGGGGCTTCTCTTTTTTGGCGTAAATTTATAAAATTTGTCGTAATTCTTGTTCATTTATAGAATTTGTCGTAATTCTTGTTCATTTAATTCTTGTTCATTTATAGAAATTTGTCAATTCTTGTTTATTTATCGTAATTTGTCATAATTCTTGTTTAGATATGAAGATGGATATATAGTTTGGAATAGACTGAGATAGATAAACATAGATATGAACAAATGGAGATAGATAGATATTTTCTACAAGTAAATGTATTTGTGGGTGTGCTTCTTTTTTGTCGTAATTCTTGTTTATTTAAACTAAAAACAAGACATTAAACAAACATGAATAAAAGAAAATCTGAGACGACATAGCTGGGGACGTTATTTTAATAGTCACCGGGTAGCAATTTCTGAGGCAGGAGACCGGGACGCACTTCCTCATAAATTACCAAATATAAGGAAGAAAGATAGAGATAGGGGATAACGGTAATTTGTTTCAATCGGATGAAAAGATGAAAAGAAAGAAAGAAAAGAGTGAGAGTGTCAAATAGCTTATATGTAAACATGTTGTAATAATTAAATTATCATAGAGTGATATATCTACAGGTCCTGTTAGAATTTTTTTAATTTGTTATTTTGCAATCAAACAGGCTGAGGAACAAATACTGACATCATATAACTGCTTGTTTCCTCACCTATGCACATTTAAATCATCTTTATTCTTTGGGGTAGGAGAAAATTTGTGTCTATGTGCAGATATAGTGGGGGTAGTCTCCTCACCCAGCCACAATAGTACCCTGGGTATGACGTTAAACTGCATCTAAAATCATCTTAAAGTTATGTGAAACAGAGGGAGTATAATTGAATATTATTCTATGATTTAAATCAGGGGTCACCAAACTACGGCCCATGATCTGGATCCGGCCCGTGAAGGCATTTTATCAGGCCCACCAATGGTACTTGAATTTGTTTGTTAAAATGTACAGAACACGAGACGTTCTGATACTATTTAAATTTAAATATCATGTTAAGCTTACTAAATCTTCATGGAATTGACTACAGAATCAACCCATCGAACGAAATTGACTGATAAACATTTGAAAGCAATTCTCTTGATTGGATGTAGCAATTCCAAACCAAACATTGACAATATCTTGAAAGACAAACTTCAGTTTCACAAATCTCACTAAACGTTTCTGCTAATGTTGTATTCTTTAACTCTTAACATCCTGTTGAAAATTTTCCAAGTCCAGAGCCCCATTCCTATAAGGATTTATCAATAAATGCCTAAAAATGGCCTTTTCATTTAAAGTTACCTGTTATTTCCTTTAAATCAAAGACTTCTAAATATGTTTAATATTACATTTAAACAAAGTCCAGAGCCCCATTCCTATAAGGATTTATCAAAAAATGCCTAAAAATGGCTTTTTCATTTAAAGTTACCTGTTATTTCCCTTAAATCAAACACTTCTAAATATGTTTAATATTACATTTAAACAAAGTCCAAAGCCTCATTCCTATAAGGATTTATCAAAAAATGCCTAAAAATGGTCTTTTCATTTAAAGTTACCTGTTATTTCCCTTAAATCAAACACTTCTAAATATGTTTAATATTACATTTAAACAAAGTTCATTCCTATAAGGATTTATCAAAAAATTTTCATTTAAAGTTACCTGTTATTTCCCTTAAATCAAACACTTCTAAATATGTTTAATATTACATTTAAACAAAGTCCAGAGCCCCATTCCTATAAGGATTTATCAATAAATGCCAAAAAATAGCCTTTCATTTAAAGTTACCTGTTATTTCCCTTAAATCAAAGACTTCTAAATATGTTTAATATTACATTTAAACAATCATTTGTGGTAGATTAGGAAAATGAATGTGACTTCTGTCCGAGAGGAATGAGGTGGTATAGGACATTAAGAGTTAATATAAAACTTTAAAATGTGGGGAAAAAAGTTTTTAAAAATTGCTCATTACCATTATTTCAGCTATGAATTAAAACATTTGAAAATATTGTTGTCAGCAAAGTGAAATATTAGTTGTAATAAATCATAATTAAATGGTACATTAAGATTAGTGAATATTGGGGAGAATTTTAATGTAGCATATAATTTATAATTTATAACAATAATTCACTTCACTTCACACAAAACAGAAATATATAGTGTTACTTTGAATTACAAGTTTAATTCATCCCCTTGTATATCAAATCAATTTTCTCTATTGAAATAAACAGAAATGCCATTAATCCGTTCCACCCCTCCTATATACAGTGCTACTTTGAATTACAAGTTTAATTCATCCCCTTGTATATCAAATCAATTTTCTCTATTGAAATAAACAGAAATGCCATTAATCTGTTCCACCCCTCCTATATACAGTGCTACTTTGAATTACAAGTTTAATTCATCCCTTTGTATATCAAATGAATTTTCACTATTGAAATAAACAGAAATGCCATAAATCCGTTCCAGCCCGCCTATATACAGTGCTACTTTGAATTACAAGTTTAATTCATCCCCTTGTATATCAAATCAATTTTCTCTATTGAAATAAACAGAAATGCCATTAATCTGTTCCACCCCTCCTATATACAGTGCTACTTTGAATTACAAGTTTAATTCATCCCCTTGTATATCAAATCAATTTTTTCTATTGAAATAAACAGAAATGCCATTAATCTGTTCCACCCCTCCTATATACAGTGCTACTTTGAATTACAAGTTTAATTCATCCCCTTGTATATCAAATCAATTTTCTCTATTGAAATAAACAGAAATGCCATTAATCTGTTCCACCCCTCCTATATACAGTGCTACTTTGAATTACAAGTTTAATTCATCCCCTTGTATATCAAATCAATTTTCTCTATTGAAATAAACAGAAATGCCATAAATCCGTTCCAGCCCGCCTATATACAGTGCTACTTTGAATTACAAGTTTAATTCATCCCCTTGTATATCAAATCAATTTTCACTATTGAAATAAACAGAAATGCCATTAATCTGTTCCAGCCTGCCTATATACAGTGCTACTTTGAATTACAAGTTTAATTCATCCCCTTGTATATCAAATCAATTTTCTCTATTGAAATAAACAGAAATGCCATTAATCCGTTCCAGCCTGCCTATATTGAGTGCTACCTTGACTTACAAGTTTAATTCATCCCCTTGTATATCAAATCAATTTTCACTATTGAAATAAACAGAAATGCCATTAATCTGTTCCAGCCTGCCTATATACAGTGCTACTTTGAATTACAAGTTTAATTCATCCCCTTGTATATCAAATCAATTTTCTCTATTGAAATAACAGAAATGCCATTAATCCGTTCCAGCTGCCTATATTGAGTGCTACTTTGAATTACAAGTTTAATTCATCCCCTTGTATATCAAATCAATTTTCTCTATTGAAATAAACAGAAATGCCATTAATCCGTTCCAGCCTGCCTATATTGAGTGCTACCTTGACTTACAAGTTTAATTCATCCCTTGTATATCAAATCAATTTTCTCTATTGAAATAAACAGAAATGCCATTAATCCGTTCCAGCCTGCCTATATTGAGTGCTACCTTGACTTACAAGTTTAATTCATCCCCTTGTATATCAAATCAATTTTCTCTATTGAAATAAACAGAAATGCCATTAATCCGTTCCAGCCTGCCTATATTGAGTGCTACCTTGACTTACAAGTTTAATTCATCCCCTTGTATATCAATCAATTTTCTCTATTGAAATAAACAGAAATGCCATTAATCCGTTCCAGCCTGCCTATATACAGTGCTACTTTGAATTACAAGTTTAATTCCTTCCACTCGTAACTCAATTCCCTCGTATATCAAATCAATATTCTGGAGACACGTGGCATAATGGTTAGAGTCATAGGAAATGGACTTGTCAACCCAAGTTCACATCCTGGACAAGGCCGTTTGCATTTCACAGAGCACTAATACCCTTGGAAAAGGTATGAATCCAACTATTCTCCCTCCAGTTATGGGTATATAGTAGAGCAGACTGGGCTCTTTAACTTTGGTTAGGCAACCAGTCTAGGAGAAAGAAAACTGAATTCAAACCTGTTAAAAAGCTTAAGAAATTGACCTTGCATCCTGCTCATTCAGAGGGGTTGGTATATATATATATATATATATATATATATATATATATATAGCATTACCAGCTCTTCATTGAAATCGGTGGACATTGACAAATTTGCGACCTTAATCAGTTTAATTTGCAATTTCTTGAATATTTCTGATCCAATCTTTAAAATATTTATATGGTTGGAAATGTAATAAAATAATCTTTCTAAATATGTAATTTCCATGTGTTTTTTTTATGGTGATTTAAAAATGGTATTTTTGCTTCAAACAAAAACATAAAATATGATTTTTTTTTCAAAGTTAAAATTCACTTGTTTGTTTGTTTCACAAAATCAAAGAGGATAATCTTTATCAATATTCTTGAAATTGTACACTTAATTAGAAGACAGCTTAAACTACATCATGTAGGTTGTTTTTTTCTTCTTCAACCTTTGGAAGCGAAACCACTACCAATGAAAGTTGACGCAGGAGAAAAAAAGCACTATATCCTTAATAGAAGATAGTCTCAGAATTATTTTGATATATAATGTGTGACATTTGGATGATGGTTAACTATCAGGATTTTTTGTCAAACATTCAATTTTGGAAAAAAAATGAACTTACGATATAGTATTCAAAACATTAACACATAACCACATGCCACCCAGACAGGCTTTCTTTTTAAAAAAATGTAAATAGGTATTCTATTTCTTGTATGTAATACAACATAGTAAGTATTTAAAAAGGTATTAAGTTCAAAGTGATGTTATTTATTTAAATTAATATTATATATGTGTACACATGCAGTATTAAAATGAAAATGTTGTGGTTCTTGTGGTAAACTTTTTTTTTTAAATGTTGATATCTGTACCTCTTATTCTCTAAATAATGGGTAACAGCATGGATATATATATACAATTTAAGTGCAGAATCAGAAGGAACATAATTTTACATAAGAATGCAAAGTTTTATCAAAATTGCTCCAAAAATAAAAAATGGTGAAGAAATTACTAAATTTCTTGTTTAGAATTAGTCCGTGATTTGACATTTTTGAACAAAATCATGTCCACTTTTGTATCCCCAATTTTGGGGCTTTAAATTCTCATAATTTTTGAACCACTGGGGATATTTACATAATTTAGCATTCCCAGTTGATTTTTTATTTGAGGTTATTGTTATTTAATAATATTAGTTAAATACAACTGTGTAAATGGAGTTCAAAACTGTTTGAATTGAAACAAATTAACGCTATCGCTTCCGAGCTCACACACCTTCTCTCTATCATTCCCCTACTCTCTTTATTATTATATTTTTCTGTGTAGCATGTCCTTTTTCTTCCCTTTCTTTGTTTATAATAAAAACGGAATGATCCATTATTTAGCTGAGGTGACAACACTCATAAATTCAGCTAATAAACAAGACCAGATAATCAGGATTTACATTTTTGCATTTCATCTTGGAAGATTTGGACGGTCTCATTTTTAACCAGAGAGTGTTGCAAGATTAAGGAACAAGAGTATTGATAAATAGATGTCGCACTCCAACAAGGTGGAACACCACACCTACCATCAACTTTTCACTTTACCACATTGAGCTAAACCAGATATGTGCGTAGGCAAGAAAAAATGAAAATGAATCCGACAGTAAGAGTGAAAAATGAGGAATGAGAATTCTAGAATCGTTTAAACATGTCTTAACTAATGATATTCAATATTTGAGATCCATCGATAATATATAATGAAATTTATTGTGTACAGTGCTCAGGTGCACCACAACACATCAAAGTCTCATGTCTCGTACATAGAATAATGTATTAGTGTCAGGAACATGAATAGCGTACAGTAATAATATACTTGTATGTAGGATATGTAGGAAGCATGGAGGCTTTGAAAGATGCAGTGTTTTAGCAGCCTAGATGATCAGTTTAATGAGAGGACCCACATATATTTGCATTTTTTGTGTGTGTTCAAATATTACTGTATGTATTTACCCAACCCCTCCACAAGAGCAGAATGTGACACAAGGTCTATTTTTAGGTAGAGTTTAACAGGTTTGAAATCAGTTTTTCCTTCTCATAAACTGGTTGGCTACCAAAGTTAAAGAGCCCAGTCTACCCTACTATTTACTGCATTTAGCTGTAGGGAGAATAGTTGGATTCATACCTACAACGGAAGCAGACATTTTAATCATCTACCCAAATAAACATAACCTACCCTCCATCACCAGAAACTTAACAAAATTGAACCCACAATTGATTTCATGTACAAACTTTAAAATAACAAATCTGTCGACCAAATATCAAATTTCTTATTTTTCACTCTTACTCATTTTTCAACATGCTAAGGGCCAGGTTAGCTCAGTCGGTAGAGTGTTTGGCTAGAAACCACAATGTTCCTTTTTCAATACCGGCCCTCACCAACTCAGCATATGAGTAGCACAGGGATTTGTGCAGTAAAGTAAGGAGCTGATGGTAGGTGTGGTGCTCCACCTCAGACGCAAAAATAATCTCCTTGGTCTAGCGCTAGTGAAAAGGGGATAGACTCCCTCGCTGATTGGCTGATACCGACTTTAGGCCACCCTACTTTTTTTCTCTTATTTTATGTATACAGCTTAGAATAATTGCCGCTTAAGCCATAGCTGTATCAGTGCTACTGTACAGCTGCACCACTTGAAACTTAACAAAGCACCTAGAGAATAAGATAGATGGGAGTTGCACAAGAATGAGGAATGTTGTCTTAAACAAATCGTAGAAACAGCACCCCAGACAAAAGCAGCTTTAGGGACAATTACCCCCATCACACAAACCATCTGCGTAAGACGGACAAGACATGCTGGACACTGCTGGAGAAACAAGGACAAACTCTTAAGTGACATTATCCTTTGGAAACCTGCACACGGAAATGCCAGTATGGTCTGTCCAGCGAGGACCTACATAGATCAGCTCTGTACAGATTTGGGATGCTGCACAGAGGACTTCATGAGGTGATGACCGATAGGGACAGTAGGCAAGAGATTGGCATGGATATCCATGCTGCCAGTGCAACCTGATGATGATGATGATTTTATGTATAAAATACAAATGGGTTATTTCCTATAACTCCAACATAAAAAAGGGAACCAATCTGAATGAATTTTATAAATTATTTATTTATTTATTTATTTATTGATCTACTAGGAAAAAAGAAGATGGGGTTAGGGTTAGTTTAATGGGAAAATAATGGATAGATTAATTAGCATTTATAGTGGCTCCCCTTTTTTTAGGTTGGAGTTATATGAAATAACCATACAAATGGATGGTTTTTGGGTTTTTTTTAAATCACTATTTTTTTTAATTTGTCTTTAATAATAATCATTAGTTTGTACATGGCTTTATAGTATCAAGTATTAAAATCTAAGACAAAAAAATTGACAACAGTTATATAGTTTCAAATGTTCTTATCCAATAGTAAGTAAAAAAAAAAGTAAGTAAGGTCATCGGGATGGCCTAAAGTTGGTATCAGCCACACAGCGAGGGAGTCTATCCCTTTTCACTAGCACTAGACCAAAAAGATTGTTTTGGCGTCTGAGGCGGGGCACAACACCTAACATCAGATCCCTGAGCTACTCATATGCCTCGCCATCCAATAGTAATAATTTTAAAACAGATCTAATAGATCTATAAATGGGATCCTAACAGATACAACCTCTTCGGGTCAGAGTGTACCTGGTAGTAATGGCAATGAAGGGGTACTCCACACACCCCAGAGTTTACCAAAGGATACAGTGTATGGGCAGGACACACTTTTTCCTTTGTTATAGATGGTAGCAAGGGAAAGAACTCGATGCCTAATAATGAGTTATTCTCCTTGAGATTACTAATGAACATTATGAAAAAAAAAAACAGTTTGAATACAATCGACAAAATATGCGGTTGTATCTGAACTTACGAGTTTAATTCGTTCCATGAGTATATATATATATATATATATATATATATATATATATATTATATAATAATACACACACACACACACACACATACATACATACATTATATATATATATATATATATATATATGAAGATAGGAGGGTTGGAGTAAAATCCGACAGTATGAGGTGAGGTAAAAGGAAAAGTGAACAAAAATAATGACTCCAACAAGTAGAAGTAGGAGAGAAATATTTCGAAGAACTGAAGATGTTCTTAACATGAGAAGGACGAAATATTTCTCTCCTACTTCTACTTGTTGGAGTCATTATTTTTGTTCACTTTTCCTTTTACCTCACCTCATATATATATATATATATATATATATATATATATATATATATATATTCAGACACACAAAAATGCTTACACACACATATACATACATACATACGCACGCACGCACACAGAAATAGGTATACCCAAAAATTCGGCTGCTACTGATTTTAAAAATAGATCAAAATTAACTAAATCGATTATTTAAGGTCAATTTTTGTATAAGTCGAAAAGTAGTAACATAATGAGCATCAGTAAAAGAAAGCAAAACAATATTACACGTAATTTATTTTTAATACATTTAAAATGATTTTTTCGGTCAATTTCGATCAAGATAACCGCCTTAAAATCCATGTTTACAAAATAACTTGTAACATTCGCGATTGCAAAAAGAATTTACCCAAAATTAGGGAATTACCCGATTTTAATGAAATTTTCAGTATTGATTTATCAATTAATGAATTTTATAATGCATCAGTTATTTTTTTTTCAAAACTTTAATTGGGTATTTCTGCTATGATAAATTAATATATAAAATTCATCTAAAATATGAGCAGCAAAATTTTAAGTTTAAAATATATTATTAGATTCTAAGAAAATATCTTTTTAATAACTACTTTACTTTAATATAATTTTTTTGTCGAAAACTGAATTGGAAATTTAACGCCCCTCCCCTTTTAAATGGAACAAATATTGATGTATATTTTTTTCTTTTATAGAATAATAGCCAATTAAATAATTATCGAAATGAGTAAAAAAAATCTCCAAAAATTATTTTTTTAGTTTTTATTTTCATTTTATTTTCCGATTTTCGGTATTTATTTACTACCCGAGCAGATTCTTAAAAAAATTGTTTTTTCTTCTAATCACACCTTCGATCTTTTGTCTTTTTATTCATGCAGAAAATAGTATCAATCACATATACTACTCCGATATTTTGCGCCCGAAAACAAAGGGGAGGGGGATTAAAGTGACCTGAAAAAAAAAGTTTTGAAATAAAATAACTGATGCATTATGAAATTCATTAAAATCGGATAATTCCCTGATTTTTGGTAAATTTTTTTTTTTCAAACGGGGGTGAGGGGTCAAAATTGTATTGAAAAAACACGGATTTTTCGGCGAATTGGGTATACCTAATATACACATACATACACACACTAATCACTCACTTGATTTTTGCTTGCTTTGGGCCAAAAATTTGAGGTACAAGCGAGTTTTTGATACTTTTATATTAAGTTCACTTAAAACAATTCCAAAATATTATCTATGAAAAAAAAGATAAACATTAAAAACATGTTACAGCACATAATTCATTACATTCTATTTTAATACATTCTATTATGTTTGAATATAATACACTGCTATTTTTCTTATCTAAAAAATAAATAAATAAACCAAAAAGTTAGGGTGTTAGGAATGAATTAAAGGCATTTAAGTTTATTTCAATAGTGGAAATTGATTTGAAATACGATGAAATTGAGTTATAAGCGGAACGAATTAAAATCGTAAGTCAATGTCCCACTGTATTTGATTAACAAAATTTCCACATAAAGAGATGAGAACACGAAATAATTTATCAAGGGACATAACTCTTAACAAAGGGACATAACTCCTTACAGGAAATAATGAAAGACATCAATATCAAATAAACAGAAATCATGAGGAATTTTGCTCATATTTCAAAGTTTATTTACGTCAATCCTCGCTGGTTGGTTGGATTTTACGGCACCTCAACCCTTGTTGGGTTATTTTATGCCGAAGACATTTTGTTTTATTCATTTTTGTTGGGTATTCAATTTTTTCAAACTCAATTTTTCAAAACACATTTTTGATCTATTTAACCCATAGATAGGAGACCCTAAGAGGTATTACCACTCTGGGTCAGGGTGGACCTAGAAGTAATGGCAATGAAGGGGTACTCCACACTCCCAAAATCTCACCATTAGTTTAGAGACACCTAAAGCAGAGGAACAGATTTAAGTTTTACCTCACCTGAAATTATAATGAAAAGAACTTATCTTACCTGAGGTTGTGATGTAAACGAATTTTTACAGATACTGTGAAATCTTCTCCCTCGACTCGGTTTTTGGTTTGTTGAATGATATCATGGACAAGTTCTGGTTTTTTAAGGAGACAAGCTCCGTATCCTTCAGCCTGGGCCCACCTGGAAATTCAAATAAATGATTTTTTTTAAATAGAAATAAAAAGATTAAAAAAACTTTCAGGTACAAGAAACAATGAAAAAAAAAATGGCACTTATTTAGAATTGGTGTCAGTCCACGAATTTTAAAATGTACATAAAACATTATACAAGGTGTGTCATAAAAGTATCGAGATTGAAGCTGTATTTACCAAGATAGAAATGAACAATGAATAGAATGTTAATTTTTGCAGAATATAAGATGTGCCATAAAAGTATCAAGATTGAAGTTGTATTTACCAAGATAGAAATGAACAATGAATGGAACATTAATTTTTTTTCAGAATACAAGGTGTGTCAAAAAGTACAAAAAATCTTGATACATTCTTGACACACCTTGTATGAGGCATGGAACCTACACTTGATTAATGAGCCTTTTGATGATCTGACAAGACAAAGAGGATGAAATCAAGGCAGCAAGGTTGGTTGGATTTTAAAGCATGTCAACCCCTGTTGGGTTATTTTATGCCAAAGACATTTTGTTGTGTTCATTCTTGATGGGTAATCAATTTTTTAAACACATTTTTTTCTATCTAACCTATAGATAGGACCCTAACTGGTATTACCACTCCGGATGGTGGCTGGTTGTGTTTTATAGCATGTTAAACCCCTGTTGGGTTATTTTATGCCAAAGACATTTTGTTTTATTCATTCTTAATTGTACACAATTTCTTTTTTAATTTTTTTTCTCTATTTAACCTATAGATGGGGCCCTAACAGGTACCACAACCCCAGGCAGAGTGGACCTGGGAGTAATAGTGATGAAGGGGTACTCCACATTCCCCAGAGCTCCAGAAGTTCACCAAAAAAAGGGTTAGGGGTTTGCCATAAAAGCAAAAGGGTTGGGAAAATCATATAGGTGCTACAGCTTGACTTGACCAGCTAATTGATCAGAAAGGGCCTCTCTGATCACGTCTGGCCTAAGTAAAGACCAAAGTGAAGTGTTGCAGGTCATGGACTGCTCAGCCACCAGGGTTTCATCCTTAAGCATCACAGGTCGCCACCCACGGCAAACAGGTGGCCCATTATGCAGATGTGCAGTCAGCATATTCTACAGCCCCAGCTGACAGGGCGGTTGTGGCCTTAACTAAATAAAATGTATTATTTTCATTTTTCTTGATATTTTCTCCTGTGAATAACAGCTAACAGGATTTAACAGCTTTATATAATTCTAAACAACAAGACCCCCCCTGCCCCCATGGCCGGTTTAGCTCAGTTGATAGAGCACTTGCCTTGGAGTTGCAAGGTTCTTGGTTCGATACCAGCCCTTGCCAACTTAGCGTACGAGTAGCACAGGGATCTGTGCGGTAAAGTGAGGAGTTGATGGTAGCTGTATCGCTCCGCCTCAGACACCAAAACAATCTCCTTGGTCTAGCACAAGTGAAAAGGGGATAGACTGTCTGACTGATACAGACTTTAGGCCACCCCGACGACTTTACTTAAACAAGAAGAAAATTTTAATTTCTTACCTCTGAGGACAACCACAGTTAAGATCAACACCATCAGCATATCTTAAAGAAAAAGAAAAAATTCTTATTAGTACAGAAAGACAAATATCACAGAATTTGGCACTAGTGGCTTTGCATGGACCAAATTAAGTCATTTGAGCTTGTAAGTAAAGCAGGTGGAATACCAGATTACTTATGCTTTACATACACACACTCTCTCATATATATATTATATATATATATATATATATATATATATATATACATACACACACGCACACACAAGGTTTGGACAAAATAATGGAAACACCTGGAAATTTCAAACAAATTTATCTTAATATGGTTTTACATACACACACTCTCTCATATATATATATATATATATATATATATATATATATTATATATATATATATATATACATACACACACGCACACACAGGGTTTGGACAAAATAAATGGAAACACCTGGAAATTTCAAACAAATTTATCTTAATATGGTTTTCTGATTGCAACCCTCCGTTAAATCTGGATATTTTTGTGTTTAAAACAGGCAGTTGTGTAGATTTACAATGAAATGAAAATGGCCGACCAAAACATATGGCTTCCTCAAAGGGAAATAAACAAGGGGGAGGTTACTCTCATTTACGTAGCTAATGTTCAGATTACCCAATTCTTAAATAATGGAGAGGTTATAGTTTTTAGCAAGTAGTGTAAAGTGATTTGAAATAACGGTAAACTGGAAAAATTCACTACTGGAGTCATAAGAGCTTGACTGATAAAGTGTCATTTCACATTTACTGGCAGTCATTGGCTTAGAGGGTTATGGGATCAGGCAATGCTGGGAGACAATATCAATCAGGCAATTGAATGGTCAAATATTTGTTTACGCAACGAAGTCATCCGACATTATTAAATTCATTTTTCTGTCACTTTGTTAATGTTCAACTCTATATATCTATTAATCAATCTTTGTCTGTTCATATGTACCAATGATTTGTCATAAGTTTAAATGTCTTCACTCATATTTATCCCCACATCTGTTCATACTAAAAGAAGTAAAAGAAAATACATATTCATCATCATCATCATCTCTCTCTCTCTATATATATATATATGTGTAAACAACTTTAGCTATTTTCAGCCGACAGTGTATTTGGGAGAATATGTGCTTTTTTTATTTTTAGTCAGACCTAATTATTTGAAAGTTAATTCATCCCGCCTAATTAACCATAAATGAATTAACTTTCAAAAAATTAGGTCTGACTAAAAATAAAAAAGTTATATATATATATATATATATATATATATGAGAGTAAGTAAATAAACAATGTGTGTATTTGATATGGCTTTTAGCCGACAATTTTTGGAGGATATGTGCTTAATTGAAGTCATACCTAATTTTGAAAATTAATTAGTTAATAATTAATGAATTTAGGCGGGCATATATGTTCAAATGTAATGTTATGTAATCGCCGCCCAGCACCTATATTTGTGGCCTTGTGCCAGACTTGGAAAAGAACCTTAGAAAAATGTACTACCGATTATCTTAGATTACTGGGTGGTCTTTGTGGAATCACCGAAAAAGTAGTTAGGATAGATAACATCTTTTTAACGAGAGAAAGCAGACGATAAGTCTAGGATTAAGAAAAACACAGTCTTTTGGACTCCAAGAAATCTTTGATCTTTTAGGTTGGTGAACTCTGGTTGACCAGCGAGATTGGAACGAATCAAATATTCGATTTAGTCCAGAAAGAAGTCGAAAATTCTAGAGAAAGAATCTTCTGGAATATTATTTAGAAATGCTATTTAAGAGAGCCGTGAATAGAATCACGATCAGTTGGAGTTAGGGTCTGCGATCAGAGCAGTGAGGGTCCGAGAGTCAGAGGCAGTTAGAGCCAGGAGGCGTGCGTGGCAGTTGGGAGTTAAGCTGTTGTCGCTGAAGACGATAAGGAAAGGCTAAGAAAAGCTTGTTCACCGAGAAGTTTACTAAGGACTAAAAACTCGAAGTTGAATCCAGTTAAAATACACCTCTTGTTAAGACAGAGATTATTAGGGACCCTCTCTCTCTCAAAAGTTATAGGAAGTTTGGAATATAATAAACTTCTGAGAAGTAAACCCGGTGTTATTAGTCTGCTCTATTTACAACGAAAGAAATCTTTTTTATGAATGGACTCACAACGCAAACAAGATAGTAAAGTCACTATCGTAAAGGGGACGACCCGTGGATAAAGTCAATTGGCCGTAACGAAGGAGCACGCGGCCGTGAAACGTGATACCTTTCCCTTGACCAAAAGAAGTGGGAGAAGGATTTTGGGGCCACAGACGATGACTGCTAGACCTGGGGTGTGTATGTAAACAAACTCCGTACGTACGAATATACGAATTGTAGTGCCGAGAAAGGAAAGCCACTATGGTTAAATACGAACTGGTCCCACAACGTCACATATACATGAACTGATCCCACTACGTTGCATATTAAGAATTAAGGCCGCCACATTACAGTAAGGCTAAACAAATCGAGAAAATGTCAGCAGGTTATAGACATGGGAATGCGTAGAATTGGAAGTTAGAGAGTTGAAGGTATTGTGACGTAAGCTGTGACGTAGTTTCAGTTACAGACAGACACTGAATCTCCATCATAATAAGATAAATATAATTCAGCAAGATCTAACAGCAGGAAATTATGTTGCATAGCCCTTCTTTGCTGGCACTAAATCGTATATATATTATATATCGGCATCTTCAATTTACGCTGCTAAATCGCGTACGTATCGTAGCGGGTATCGGCCCCTACCCTCGACGATATCTGTAGTGGTCGCTTAAATGAAATCACAAGGCATCTCTATCATATTTAAAAGGTCTTCTTTATTTGCTTCTTCTTCTAACTCGGTGATGCGTGTACAGGGCATGGAACTTGACGTTGGCGGTTACTAAATGAGGAAGTCAAGATGAGACTACAAAACTGCTATCTGCCACACGTGGGGCCTTGTTGAATGGTGGCTAAGTAACGGGTACGCCCCCCCCCCACAGGGGAGGGGAGAGCGTGTCAACTCTCTCACACCTGCTGCTGTCCGAATGAACTCACTCAACCGACTGGTCTTGATCAACTCTTGACTGACTGTCCCTACTGACCGCTGAATGCTCAACCCTCTCGCTTTTGTATTGACGACACGCATTTTAATCTTTCTCTTTGTCCCTCAGCTGGAAGTCCTTACTTCCCTTTCCAGTCTCTTTGTTTAATTTTCCTTTGTCTTTTCGAACTTCCCGCGCAAAACAAATGCGACGATCGCCAAACCATAACAATTACACATTAAAAAAAGAAGAAA
Organism: Doryteuthis pealeii; assembly: GCA_023376005.1. Classification (NCBI taxonomy): domain Eukaryota; kingdom Metazoa; phylum Mollusca; class Cephalopoda; order Myopsida; family Loliginidae; genus Doryteuthis; species Doryteuthis pealeii. The sequence goes on along the minus strand of CM042164.1, from coordinate 77,899,209 downwards.
AAAAAGACAATTGTTCATGAAAACTTACGGTAAGACAATTTCCGCAGCATCTGCGTAATCTTTGGCACTATTGGCAGCAAATTGGACAATGAGTGGACGGTCAGCTGAAATTGAAAAAAAAAAAAAAACAGAATTATTTAGAATTTTCCATTGTAAGCTGTACTTGTATATTTCAATTTCATTTATTTCTAATTTTGACTCAAAGTTGCTAAAAATCTTTTTCAGAGATTCAAAATTTTTGTGTCTTAAGAATGTTTTTATAATAAATGAATAGAAAATCTGTCGGATTGGACAGCCGGATCTCTCCACCACAAAAAATACATTCTCCCAGCTACCAAAGTCCCCTGACCAAGTCCATGTCGCCTGCTACAATCTTTTCTAGCAGTCCTTTGCCAAAGCTCACTCGCCTCTTCTTCCTTGTCGTACGTCGGTGCCCTCGTCAGCAAGATTGGAACGTAACTATCCCAGTGTGTTCAGGCAAGCCTTAAATAATAATTCACTACTCTGAGTAAAATCCCACATCCAGGACAATCACGCAGTGTAGTAATTTGCATGCACACCAATGAGGTAGTCTGATGTCAAGCCACGACTCATGATCAGGAGGATGCGAATTCAATCTCCCCAATCGCCCGCTACACACTCCCTGATCTCATTTTGCTACCACGTGCGTGATTTCTCTCGCCACAGTTTTGTAATGAGTATGATGTCAGGGTGAACAATCTTGTGTGATAGAGAGTCGTAACCTTAACTCTTGAAAGGTATATGTAAAATTATACATTAATGCATTCTTAAGCGTTTAGTTAAATAAAAAGTTCCATTTTTGTTACATAATTTAGATGGTAGCATAAATTTTTGACAAGACCCTGTAGTTAGTTTGAAATAGGTTCGTTGGAGTTAAAAGCGTAGGCGGATAGATTTCCATTGGATGACCCCAACTGACCCCTAGAGAGGCACAAATCTTGTGCACCATGAAAAAAAACGTAACTAGTTAGATTTAGTTTCAACCCAAGATTAATACAGAGTAGACGTGCCACTGCGAGGTTGATTCTCCCACGCGGCGAATAAGAATGGGATAAATAAATCTTGATCAAGGAAATAAAATATCTTGTGGTTTAATTAATTGCATAACTAAAAAGTTAGCCCTTAAAAGAAACAGTTAGAAGACTAGACAACATGATGACCAGAGAAGAAGAAAAGGAAACAGCCACACTGAAATGACGGCCAGAGATGAAGAAAAGGAAACAACCACACAAGATAGCTTCACTCTGCTTAACACAAAGGATCTCCGCTGGACAAGCATTCTTGCTTGAAGCCTAAAGGATGGCCCATAAAATTGTAACAAGGGGAAGAAGATGCCAATGTTCTTTATGGTTTATACCAAGAAAATAATCCAATAAATACTAAGATGAATACAATACTTCTTGTAATATGAAGTATTTATAATATTAAAGAAAGAAAAAACTTCTTACCTTTACAAGTTGTAAAGTCACTGTCACGTGCTTTGAGAGAACACAAAAAGCTTTTTGACACAATCATTGGAGTGTATGTCAAGTCGACACCATATTTACGAACCAGTAAACGGAATGGTAACCTGAAAAATATTTTATTTAAATTCACTCAAATATATATGAGGTTAAGTAAACAAACAAATGTGTTTATTTTTATATGGCTTTGAGCCGACAATTTTTGGAGGATATGTGCTTAATTGAAGTCATACCTAATTTTGAAAATTAATTAGTTAATAATTAATGAATTTTTTAGGTGGGCATATATGTTCAAATATATATGTATTTATGTATGTACAGTGATGCTGATAGCTTTTTAATTTAGTGCATCCTGGGATGCACAAATTTATGGGTCCCAACTAAAGTTTCTTAATAGATTGTAGGTAACCTATCCTGGGTAATTCATTTCAAAGAAACTATTGAAATGTATTTACAGTTAGCTTGAAATGGTGAGGGAAGAAAAAAGAAAAACATTTGGACGCATGGACACGATTTTACTGCATCCTTTTAGATTTTTGTGCGTCAGGGGCGCAGGACGCATACCTATCAGCATCTATGTATGTATGATTAAAATTTAATGCTCAAAGCATATTTCATCTATAAAATCTTTAGAGTGCTCAAAGCACAAAATGAAGAGCAATATCCAAATATATTTCAACCAACAGGACCTGTGTATATACCACAGTATGATAATCTAATTATTACAACATTTGATATGTTTACTTAAAAGCTATTGCAAAATAGTTCAATATGAAAATAGTATAATTTTGATTTAACTCTCTCTCACCTTTTTTTTTTCTTTCTTTCCTTCTTTTCATTATGTTCAATTAAAACATTAGCGTTATTGCTTCTGCACACTCAGCCCTCACACTCTCTATCTTTCCCCGACTCTTATTTCTTTCTTCTTATATTTTTTGTGTAGCATGTCCTTTTTCTTCCCTTTCTTTATAATAAAAACGGAATGGTCTATTATTTAGCTGAGGTGAAGACACTCATAAGAAATAAGAATTTGGCAGATAAGCAACACCGGATAATCAGGATTTGCATTTCATCTTGGACAATTTGGATGGTCTCATTTTTAAACTGAGGGCATTGCAAGAGGATAACGGTTGTACAATTAAGGAACACGACTTTTAATATAGAGATAGGTAGGTATAGTCAAAATTCAACATGACAGCACCTCTGCTTTTCTTTAAACTTTTATTTTTTTTAATTTTTAATTGTAAATTATCACTTATTTTAATTTTTTCCCCCTAAGAATAGAGACTAAACTTACATATAATAATTATTTTCTATGAATTTCTTAAATATAACAATGAAATAAATTGCATTAAAAAGAGTATATCTTCAAGAGAGAAAAAAACAGCAAAAATGTACCATTTTTACTGATACAGATTTTAATTTATAAAATTCTTCCATTTTTAAAGACTAAAACAAATTATTTTTATGTGATTTTTTTTAATCCTCCCTCTTCATAATACAACAAAAATCTTATTATAATGGAGATTGTGTGTTTGTATATAACTGAAACTATTTCACTATGCATGTCACAATTCCCTTATATTTTACATCACATTCTCCATGATTTTATTTTTAGTTACACCTCAATTATTAATACTCTTGGCCTTATCTACATACTGATAACATGCAATTGTATTTATATAGGCAACAAAATAGCAATTTCCAGTGTGAACAGGAAGGCTAATTTGTATATTGATATTAAAAATTTGATTTTAATAAATATGTGCTTAGTATTATTGATTTCTAATTGTTTGGTTTTATCTTAATGAATATGAGCAAAAATCTCAGGGATAAATCTTAAAAGAAATCTATTAACAAGAAGAAATAACTGTAATTTTATTCTTTACTTCCTATTCTAACTAAAGAGTTAAATTAGGAAAATTTAGCAATGAAAGACAGGAGTGATGGAAGAGTAAGTTTCACTTGTTCTATTTTTCAATTATACCCCCCCTCTGTTTCAAATCTTTTTATCTGCATTCTTATTTAGTTTCATTAGCCTTTCTAATATACTATTTTATTACTTTAAAACTTAGATACTTGCACCCTACGGAGGGTGCATATATTTGCTAGTTGCATTCACTTTTTTTTTTTTTTTTTTTTTTTTTTTTAGTTTGGCTGAATTTCAATTCTTTTTCCAATTACCGTCGAATTGGGAAGACATGGCAACAAACGGTTGTAACCCAATACAAACCCGAATAGTCGCAAAGTCTACTGCAGAATGACAGGGTATTTATAAAACTACACAATATCATTCAAATCAAGCAGCCAATCAGAACTCAAGGAATGAAATCACCCAAATTCATGAATGGATCATTCTTGATTTCTATATATACCAACTGTCTTGGACACTGTTTCAGTTGTACTTAGTTAGCTGCTGTTATTCAAACCAACAGTAGACTAACTGACTTCAATGGGGAGAAGTTTTTTAAAAAATCATTTCATTTTGGTCACACCTAGACTAGGAAGATTGTCACAAGAAATCAAGAGAGTGAGTTGTCTAGTAGGTATTTTACCCAACTCATTTGCCATGGGTTGAATATGACAAGGCATCCAGTGAGGATTGAACTCACTTTTCAGTAGTTAATTGGTCAGTTGGTTGGATTTTATGGTATGTCAACCCTCAATATATATATATAATATGATAAATATATAAAGGCTTTATATATTTATTTGAGGACAAAGGAACAGTCACAACCATTTGGTTTCATGCATGCGTAACCGCAAATAAATATATAAATATATAAACAAATAAATAAATATATAAAACCTTTATATATCTATTTTATTATATCATATAATAGCTCTATTTTTTATATTGAGCACTCTCCCAATAATACTGCACTTTGGCACACCATTCCAATAAAAGCTGAAACGGTGCCAATCCCACGCTATATATATATATATATATATATATATATATATTATATATATATATATATATATATATATAATGAATAGTGAATGAAAAAATGAGAAAAGTATTGGCATGGAAAGGTGCTCAATGCTAATAAAGCAGAGCAGATTTATAATCAATGGTAATATTATTGTTTTACACCCATAACTTGAAGTTTCATGGTAATCAAATCATCAGATGAGTTCAATGGTTTTTAAAAAAAAAAAATTAAAAAATTACTGGTTTTTAAAATCTCAACCATTGAACTCATCTGATGATTGGATTACCATGAAATTTCAAGTTATGAGTGTAAAACCATAATATTACCATTGATTATATATATATATATATATATATATATATATATATTTCCTCAAAGGGAAAGAGACAAGGGGAGGTTACTCTCATTTATGTAGCTAATGTTCAGATTACCATCAACCCATGTTAGGTTATTCTATGCCGAAGATATATTTTATTCATTCTTGTTGGGTATTCAATTCTTTTTTAAAAAGATTTTTTCATACATATTTTCTAATCTATTTATCTCATAGATGGGACCCTAACAGGTACTACCACTCCGGGTCAGGGTGGACCTGGGAGTAATGGCAATAAAGAGGTGACTTCACATTACCCTGAGTTCCAGGATTGGAACTTCACCATTAGATGCATTTTAATGTCATACCCAGGACACAGTAATGGATCTGCAAGACTAGTTTGCTAACCATTATACTTAATGGTGTAATGGTTAGCAACAGGGCTTGATAATAAAGCTGCCCTGTCGTCCCAGGGATGATAAAAATTATATCCAGGACGATCAATACATCATCCGGGACAGTTTGTCAGGGATGGTAAAATTTTTTCCTAAAAGTTAGTATTACATTCCAATATTGGCTGTCCAGTGATTGCCCGAATGCTGACTTCAAAATGTGGGACAGAGGATCTCAGTCATGGAGACCGGAATTTAATAAAAAATGAATATGAAAGAATTACCATGAACATTTTTTTCCCTTAGTTTTATTAAAAAAAATTTTTTGAAATTTCAATTTTCATGTAATCATTGGTTTCCTTTTTCAGGAAGGACATGCTGAACCTTTGGAATCTGTAAATCATTTTAAACCAGTAAACATATTTATTAGAGTTTTAAAGCAATTCTGTTATGAATAAATCAAACTCAGGGTAACTTAAAGTAAAAAAGTTTGTTTTTTTTTTAGCTCAAAACAAACTAGGAAATGGATTTTTTGTCCAAATATCCAGAATTATCACTGCTTCAGCTTTTCTTAATGTTTTATTATATGTTATTATGCTACTGATGACTGACAAGTATAGATGATGCTAATGAATTAAACAAAAAAGATTTTGATTTCGGGACGGTCCAAACCCCATTCAGGATGGTTGATAATTTTTGTGTCGGGGCCTGGTTAGCAAGCTAGTGTCACAGATCATTTTTAGATTATTACAATGAAAGTAAATAAAGTATACTTACTTGGAATAGCGCACCATTGGTGCACAAATCTTAACTACTTCTTTTTCTGCAAAAAGTTCCAAAGGTTTTTTCCAGACAAATTCCTCTTCTTGACTTTGATCAACATCATAATCATCAGTATTTTCACTGTTCATCTTCATAGCGATTAAAACAGATTCCTTTAGAGTCAATCACTGTTGTTTTTGGTCAGTTAAACTGAAGAAGAATAAAAGAAAAAGAAATTGACAAGAATAAGCTTGATCCATTGATGGACTTTCATGAAAAAGTGACATATGAACAGAAATTGATAGGTATGTGTCCTGCGTCAAGGACGCAGAAAAATCAAATCATGTTTTTTTTTTCTTATCCCACCATTTCCAGCTAACTGTAAATACATTTCAATATTTCTCACAAAAACGAATTGCACTGTATGGTGTACAAGGTAGGGTTTAGACGGCTTTAGTTGTTCATAAATAAAAACCCTATAATTTATTAAGAAACTTTAGTTGGGACCCATCAAATTTCCTGGGGACTCATTCAAATCAAATACATGAAGATGCACTAAATTAAAAAGCTATCAGCATCACTGTGTGTATGTGTATATATATATATATATATATATATTACACACACACTACTCAAATACTATATATATATATATATATATATATATATATATATATATATATATATATATATATATATACATACACACACCTTATTCACTACTTAAATACTACATATGCCTTCTGTACTGCTTAAATACTATGTATAGCTCATACATTTTTAGAAAAAAACAAAATTTGAACAAATGTTTATTTTATTGTCAAAGTCTTTATGTGATTAGCTAAAAAAAAAAATGTTTTCAAATAAAAAAAAATAGGTTGGTTAGTTAGATTTTACGGCATGTCAACCCTTGTTGGGTTATTTTATGCTGAAGACATTTTGTTTTATTCATTTTTGATGGGTATTCAAATTTCTTTTTAAACAGATTTTTTAAAATTTATTTTTTCCTATTTAACCTATAGATAGGTTGGTTGGATCTTATGGCATGTCAACCCCTGATGGGTTATTTTATGCTGAAGACGTTTTGTTTAATTCATTTTTGATGGATACTCAATTCTTTTTTTTAACATTTTTTTAAACTCATTTTAATTCTATTTAATTAACCCATAGATGGAACCCTAACAGGTACTACCACTCCAGGTCAGCGTGAACCTGGAAGTAATGGTGATGTTTGTTGGTTTAGATGTACACCTGTACTATTAAACAGTGCTAGGTGGCATCATCAGTCATATTATTACTGGTTCATTAGGGGGTTTTGGGTCTTTCAACATAATATCCCCCCTCGCTAGTTAGACCGCACTAGAGACGATCAAGCCCTAGTGTGTCACCCATCTTGTTCAACGTTAGCAGATAAACTGGCTTTAAATAGAGTTCTGCCAATGTATAGATCGGCTTCTGTACATATTTTTTTAAATACTCATTTTAATTCTATTTAACCCATTGGGACCACTTGTTGGCCATGGGTGGCGACCTGTGATGCTTAAGGACGGAATCCTGGAGGCTGAGTAGTTTCTGACATGCAACACTCCACTTTTGGCCTTTACTTGGGCTAGACAGTACCTACCACTCCAGGTCAGGGTGGATCAGGGAGTAGTGGCAATAAAAGGGTACTCCACATTCCCCAAAACTCCAGAATTGGAACTTCACCATCAGATAGAGTTTAACATCATACCTAGGACATTAAGACCCTTAAAGTGGATCTGGGAGTAATGGTGATGAAGGGATACTCCACATTCCCCAAAACTCCAGAATTGGAACTTCACCATCAGATAGAGTTTAACATCATACCTAGGACATTAAGACCCTTAAAGTGGATCTGGGAGTAATGGTGATGAAGGGATACTCCACATTCCCCAAAACTCCAGAATTGGAACTTCACCATCAGATAGAGTTTAACATCATACCCAGGACATTAAGACCCTTAAAGTGGATCTGGGAGTAATGGTGATGAAGGGATACTCCACATTCCCCAAAACTCCAGAATTGGAACTTCACCATCAGATAGAGTTTAACATCATACCCAGGACATTAAGACCCTTAAAGTGGATCTGGGAGTAATGGTGATGAAGGGATACTCCACATTCCCCAGAGATCCAGAATTGGAACTTCACCATTAGATAGAGTTTAACATCATACCCAGGACATTAAGACCCTCAGCCATTGCTTCCTAGCATATATATGATAAAAAGGTTGGGGTTTGTCATAAGTGCAATAAGGTCAGGACAATCATATAGGTGCTAGGGCTTGCTGTCACCAACTGATTGATCAGAAGGGGCCTATCCAATCACCGTCCAGCCAAGTAAAGGCCAAAGTGGAGTGTTGCATGTCAGAGACTACTCAGCCTCCAGGATTCCGTCCTTAAGCATCACAGGTTCCCACCCATGGCCAACAAGTGGTCCTAATGGGGTTTTTTTTTACACCTCTGCAGAAGTGCAACCTGTGTATTCTAAAGCCATAGCCAATAGGGCAGAATGCCAAAGATATCCTTGCATAAGAATAGTAGTAATACTATTTAAACTCTAGCTAGGAGGAGGATGAAGGTTTCCAATGACAATAACTGTTACACCATGAGCGCCTCTACAAGAAAATTATTCTAATGTATGATTGTTTGGTTTCTTTGTTTTAGTGGCATATCAACTTTTGTGGCTTATTTAATGCCAAAGCCATCTTTGTTGAATAATAGTAGTGGTACTATGTAACCCATAGTTAAGGGATGAGGTGGTTCATACCTTTCCTAAACGTATTAGTCTAAAAGTGAACATAGTTATTTGGTTGAATTTTACGGTATGTCAACCCTTGGGTTATTTTATGCCAAAAACTTTTCTTTTTTTTTTTTTATTCATTCTTGTTGGGTATTAAATTTTTTTTTTAACATTTTCTTAAAACTCATTTTTTATTTAGTTAACCCATAGATGGGACCCTAACAGGTACTACCACTCCTGGGAGTAATGGCAATGAAGGGGTACTCCACATACCCCAGAATGCCAGAATTAGAACCACAACAGCATAAAAATAGTTCAATTGAATCAGAGAAAAGCCTTTTTTTTTTGCATAATTTCAAAGAAAAATATTGTTTTTAAAATTGTGAAAAGAGAAAATACGCTACAAAAATTTTTTTTTATTTTAAAAAGAATAAGTTGCTAAATAAAATAAAATTACTACTTTTTGACTAAAACAAAAATTTGACCTTAAATAATCGATTTAATTAAATCTTAATTTGATTTTTAAGTGAAAATCAGCGCTTAAATTGTTGGCCCCTTGCAATTATTTAAAGGTGCTCATTGCCTCTGCAACAGGTTTGTGTTGTATACTGTTACAGCAAGAAACAATCACTAAGGTTTTTTTTTTTGGGGGGGGGGTCTTTTGGGGGGCGGTTCTTTGGGCGGGAACGGATTCATGGCATTTCAGTTTATTTCAATAGGGAAAATTGATTTGATATATGAGGAAATTGAATTACAACCAGAATGAATTAAACTCGTAAGTCAAGGTACCACTCTGTGTGTGTGTGTGTGTGTGTGTATAATACTTACATTCACCAACCAGAGTTAAATTTCAGTCATTTCCTTCATTTTTTACTGAACAGTTACATTATTTTACTATTATCTGCGTTTTTACTGAACAGTTACATTTTATTAGTATTATCTGCGTTATTCGGACTATTGTCCTCATCTTCATTGTTATCTGTACAACGTTTCGGCCGATATGCCCTCCGGCTTTCTTGAGGTATTTCTTGTCAGACTCAGGAACTTTCTTGTCGTAGTTGGGAATTATCACGGAACTTTGAACCTAACCCTTTATTCAGGCGGCAGTTACATAGAACAATAATTAACACAGCTCCTACCCCAGCTATGGTTGGTGGAATGAGAACAGGATACCCCCGTGGACTGAATAAAGGGTTAGGTTCAAAGTTCCCTGATGGCTCCCGATTACGACAGGAAGGTTCCCAACTATGACAAGAAAGTTCCCGAGTTCGAAAAGAAGGTTCCCGAGTCCGACAAGAAATATTTGAAGAAGGCCGGGGGGCATATCGGCCGAAACATTGTACAGATAACAATGAAGATGAGGACAATAGTTCGAATAACGCAGATAATACTAATCATCAAGCCTCATCTCAAACATTCAGAGAAATAGTTACATTTTAGTCGCCAAAATGATATCACTAGTGTCTGCCAAAATGTCGTCTGCTTTTCATTTTAAAAACGAATTAAAATTAATTAAATCGATTATTTAAGGTCAAAAATAATTCCCTGAAATTTTTGGCGAAAAAATTTTATCAATCGGGGCGGGGGCTAAATTTATTTTGTAAAATACGGATTTGTGGCAACTTTGGCAGTGCCTAGATACCGGGCAATCAGCCATAAGTCACCATCTTCTTAGTGGTTGGAAGAGTGAAAGACTGAAGGAATATAACTTGTAATTGTAACGAGTTAAAAACATCGTTTTTAAATGTTCAGCAAAAAAAAAAATGAGCTTCTTAACACAACGTCATGTGTAAATGTTCGGTATTTATCCAAAATATCTCACGTACCTGAGGAAAGTTCTCCAGTAATCTAAAAGAAAATTGATATAGAAATGTAATATTTACATTCACCATTCAGATAAGCCTAAGTTTCAGCCATTTCATTCATTTTTTTTTTTTTTGTTAGTACAAATGCAGAATAGCGCGCAAGAGATAGTAGGATTAGATTACGTATAAAAAGCATTACATTGCATAGAAATACACGAAACCTTTGAGACGCTAGGATTAGAGCAAGGGTTAGTGTTAATCTTCTTCAGGAGTAACCGTAATCTAATGCTATTTATACGTAAAATGCGATTCTAATGATACTATCTCTTGCGCGCTATTCTGCATTTGTACTAACAACAAAAAATGAATGAAATCGCTGAAACTTAGGCTTATTTGAATGGTGAATGTAAATATTACATTTCTTTATTAATTTTCTTTTAGATTACTGGAGAACTTTCCTCAGGTACGTGAGATATTCTGGATAAAAATACCCAGCATTACACGCGACGTTGTGTTAAGATTTTAAAAACAAATTTAGAATAAAAATAAAATATACAACTTCGTACCTGCAAGAAATTTAATAAATAACAGTCGTATAACCAAACTATTTTTATTCTTCTTTTCTTCGTGTGCGTGTTTTAAACAGTCATTTCACCAACTG
>CM042164.1:77683043-77887894 GCA_023376005.1 Doryteuthis pealeii | reverse complement strand
CTCATAAACTGGTTGGCTACCAAAGTTAAAGAGCCCAGTCTACCCTACTATTTACTGCATTTAGCTGTAGGGAGAATAGTTGGATTCATACCTACAACGGAAGCAGACATTTTAATCATCTACCAAATAAACATAACCTACCCTCCATCACCAGAAACTTAACCAAATTGAACCCACAATTGATTTCATGTACAAACTTTAAAATAACAAATCTGTCGACCAAATATCAAATTTCTTATTTTTCACTCTTACTGCATTTTTTCAACATGCTAAGGGCCAGGTTAGCTCAGTCGGTAGAGTGTTTGGCTAAGAACCACAATGTTCCTTTTTCAATACCGGCCCTCACACAACTCAGCATATGTGTAGCACAGGGATCTGTTCAGTAAAGTAAGGAGCTGATGGTAGGTGTGGTGCTCCACCTCAGACGCAAAATAATCTCCTTGGTCTAGCGCTAGTGAAAAGGGATAGACTCCCTCGCTGATTGGCTGATACCGACTTTAGGCCACCATACTTTTTTTTCTCTTATTTTATGTATAACAGCTTAGAATAATTGGCCGCTTAAGCCATAGCTGTATCAGTGCTACTGTACAGCTGCACCACTTGAAACTTAAAAAGCACCTAGAGAATAAGATAGATGGGAGTTGCACAAGAATGAAGAATGTTGTCTTAAACAAATCGTAGAAACAGCACCCCAGACAAAAGCAGCTTTAGGGACAATTACCCCCATCACACAAACCATCTGCGTAAGACGGACAAGACATGCTGGACACTGCTGGAGAAACAAGGACAAACTCTTAAGTGACGTTCTCCTTTGGAAACCTGCACACGGAAATGCCAGTATGGTCTGTCCAGCGAGGACCTACATAGATCAGCTCTGTGCAGATTTGGGATGCTGCACAGAGGACTTCATGAGGTGATGACCGATAGGGACAGTAGGCAAGAGATTGGCATGGATATCCGTGCTGCCAGTGCAACCTGATAATGATGATGATGATGATGATTTTATGTATAAAATACAAATGGGTTATTTCCTATAACTCCAACCTAAAAAAGGGGAACCACTCTGAATGAATTTTATAAATTATTTATTGATCTACTAGGAAAAAAGAAGATAGGGTAAGGATCAGGGTTAGGGGTTAAGGTTAGTTTAATGGGGAAATAATGGATAGATTAATTAGCAGTTAAAATTCATTCAGAGTGGTTCCCCTTTTTTTTTAGGTTGGCGTTATATGAAATAACCATACAAATGTATGGATCTTTTGTATTTTTTTAAATCACTGTTTTTTAATTTCTCTTTAATAATAATAATTAGTTTGCACATGGCTTTATAGTATCAAGTATTAAAATCTAAGACAAAAAAAATTGACAACAGTTATATAGTTTCAAATGTTTTTATCCAAAAGTAAGTAAAGTTATCGGGATGGCCTAAAGTTGGTATCAGCCAGACAGCGAAGGAGTCTATCCCCTTTTCACTAGCACTAGACCAAGAAGATTGTTTTGGCGTCTGAGGCAGGGCACAACACCTAACATCAGATCCCTGAGCTACTCATATGCCTCGCCATCCAATAGTAATAATTTTAAAACAGATCTAATAGATCTATAAATGGGATCCTAACAGATACAACCTCTTCGGGTCAGAGTGTACCTGGTAGTAATGGCAATGAAGGAGTACTCCACACACCCCAGAGTTTACCAAAGGATACAGTGTATGGGCAGGACACACTTTTTCCTTTGTTATAGATGGTAGCAAGGGAAAGAACTCGATGCCTAATAATGAGTTATTCTCCTTGAGATTACTAATGAACATTATGAAAAAAAAAAAAACAGTTCAAATACAATCTGACAAAATATGCGGTTGTATCTGAACTTACGAGTTTAATTCGTTCCATGAGTATATATATATATATATATATATATTATATATATATATAATAAATACACACACACACACACACACATATATATATATATATATATATATGAAGATAGGAGGGTTGGAGTAAAATCCGACAGTATGAGGTGAGGTAAAAGGAAAAGTGAACAAAATAATGACTCCAACAAGTAGAAGTAGGAGAGAAATATTTCGAAGAACTGAAGATGTTCTTAACATGAGAAGGACGAAATATTTCTCTCCTACTTCTACTTGTTGGAGTCATTATTTTTGTTCACTTTTCCTTTTACCTCACCTCATATATATATATATATATATTATATATATATATATATATATATATATATATATTCAGATACACAAAAATGCTTACACACACATATACATACATACATACATACGCACGCACACAGAAATATATACACTAGGTATACCCAAAAATTCGGCTGCTACTGATTTTAAAAATAAATTAAAATTAACTAAATCGATTATTTAAGGTCAATTTTTGTATAAGTCGAAAAGTAGTAACATAATGAGCATCAGTAAAAGAAAGCAAAACAATATTACACGTAATTTATTTTTAATACATTTAAAATGATTTTTTCGGTCAATTTCGATCAAGATAACCGCCTTTTATTGCTTAAAATCCATGTTTACAAAATAAATTGTAACATTCGCGATTGCAAAAAAAATTTACCCAAAATTAGGGAATAATCCGATTTTAATGAAATTTTCAGTATTGATTTATCAATTAATGAATTTTATAATGCATCAGTTATTTTTTTTTTCAAAACTTTAATTGGGTATTTCTGCTATGATAAATTATATATAAAATTCATCTAAAAATGAGCAGCAAAATTTTAAGTTTAAAATATATTATTAGATTCTAAGAAAAATATTTTTAATAACTACTTTACTTTAATATAATTTTTTTGTCGAAAACTGAATTGGAAATTTAACGCCCTCCCCTTTTTAAATGGAACAAATATTGATGTATATTTTTTCTTTTATAGAATAATAGCCAATTAAATAATTATCGAAATGAGTAAAAAAAATCTCCAAAAATTATTTTTTTTAGTTTTTATTTTCATTTTATTTTCCGATTTTCGGTATTTATTTACTACCCGAGCAGATTCTTAAAAAAATTGTTTTTTTCTTCTAATCACACCTTCGATCTTTTGTCTTTTTATTCATGCAGAAAATAGTATCAATCACATATACCACGCCGATATTTTGCGCCCGAAAACAAAGGGGAGGGGGATTAAAGTGACCTGAAAAAAAAAGTTTTGAAATAAAATAACTGATGCATTATGAAATTCATTAAAATCGGATAATTCCCTGATTTTTGGTAAATTTTTTTTTTCAAACGGGGGTGAGGGGTCAAAATTGTATTGAAAAAACACAGATTTTTCGGCGAATTGGGTATACCTAATATACACATACATACACACACTAATCACTCACTTGATTTTTGCTTGTTTTGGGCCAAAAATTTGAGGTACAAGCGAGTTTTTGATACGTTTATATTAAGTTCACTTAAAACAATTCCAAAATATTATCTATGAAAAAAAAGATAAACATTAAAAACATGTTACAGCACATAATTCATTACATTCTATTTTAATACATTCTATTATGTTTGAATATAATACAGTGCTATTTTTCTTATCTAAAAAATAAATAAATAAACCAAAAAGTTAGGGTGTTAGGAATGAATTAAAGGCATTTAAGTTTATTTCAATAGTGGAAATTGATTTGAAATACGATGAAATTGAGTTATAAGCGGAACGAATTAAAATCGTAAGTCAATGTCCCACTGTATTTGATAAACAAAATTTCCACATAAAGAGATGAGAACACAAAATAATTTATCAAGGGACATAACTCTTAACAAAGGGACATAACTCCTTACAGGAAATAATGAAAGACATCAATATCAAATAAACAGAAATCATGAGGAATTTTGCTCATATTTCAAAGTTTATTTACGTCAATCCTCGCTGGTTGGTTGGATTTTACGGCACCTCAACCCTTGTTGGGTTATTTTATGCCGAAGACATTTTGTTTTATTCATTTTTGTTGGGTATTCAATTTTTACAAACTCAATTTTTTTAAAACACATTTTTGATCTATTTAACCCATAGATAGGAAACCCTAACAGGTATTACCACTCTGGGTAAGGGTGGACCTGGAAGTAATGGCAATGAAGGGGTACTCCACACTCCCAAAATCTCACCATTAGTTTAGAGACACCTAAAGCAGAGGAACAGATTTAAGTTTTACCTCACCTGTAATTATAATGAAAAGAACTTATCTTACCTGAGGTTGTGATGTAAACGAATTTTTACAGATACTGTGAAATCTTCTCCCTCAACTCGGTTTTTGGTTTGTTGAATGATATCATGGACAAGTTCTGGTTTTTTAAGGAGACAAGCTCCGTATCCTTCAGCCTGGGCCCACCTGGAAATTCAAATAAATGATTTTTTTTAAATAGAAATAAAAAGATTAAAAAAACTTTCAGGTACAAGAAACAATGAAAAAAAAAAATGGCACTTATTTAGAATTGGTGTCAGTCCACGAATTTTAAAATGTACATAAAACATTATACAAGGTGTGTCATAAAAGTATCGAGATTGAAGCTGTATTTACCAAAGTAGAAATGAACAATGAATAGAATGTTAATTTTTGCAGAATATAAGATGTGCCATAAAAGTATCAAGATTGAAGTTGTATTTACCAAGATAGAAATGAACAATGAATGGAACATTAATTTTTTTTTCAGAATACAAGGTGTGTCAAAAAGTACAAAAAATCTCGATACATTCTTGACACACCTTGTATGAGGCATGGAACCTACACTTGATTAATGAGCCTTTTGATGATCTGACAAGACAAAGAGGATGAAATCAAGGCAGCAAGGTTGGTTGTGTTTTAAAGCATGTCAACCCCTGTTGGGTTATTTTATGCCAAAGATGTTTTGTTGTATTTATTCTTGATGGGTAATCAATTTTTTAAACACATTTTTTTCTATTTAATCCATAGATAGGACCCTAACTGGTATTACCACTCCGGATGGTGGCTGGTTGTGTTTTATAGCATGTTAAACCCCTGTTGGGTTATTTTATGCCAAAGACATTTTGTTTTATTCATTCTTAATTGTACACTATTACTTTTTTAATTTGTTTTTCTATTTAACCTATAGATGGGGCCCTAACAGGTACCACCACCCCAGGCAGAGTGGACCTGGGAGTAATAGTGATGAAGGGGTACTCCACATTCCCCAGAGCTCCAGAAGTTCACCAAAAAAAGGGTTGGGTGTTTGCCATAAAAGCAAAAGGGTTGGGAAAATCATATAGGTGCTACAGCTTGACATGACCAGCTAATTGATCAGAAAAGGCCTCTCTGATCACGTCTGGCCTAAGTAAGGACCAAAGTGAAGTGTTGCAGGTCATGGACTGCTCAGCCACCAGGGTTTCATCCTTAAGCTTCACAGGTCGCCACCCACGGCCAACAGGTGGCCCATTATGCAGATGTGCAGTCAGCATATTCTACAGCCCCAGACGACAGGGCGGTTGTGGCCTTAACTAATAAAATGTAATTATTTTCATTTTTCTTGATATTTTCTCCTGTGAATAACAGCTAACAGGATTTAACAGCTTTATATAATTCTAAACAACAAGACCCCCCCCCCCCCCCCCCGTGGCCAGTTTTAGCGCAGTTGATAGAGCACTTGCCTTGGAGTCGCAAGGTTCCTGGTTCGATACCAGCCCTTGCCAACTCAGCGTACGAGTAGCACAGGGATCTGTGCGGTAGAGTAAGGAGCTGATGGTAGCTGTGGCGCTTCACTTCAGACACCAAAACAATCTCCTTGGTCTAGCGCAAGTTAAAAGGAATAGACTGTCTGGCTGATACAGACTTTAGGCCACCCCGACGACTTTACTTAAACAAGAAGAAAATTTTAATTTCTTACCTCTGAGGACAACCACAGTTAAGATCAACACCATCAGCATATCTTAAAGAAAATAAATAAAAAAATCTTATTAGTACAAAAAGACAAATATCACAGAATTTGGCACTAGTGGCTTTGCATGGACCAAATCAAGTCATCTGAGCTTGTAAGTAAAGCAGGTGGAATACCAGATTACTTATGTTTTACATACACACACTCACTCTCTCTCTAATATATATATATATATATATATATATATATATATACACACACACACACACACACACACAGGGGTTGAACAAAATAATCGAAACACCTGGAAATTTCAAACAAATTTATCTTAATATGGTTTTCTGATTGCAGCCCTCCCATTAAATCCGGATATTTTCGTGTTAAAACAGGCAGTTGTGTAGATTTACAATGAAATGAAAATGGCCGACCAAAACATATGGCTTCCTCAAAGGGAAATAAACAAGGGGGAGGTTACTCTCATTTATGTAGCTAATGTTCAGATTACCCAATTCTTAAATAATGCAGAGGTTATAGTTTTTAGCAAGTAGTGTAAAGTGATTTGAAATAACGGTAAACTGGAAAAATTCACTACTGGAGTCATAAGAGCTTGACTGATAAAGTGTTTTCATTTCACATTCACTGGCTCTCATTGGCTTAGAGGGTTATGGAATCAGGCAATGCTGGGAGACAATATCGATCAGGCAATTGAATGGTCAAATATTTGTTTACTCAACGAAGTCATCCGACATTATTAAATTCATTTTTCTGTCACTTTGTTAATGTTCAACTCTATATATCTATTAATCAATCTTTGTCTGTTCATATGTACCAATGATTTGTCATAAGTTTAAATGTCTTCACTCATATTTATCCCCACATCTGTTCATACTAAAAGAAGTAAAAGAAAATACATATTCATCATCATCATCTCTCTCTATATATATATATATATATATATATGTGTAAACAACTTTAGCTATTTTCAGCCGACAGTGTATTTGGGAGAATATGTGCTTTTTTATTTTTAGTCAGACCTAATTTTTTGAAAGTTAATTCATCCCGCCTAATTAACCATAAATGAATTAACTTTCAAAAAATTAGGTCTGACTAAAAATAAAAAAGTATATATATATATATATATATATATATATATATATATATATATATATATATATATATGAGAGTAAGTAAATAAACAATGTGTGTATTTGATATGGCTTTTAGCCGACAATTTTTGGAGGATATGTGCTTAATTGAAGTCATACCTAATTTTGAAAATTACTTAGTTAATAATTAATGAATTTAGGCGGGCATATATGTTCAAATGTGAGGCTAAACAAATCGAGAAAATGTCAGCAGGTTATAGACATGGGAATGCGTAGAATTGGAAGTTAGGGAATTGAAGGTATTGTGACGTAAGCTGTGACGTAGTTTCGGTTACAGACAGACACTGAATCTCCATTATAATAAGAAGATAAATATAATTCAGCAAGATCTAACAGCAGGAAATTATGTTACATAGCCCTTCTTTGCTGGCACTAAATCGTATATATATATTATATACCGGCATCTTCAATTCACGCTGCTAAATCGCGTACGTATCGTAGCAGGTATCGGCCCCTACCCTCGACGATATCTGTAGTGGTCGCTTAAATGAAATCACAAGGCATCTCTATCATATTTAAAAGGTCTTCTTTATTTGCTTCTTCTTCTAACTCGGTGATGCGTGTACAGGGCATGGAACTTGACATTGGCAGTTACTAAATGAGGAAGTCAAGATGAGACTAGAAAAATGCTATCTGCCACACGTGGGGCCTTGTTGAATGGTGGCTAAGTAACGGGTACGCCCCCCCCCCGCCCACAGGGGAGGGGAGAGCGTGTCAACTCTCTCACACCTGCTGCTGTCCGAATGAACTCACTCAACCGACTGGTCTCGATCAACTCTTGACTGACTGTCCCTACTGACCGCTGAATGCTCAACCCTCTCGCTCTTGTATTGACGACACGCCTACGCATTTTAATCTTTCTCTTTGTCCCTCAGCCGGAAGTCCTTACTTCCCTTTCCAGTCTCTTTGTTCAATTTTCCTTTGTCTTTTCGAACTTCCCGCGCAAAACAAATGTGACGATCGCCAAACCATAACAATTACACATTAAAAAAAAAAAAAAAGACAATTGTTCATGAAAACTTACGGTAAGACAATTTCCGCAGCATCTGCGTAATCTTTGGCACTATTGGCAGCAAATTGGACAATGAGTGGACGGTCAGCTGAATTGAAAAAAAAAAAAACAGAATATTTAGAATTTTCCATTGTAAGCTGTACTTGTATATTTCAATTTCATTTATTTCTAATTTTGACTCAAAGTTGCTAAAAATCTTTTTCAGAGATTCAAAGAATTTTTGTGTCTTAAGAATGTTTTTATAATAAATGAATAGAAAATCTGTCGGTTTTGGACAGCCGGATCTCTCCACCAAAAAAAATACATTCTCCCAGCTACCAAAGTCCCCTGACCAAGTCCATGTCGCCTGCAACAATCTTTTCTAGCAGTCCTTTGCCAAAGCTCATTTGCCTCTTCTTCCTTGTCGTACGTCAGTGCCCTCATCAGCAAGATTGGAACGCAACTATCCCGGTGTGTTCAGGCAAGCCTTAAATAATAATTCACTACTCTGACTAAAATCCCACATCCAGGACAATCACGCAGTGTAGTAATTTGCATGCACACCAATGAGGTAGTTCGACGTCAAGCCACGACTCACGATCAGGAGAATGCGAGTTCAATCTTCCCAATCGCCCGCTACACTCTCCCTGATCTCATTTTTCACGCCAGACATATTCGTGCACGCTTTGAGCTACCACGTGCGTGATTTCTCTCACCACAGTTTTGTAATGAGTATGATGTCAGGGTGAACATTCTTGTGTGATAGAGAGTCGTAACCTTAACTCTTGAAAGGAATATGTAAAATTATACATTAATGCATTCTTAAGCGTTTAGTTAAATAAACAGTTCCATTTTTTGTTACATAATTTAGGTGGTAGCATAAATTGTTGACAAGACCCTGTAGTTAGTTTGAAATAGGTTCATTGGAGTTAAAAGCGTAGGCGGATAGATTTCCATTGGATGACCCCAACTGACCCCTAGAGAGGCACAAATCTTGTGCACCATGAAAAAAAACGTAACTAGTTAGATTTAGTTTCAACCCAAGATTAACACAGAGTAGATGTGCCACTGCGAGGTTGATTCTCCCACGCGGCGAATAAGAATGGGATAAATAAATCTTGATCAAGGAAATAAAATATCTTGTGTTTTAATTAATTGCATAACTAAAAAGTTAGCCCTTAAAAGACTAGACAACATGATGACCAGAGAAGAAGAAAAGGAAACAGCCACACTGAAATGACGGCCAGAGATGAAGAAAAGGAAACAACCACACAAGATAGCTTCACTCTGCTTAACACAAAGGATCTCCGCAGGACAAGCATTCTTGCTTGAAGCCTAAAGGATGGCCCATAAAATTGTAACAAGGGGAAGAAGATGCCCATGTTCTTTATGGTTTATACCAAGAAAATAATCCAATAAATACTAAGATGAATACAATACTTCTTGTAATATGAAGTATTTATAATATTAAAGAAAGAAAAAACTTCTTACCTTTACAAGTTGTAAAGTCACTGTCACGTGCTTTGAGAGAACACAAAAAGCTTTTTGACACAATCATTGGAGTGTAAGTCAAGTCGACACCATATTTACGAACCAGTAAACGGAATGGTAACCTGAAAAATATTTTATTTAAATTTACTCAAATATATATGAGGTTAAGTAAACAAACAAATGTGTTTATTTTTATATGGCTTTGAGCCGACAATTTTTGGAGGATATGTGCTTAATTGAAGTCATACCTAATTTTGAAAATTAATTAGTTAATAATTAATGAATTTTTTAGGCGGGCATATATGTTCAAATATATATGTATTTATGTATGTACAGTGATGCTGATAGCTTTTTAATTTAGTGCATCCTGGGGTGCACAAATTTATGGGTCCCAACTAAAGTTTCTTAATAGATTGTAGGTAACCTATTCTGGGTAATTCATTTCAAAGAAACTATTGAAATGTATTTATAGTTAGCTTGAAATGGTGGGGGAAGAAAAAAGAAAAACATTTGGACGCATGGACACGATTTTATTGTATCCTTTTAGATTTTTGTGCGTCAGGGACGCAGGACGCATACCTATCAGCATCTATGTATGTATGATCAAAATTTAATGCTCAAAACATATTTCATCCATAAAATCTTTAGAGTGCTCAAAGCACAAAATGAAGAGCAATATCCAAATATATTTCAACCAGCAGGACCTGTGTATATACCACAGTATGATAATCTAATTATTACAACATTTGATATGTTTACTTAAAAGCTATTGCAAAATAGTTCAATATGAAAATAGTATAATTTTGATTTAACTCTCTCTCACCCTTTTTTTTTCTTTCTTTCCTTCTTTTCATTATGTTCAATTAAAACATTAGCATTATTGCTTCTGCACACTCAGCCCTCACACTCTCGATCTTTCCCCGACTCTTATTTCTTTCTTCTTATATTTTTTGTGTAGCATGTCCTTTTTCTTCCCTTTCTTTATAATAAAAACGGAATGGTCTATTATTTAGCTGAGGTGAAGACACTCATAAGAAATAAGAATTTGGTAGAGAAGCAACACCAGATAATCAGGATTTACATTTTTGCATTTCATCTTGGACAATTTGGATGGTCTCATTTTTAAACTGAGGGCATTGCAAGAGGATAACGGTTGTACAATTAAGGAACATGACTCTTAATATATAGATAGGTAGGTATAGCTAAAATTCAACATTACAGCACCTCTCCTTTTCTTTAAACTTTTTTTTTTAATTTTTAATTGTAAATTATCACTTATTTTAATTTTTTTCCCCCTAAGAATAGAGACTAAACTTACATATAATAATTATTTTCTATGGAGTTCTTAAATATAACAATGAAATAAATTGCATTAAAAAGAGTACATCTTCAAGAGAGAAAAAAAAACAGCAAAAATGCACCATTTTTACTGATACAGATTTTAATTTATAAAATTCTTCCATTTTTAAAGACTAAAACAAATTATTTTTATGTGATTTTTTAAAAAATCCTCCCTCTTCACAATACAACAAAAATCTTATTATAATGAAGATTGTGTGTTTATATATAACAAACTATTTCACTATGCATGTCACAATTCCCTTATATTTTACATCACATTCTCCATGATTTTATTTTTATTTACACCTCAATTATTAATACTCTTGGCCTTATCTACATACTGATAACATGCAATTGTATTTATATAGGCAACAAAATAGCAGTTTCCAGTGTGAACAGGAAGGCTAATTTGTATATTGATATTAAATTTAATTTTAATAAATATGTGCTTAGTATTATTGATTTCTAATTGTTTGGTTTTATCTTAATGAATATGAGCAAAAATCTCAGGGATAAATCTTAAAAGAAATCTATTAACAAGAAGAAATAACTGTAATTTTATTCTTTACTTCCTATTCTAACTAAAGAGTTAAATTAGGAAAATTTAGCAATGAAAGACAGGAGTGATGGAAGAGTAAGTTTCACTTGTTCTATTTTTCAATTATACCCCCCTCTGTTTCAAATCTTTTCATCTGCATTCTTATTTAGTTTCATTAGCCTTTCTAATATACTATTTTATTACTTTAAAACTGAAATACTTGCACCCTATGGAGGGTGCATGTATTTGCTAGTTACATTAAGTTTCATTCACTCTTCTTTTTTTTCTTTTTTTTTTTTTAGTTTGACTGAATTTCAATTCTTGAGAGTGAAGAATAATCAAAGTTCCAATTACCGTCGAATTGGGAAGACATGGCAACAAACGGTTGTAACCCAATACAAACCCAAATAGTTGCAAAGTCTACTGCAGAATGACAGGGTATTTATAAAACTACACAATATCATTGAAATCAAGCAGCCAATCAGAACTCAAGGAATGAAATCACCCAAATTCATGAATGGATCCTTCTTGATTTCTATATATACCAACTGTATTGGACACTTCTTCAGTTGTACTTAGCTGCTGTTATTCAAACCAACAGTAGACTAAATGACTTCAATAGGGAGAAGTTTTTTAAAAAATCATTTAATTTTGGTCACGCCTAGACTAGGAACATTGTTACAAGAAATCAAGAGATTGAGTTGTCTAGTAGGTATTTTACCCAACTCATTTGCCATGGGTTGAATATGACAAGGCATCCAGCGAGGATTGAACTCACTTTTCAGTAGCAATGGATCTGTTAATTGGTTGGTTAGTTGGATTTTATGGTATGTCAACCCTCAATATCTTATTATAATGGAGATTGTGTGTTTTTCTGTCTGTAACCAAAACTATATTATTATTCAAGTCACAATTCTCTTAGCTATTTACGTCATATTCTACAGGATTATTATTTCTATTTAAACCTCAATTATTAATAAAATTGTGTTACATTATTAACACTGTTGGCAATATCTACATATTAATAATATGCAATTGTATTTATATATACTACAAAATAACAGTTTACAGTGTGAATGGGAAGGCTAATTTGCATATTGATATTAAAAATCTGATTTTAATAAATATGTGCTTAGTATTACTGATTTCTAATTGTTTGTTTTTATCTTAATGAATATTAGCAATAATCTCAGAGATAAATTTTGAAAGAAATCCATTAACAACAAGAAATAACTGTAATTTTATCCCTTACTTCCTATTTTAACTAAATAGTTAAATTAGGAAAATTTAGCAATGAATGACGGGAGTGAGGAAAGAGTAGGTTTCAGTTGTTTTATTTTTTGATTATACACCCTCAGTTTCAACTCTTTTTATCTGTATTCTTATTTAGTTGCATTAACATTTCTAATTTGATACAATATTTTATTACATTAAAACTTAAATGCTTGCACCCAGAGGGTGCATATATTTGCTAGTATATATAATATAATAAAATAAATATATAAAGGCTTTATATATTTATTTATTTGAGGACAAAGGAACAGTCACGACCATTTGGTTTCATGCATGCGTAACCGCAAATAAAGATATAAATAAATATATAAATATATAAATAAATAAATAAATATATAAAACCTTTATATATTTATTTCATTATATTATATAACAGCTCTATTTTTTATATTGAGCACTCTCCCAATAATACTGCACTTTGGCACACCGTTCCAGTTAAAGCTGAAACAGTGCCAATCCCACGCTATATATATATATATATATATATATATATATAATGAATAGTGAATGAAAAAATGAGAAAAGTATTGGCATGAAAAGGTGCTCAATGCTAATAAAGCAGAGCAGATTTATAATCAATGGTAATATTATGGTTTTCCACTCATAACTTGAAGTTTCATGGTAATCCAATCATCAGATGAGTTCAATGGTTTAAAAAAAAAAAAAATTAAAAAATTACTGGTTTTTAAAATCTCAACCATTTCACGACTGGTTTTTTAAGATCTCAACCATTGAACTCATCTGATGATTGGATTACCATGAAACTTCAAGTTATGAGTGTAAAACCATAATATTACCATTGATTATATATATATATATATATATATATATATATATATTTCCTCAAAGGGAAAGAGACAAGGGGAGGTTACTCTCATTTATGTAGCTAATGTTCAGATTACCATCAACCCTTGTTAGGTTATTCTATGCTGAAGATATATTTTATTCATTCTTGTTGGGTATTCAATTCTTTTTTAAAAAGATTTTTTCATACACATTTTCTAATCTATTTAATTCATAGATGGGACCCTAACAGGTACTACCACTCCGGGTCAGGGTGGACCTGGGAGTAATGGCAATAAAGGGGTGACTTCACATTACCCAGAGTTCCAGGATTGGAACTTCACCATTAGGTGCATTTTAATGTCATACCCAGGACACAGTAATGGATCTGCAAGACTAGCTTGCTAACCATTATACCTAATGGTGTAATGGTTAGCAACAGGGCTGGACAATAAAGCTGCCCCGTTGTCCCGGGGACAATAAAAATTACATCTGGGACAATCAATACGTCATCCGGGACAGTTTGTCGGGGACAGTAAAAAATTTTTCCTAAAAGTTAGTACTACATTCCAATATTGGCCGTCCAGTGAGTGCCCGAATGCTGACCTCAAAATGTGGGACAGAGGATCTCGGTCACGGAGACCAGAATTTAATAAAAAATGAATATGAAAGAATTACCATGAACATTTTTTTCCCTTCATTTCAATAAAACATTTTTTTTGAAATTTCAATTTTCATGTAATCATTGGTTTCCTTTTTCGGGAAGGACATGCTGAACCTTTGGAATCTGTAAATCATTTTAAACCAGTAAACATATTTATTAGAGTTTTAAAGAAATTCTGTTATGAATAAATCAAACTCAGGGTAACTTAAAGTAAAAAAGTATTTTTTTTTTAGTTCAAAACACACTAGGAAATGGATTTTTTGTCCAAATATCCAGAATTATCACTGCTTCAGCTTTTCTTAATGTTTTATTACATGTTATTATGCTACTGATGACTGACAAGTATAGATGATGCTAATGAATTAAACAAAAAAGATTTTGACTTCGGGACAGTCCAAACCCCATTCGGGACGGTCGATAATTTTTGTTTGGGACGGTCATGAAAAAAGGTAGTGCCCGACACTACCTTTTTTCATGACCGTTAGCAAACTAGTCTCACAGATCATTACAATGAAAGTAAATAAAGTATACTTACTTGGAATAGCGCACCATTGGTGCACAAATCTTAACTACTTCTTTTTCTGCAAAAAGTTCCAAAGGTTTTTTCCAGACAAATTCCTCTTCTTGACTTTGATCAACATCATAATCATCAGTATTTTCACTGTTCATCTTCATAGCGATTAAAACAGATTCCTTTAGAGTCAATCACTGTTGTTTTTGGTCAGTTAAACTGAAGAAGAGAAAAAGAAAAAGAAATTAAAAAAAAAAAGAAATTGACAAGAAAAAGAAAAAGAAATTGACAAGAATAAGCTTGATCCATTGATGGACTTTTATGAAAAAGTGACATATGAACAGAAATTGATAGGTGTGTGTCCTGCGTCAAGGACGCAGAAAAATCAAATCATGTTTTTTTTTTCTTATCCCACCATTTCCAGCTAACTGTAAATACATTTCAATATTTCTCACAAAAACGAATTGCACTGTATGGTGTACAAGGTAGGGTTTAGACGGCTTTAGTTGTTCATAAATAAAAACCCTATAATTTATTAAGAAACTTTAGTTGGGACCCATCAAATTTCCTGGGGACTCATTCAAATCAAATACATGAAGATGCACTAAATTAAAAAGCTATCAGCATCACTGTGTGTATGTACATATATATATATATATATATATATATATATATATACACACACACACACAACTCAAATACTATGTATACCTTATATAATACTTATATATATATATATATATATATACATATATAATTTAATATACTAAGCGTGTTGGTAGATCCTTGCGGAGAGAAAAAACCCAGCAGAAAGTTTGATTGTAAAAATATACTACCAAACATCAACCAGGAAGAAAAAAATTTTTGAAAAAAAGAAAGGACCAAGATATTCGTACCAACAAAAAATAATCTATTGGTACAGTATTTGGCCAAAAGAAAAAACAATTTATATGTATATATATGTATACAAGATATATATATATTCATATAACTGCTAGGAGAAGCTAATATGTAAAAAGTGCTCGATACCTAAGTAGAGCCAAGTAATAAAGATAATCTAATGAGTCAGACGAACCTACTATTAATTTCGCATAAAGCTCTTCAGGGCTAAAATCCGACTAAAGAAGAAAAGGAGCAAGACATATAAATAGTACAAACCACAGTAATCATTAAAATTAGCAAAACCAGACTGACCAATAAAAACACAGAACACTTTAAGTTTATTGTTTAATAAAAAATATTTAATTTCTATATTAACGAATTTTAATTATTGGTCAGTCTGGTTTTGCTAATTTTAATGATTACTGTGGTTTGTACTATTTATATGTCTTGCTCCTTTTCTTCTTTAGTCGGATTTTAGCCCTGAAGAGCTTTATGCGAAACTAATAGTAGGTTCGTCTGACTCATTAGATTATCTTTATATACATATATATATATACACCTTATTCACTACTTAAATACTACATATGCCTTATGTACTGCTTAAATACAATGTATAGCTCATACATTTTTAGAAAAAAATGAAATTTGAACAGATGTTTATTTTATTGTCAAAGTCTTTATGTGATCAGCTAAAAAAAAGATTTTTTAAAATAAAAAAAATAGGTTGGTTAGTTAGATTTTACGGCATGTCAACCCTTGTTGGGTTATTTTATGCGGAAGACATTTTGTTTTATCCATTTTTGATGGGTATTCAAATTTCTTTTTAAACAGATTTTTTTTAATTCTTTTTTTCCTATTTAACCTATAGATAGGTTGGTTGGATCTTACGGCATGTCAACCCCTGATGGGTTATTTTATGCTGAAGACGTTTTGTTTAATTCATTTTTGATGGATACTCAATTCTTTTTTTTAACATTTTTTTAAACTCATTTTAATTCTATTTAATTAACCCATAGATGGAACCCTAACAGGTACTACCACTCCGGGTCAGTGTGAACCTGGAAGTAATGGTGATGTTTGTTGGTTTAGATGTACACCTATACTATTAAACAGTGCTAGGTGGCATCATCAGTCATATTATTACTGGTTCATTAGGGGGTTTTGGGTCTTTCAACATAATATCCCCACTCGCTAGTTAGACCCCACTAGATACGATCAAGCCCTAGTGTGTCACCCATCTTGTTCAACGTTAGAAGATAAACTGGCTTTAAATAGAGTTCTGCCAATGTATACATCGGCTTCTGTACATATTTTTTTTAATACTCATTTTAATTCTATTTAACCCATTGGGACCACTTGTTGGCCATGGGTGGCGACCTGTGATGCTTAAGGACGGAATCCTGGAGGCTGAGTAGTCTCTGACATGCAACACTCCACTTTGGCCTTTACTTGGGCTAGATGGTACCTACCACTCCAGGTCAGGGTGGATCAGGGAGTAGTGGCAATAAAAGGGTACTCCACATTCCCCAAAACTCCAGAATTGGAATTTCACCATCAGATAGAGTTTAACATCATACCCAGGACATTAAGACCCTCAGAGTGGATCTGGGAGTAATGGTGATGAAGGGATACTCCACATTCCCCAAAACTCCAGAATTGGAACTTCACCATCAGATAGAGTTTAATGTCATACCCAGGACATTAAGACCCTCAGAGTGGATCTGGGAGTAATGGTGATGAAGGGATACTCCACATTCCCCAAAACTCCAGAATTGGAATTTCACCATCAGATAGAGTTTAACATCATACCCAGGACATTAAGACCCTCAGAGTGGATCTGGGAGTAATGGTGATGAAGGGATACTCCACATTCCCCAGAGATCCAGAATTGGAACTTCACCATTAGATAGAGTTTAACATCATACCCAGGACATTAAGACCCTCAGCCATTGCTTTCTAGCATATATATGATAAAAAGGTTGGGGTTTGCCATAAGGGCAATAAGGTCAGGACAATCATATAGGTGCTAGGGCTTGCTGTCACCAACTGATTAATCGGAAGGGGCCTATCCAATCACCGTCCAGACCAAGTAAAGGCCAAAGTGGAGTGTTGCATGTCAGAGACTACTCAGCCTCCAGGATTCCGTCCTTAAGCATCACAGGTCGCCACCCATGGCCAACAAGTGGTCCCAATGGTTTGGTTTTTTTTTAACCCTCTGCAGAAGTGCAACCTGTGTATTCTAAAGCCATAGCCAATAGGGCAGAATGCATAAGAATAGTAGTCATACTATTTAAACTCTAGCTAGGAGGAGGATGAAGGGTTCCAATGACAATAACTGTTACACCATGAGCGCCTCTACAAGAAAATTATTCTAACGTATGATTGTTTGGTTTCTTTGTTTTAGTGGCATATCAACTTTTGTGGCTTATTTAATGCCAAAGCCATCTTTGTTGAATAATAGTAGTGGTACTATGTAATCCATAGTTAAGGGATGAGGGGTTCATACCTTTCCTAAACATATTAGTCTAAAAGTGAACATAGTTATTTGGTTGAATTTTACGGTATGTCAACCCTTGGGTTATTTTATGCCAAAAACTTTTCTTTTTCTTTTTTTATTCATTCTTGTTGGGTATTAAATTTTTTTTTTAACATTTTCTTAAAACTCATTTTTTATTTAGTTAACCCATAGATGGGACCCTAACAGGTACTACCACTCCTGAGAGTAATGGCAATGAAGGGGTACTCCACATTCCCCAGAACGCCAGAATTAGAACCACAACAGCATAAAAATAGTTCAATTGAATCAGAGAAAAGCCTTTTTTTTTTGCATAATTTCAAAGAAAAATATTGTTTTTAAAATTGTGAAAAGAGAAAATACGCTACAAAAATTTTTTTTTTATTTAAAAAAGAATAAGTTACTAAATAAATTAAAATTACTACTTTTTGACTAAAACAAAAATTTGACCTTAAATAATCGATTTAATGAATCTTAATTCGTTTTTTAAGTGAAAATCAGCGCTTAAATCGTTGGCCCCTTGCAATTATTTAAAGGTGTCCATTGCCTCTGCAACAGGTTTGTGTTGCATACTGTTACAGCAAGAAACAATCACTAAGGTTGTTTTTGTTGGTTTTTTTTTTGGGGGGGGGGTCTTTTTGGGGGGAGGGGGGGTCATGGGGGGGGTCATGGCATTTCAGTTTATTTCAATACGGAAAATTGATTTGATATATGAGGAAATTGACTTACCAAGGTACCACTCTGTGTGTATGTGTGTATAATACTTACATTCACCAACCAGAGTTAAATTTCAGTCATTTCCTTCATTTTTTACTGAACAGTTACATTTTATTAGTATTATCTGCGTTATTCGGACTATTGTCCTCATCTTCATTGTTATCAGTACAACGTTTCGGCCGATATGCCCTCCGGCTTTCTTGAGGTATTTCTTGTCAGACTCGGGAACTTTCTTGTCGTAGTTGGGAATCATCACGGAACTTTGAACCTAACCCTTTATTCAGGCGGCAGTTACATAGAAAAATAATTAACACAGCTCCTACCGCAGCTATGGTTGGTGGAATGAGAACAGGATACCCCCCGTGGACTAAATAAAGGGTTAGGTTCAAAGTTCCCTGATGGCTCCCGATTACGACAGGAAGGTTCCCGACTATGACAAGAAAGTTCCCGAGTCCGACAAGAAATATCTGAAGAAGGCCGGGGGGCATATCGTCCGAAACGTTGTACAGATAACAATGAAGATGAGGACAATAGTCCGAATAACGCAGATAATACTAATCATCAAGCCTCATCTCAAACATTCAGAGAAATAGTTACAAAATGATATCACTAGTGTCTGCCAAAATGTCGTCTGCTTTTCATTTTAAAAACGAATTAAAATTAATTAAATCGATTATTTAAGGTCAAAATCAAATAATTCCCTGAAATTTTTGGCGAAAAATATTTTTCAATCGGGGCGGGGGCTAAATTTATTTTGTAAAATACGGATTTTATGGCAACTTTGGCAGTGCCTAGATACCGGCAATCAGCCATAAGTCACCATCTTCTTAGTGGTTGGAAGAGTGAAAAACTGAAGGAATATAACTTGTAATTGTAAGGAGTTAAAAACATCGTCTTTAAATGTTCAGCGAAAAAAAAATGGGCTTCTTAACACAACGTCATGTGTAAATGTTCGGTATTTATCCAAAATATCTCACGTACCTGAGGAAAGTTCTCCGGTAATCTAAAAGAAAATTGATATAGAAATCTAATATTTACATTCACCATTCAGATAAGCCTAAGTTTCAGCCATTTCATTCTTTTTTTTTTTTTGTTAGTACAAATGCAGAATAGCGCGCAAGAGATAGTAGGGTTAGATTACGTATATAAAGCATTACATTTCATGGAAATACACAAAACCTTTGAGACGCTAGGGTTAGAGCAAGGGTTAGTGTTAAGCTGCTTCAGGAGTACCCGTAATCTAATGCTATTTATACGTAAAATACGATTCTAATGATACTATCTCTTGCGCGCTATTCTGCATTTGTACTAACAACAAAAAATGAATGAAATGGCTGAAACTTAGGCTTATTTGAATGGTAAATGTAAATATTACATTTCTATATCAATTTTCTTTTAGATTACTGGAGAACTTTCCTCAGGTACGTGAGATATTCTGGATAAAAATACCCAGCATTTACACGCGACGTTGTGTTAAGATTTAAAAACAAATTTAGAATAAAAATAAAATATACAACTTCGTACCTGCAAGAAATTTAATTAAATAAACGGTCGTATAACCAAACTATTTTTATTCTTCTTTTTCTTCGTGTGCGTGTTTTAAACAGTCATTTCACCAACTGTAGACATATGACGATATTTCATCAGGTAGTCTTGTCAGCGAATCCACATGTCAACAAACCGCGCCGCCATTTCACTTAAGAATTTTCTACCTTTCAACGCAGGAGAGTTATACTGTCGAGGTTTGGTTCAGTGGTCAAAGCAATGGTCACGAGGTTCATAGTACCTGCTGAACTCTTGGTTGTCACTCACTTAACTAATCGAAGTCTTTCCCGATTAACAAGAAATTTCATAGAATGCAGCTTTTTTTTTCTTTTTCATTATGTAATTACAGTATATAAAAAATGTAACTCTTTCTTTTTATATGTACTTTTCTTCTTTAGAGTAAATTAAAGCTTAGTTTTAAAATTTTTATCAGTCTTTCCAAAATAGCAGCAAAAACTGGATGGACAAAATGTTCATTTAATTTATTTGGACCATATGACTTTTAGGCACCCCTTTTGCAATCTCGTTTCATAAGGACATTTTTTTTCATTGACACCGTCAAAATCCGGTTGTTTATTAAAAAACGATTTTTAGATTTTTTTTAGAATTATAATCCTAACCCCTAACCCTAACCCCTAAAAAACAACCGGATTTTGACGGTGTAAATGAAAAAAAAAATGTCCTTATGAAATGAGATCGCAAAAGGGGTGCCCAAACGTCATATAGTCCATTTATTCAATTAAATAAAAAAAAACTGAACGTTAACTTTGTTGAAAAAATACTAAATTCGTGTATAGGTTGTTCTTGTGTATAAGTCAACCCTTGATTTAACACGAAATTGTTCATTTCTACTTTTTGTTTGTTTTGTTTTGTTTTACGACATATCAACCTCAGTGGGTAATTTAATGCCGGCAAAGTTTTTAATTAAATTCATTCTTAATGGATACTCAGTTTTTTCTTCATAAACGCATTTTTCTATTTAACCCATAGATGGAATCCTAATAGGTCCGAGTGGACCTGAGAGCAATGGTGAGGGGTGCTCCACATTCCCCAAACCTCCAGAACTGGAACCTCACCATTAGATAGAATTTAACATCATTCCCAGGACACAAGGACTAGCAGCCACTACCTTTTAGCACCCATATGATAAATTGGGTTGGGTCTTGCCATAAGGGCAATAGGGTTGTGGCAATCATATAGGCGCTAAGGGCTTGACACGTTCATTTCTACAATAGAACTAATTTTTGACGCAATATTCGCAGAGTTCCGTCCCGGCCTCCTGCCTCAAAAACCGCTCGCCGGTGGCTGCTAAAAAAACACCACCTACGAAGCGGTGTCACTTGAAAAAAACAACAACCAACTTAAGGCGTTTTTTCCCGAAAACCTAACCCCAACCCCAACCCTAACCCTAAACCCCCCTAGTTAAAATTAACAGTTTTATTACAAAAATGTGTGGGTTCTGTTTTTTCTGGGTCACCCTTTATACAGGGTGACCCAGAAAAAACAGAGCTCAAATTATTAATTTATTTTTCCCATTAAACTAACCCCAACCCCAACCCTAATCCTAACCCTAATCCCTAACCCCTAACCCTAGTTTTTTTTTTCAAGTGACACGGCTACGGACTTCAATCGTAGCTGGGGGGGTCAGCAGCCACCGGCTAGCGGTTTTTGAGGCAGGGGGCCGGGACGGAACTCTGCGAATATACCCATTTTTGAAGCCAAATGTTGCTCCTATCCTTCTCATCTTATTTGAATTTTTCACCTTACAAAATTATTACTTGCAAAAAAACCCTACTCTCCGAGCAGTGTAAAAGTTCATTTTTGTTTTTTGCCACGCTCTTTCTTAAAAAAATCTAAACAGATCTTTGAAATCTTATATCTTTTTTTTTTTTTTATAATAGACATATAAAAATATTTTTGCTGTCAAAATTAAAAAAATGTTTTCTTTCTAATAAAACTAAGTTTCTTGTTATGGGCGGTTCCTTCTAACTTCTGGTGTCTGGTGTCTTAAGATACTGGTATGGTTCTGTGGTTCTAAGATATTGGTTAAGCCTTGGTTGTCATAGTTTTTAGGGACAAACTCAAGACATATAATTTTGTGAATTCACATTTTATTAATCCTTAACACCAGACCTTAAACCTTAGGATTCTTAATTGTGCGTGGTAGCCCTTGCTAGATACATCCTTACATTATGGAGTCCAGCAGTCAACTGTCTAACTAAACCTTCTCTCACTATCTATTACCACCGTTTTCTCGCAGCAGGAAGTCGGGGTTCAGACTGAGGTGATTGAATGACACTCAATCTAACAGTCCAAATTTGAATCCAACCACACCTGAATTCAAATCTATTTCTACACAGTTATGGTAAAGAGACCAAAAACAAAATGATTAGGTTAAAAATCTCCAATTTTATTTAAAATTAAATAAACTGGTAAGGTTCTGTGGTTCTAAGATATTGGTTAAGCCTTGTGTTGCAGATTGACTATTGTTTCAGTTGGTTTTGCGTGGGAAGTTCGAAAAGACAAAGAAAAATTGAACTGAGAAGACAATGGCTAAGGTAGACAGAGGGTATGGTGTAACAAAAGACTTCATCTGGACAAACGGGAATTTGAACAAAGAGAAAGGACTTCCGGTCAAGGAACAAAAGGATGTGTGGGCGGTCGTCAATACTTAAGCGGTCATCAGGCAGCCCAGAGGAGACCCCAGGAGACGGCGAAGAGAGCACAAGGAGTCTGACCGTCGACACGGCCGAGCGCTGCTAGCGAGCAGTGAGGCGCGCTCACCACCTTCCACCACACGAGCAGTAGTAGTGCCCATTATCAATGCCCGCCACTCACATCCACCACGACAACCGAGATGAGAGAAATAAAGTCAAATCTCCTACTACATAGAGCATGCCTCGTGATGTCATTTAAGCGACCACTAGATACATCGTCTAGGGGTTAGAAACGATCTCCGCTGTATACCAGCAACATGTACGATTTGTGGCCCGAGTCGAGGGCTATGCAACACTTGGTTGTCATAGTTTTTAGGGACAAACTCAAGGCATATAATTTTGTGAATTCACATTTTATTAATCCTTAACACCAGGATTCTTAACTGTATCTAACAGTCCAAATTTGAATCCAACCACACCTGAATTCAAATCTGTTTCTACACAGTTAATGTAAAGAGACCAAAAACAAAATGATTCGGTTAAAAATCCCCAATTTTATTTAAAATTAAATAAATAACAAGAATATATGTCCAAAAAATACAAGGGAATGAATGGTAAAGTTCTTACATGTCTATTGGTTGGTTGGTTGGGTTGGTTGGTTGGTTGGTTTTTACGGCATGTCAACCCATTGGATCATTTTATACCGAAGATGTTTCCTTCTTTTTATTCAATTTTTTTTTTTTTAAATTCAATCTTAAAAAAAAACATTTTTTTAGAACTCATTGTTCTATTATACCCATAGATTTGACTGTGACAGGTGCTACTACTCCGGGTTAGCGTGAATCTGGGAATAATGGTGATGAAGGGGTACTCCAAATTCACCATAGCTCCAGAACTGGAACTTCACCATCAGATAGAGTGTAACATTATGCTCAGGACATGAAGACTTTCAGCCACCACCTTCTAACACATATATGATAAAAAGGGTTGGGGCTTACCATGAGGGCAATAGTGTTGGAACAATCATATAGGTGCTAGGGCTTGACGTAACCAGCTGATTGAACAGAGGGGGGCCACTCCAACCACCCGTCTAACCTAAGGGCCAAAGTGGACCTTTGCATGTCATGGACTGCTCAGCCGCCAGGGTTTCATTCTTAAGCATCACGGATCACCACCTACTGCCAACAGGTGGTCCCACTGGCGGGGGTGGGGTCTTACTCCTCTGCATAGTCATTATAGTTGGTGTATTCTACAGCCCCAGCTGACAGGGCAGAGTGCGTATATGTGTATTGGTAAGTTCATGTATGGATTAAAATGTCCTGTATATGTGTTTGTAAGTAGTAGTAATTTCTGTGAGAGAAGATTAAGGTTTTTACAGTCTGCTCCAAGTTGTCTGCTCTCAAAGTGAGTTTTGGTCAGCACAAAAAAAGTATTGGCTTGGTATGCGGTTGGGCTAATGTGTCAGCTGTTTGGACAGCCCAGGTTACTCCGGTGGCATGAGTGTCCTGGGTATGGCGTTAAACTGCATCTGGTGGTGAAGTTCCAACTCTGGAGAGTGTGGAGTACACCTTTATCACCATTACTCCCAAGTACACCCTGACCCGGAGTGGTAGTACCTATTAGGGTTCCATCTATGAGTTGAATAGATCAAAAATCAGTATTAAAAAATGTGTTTAAAAAATTGAGCTTGAAAAAAAAAAATTGAATACTCAACAAGAATAAAGCAAACTGTCTTCAGCATAAAATAATCCAACAAGGGTTGACATGCCGTAAAATCCAGCCAACCAACAAACTAATAGCATGATGAAGCCGAGAGTATTTGATAAACAAATTTTGGCTTTATTCATATTCGAGACATCAATAAGAATCATCATCATCATCATCAAGTCAAGCTGACAGCACATATTCCCATGACTATCTCTCACCACCCATCCCTATCAGTCATTGTTCCTGGCAAGTTCTCAGTACAACATCCAGTGTCACACAGAGCTGATGAATGTTAGTTTTTGCTGGTCGGCCAACACTGGTGTGTCCATGTGTGGTTGTCCACAGGAGAACGTCACTTATGAGCTTGTTATTACTTCTCCAGATGTGTCTAGAATGTTGTGATAGGAGGTAAGTGGCCATACAGCTGCTTTTTTGTGGGGTGCTACTTCTAGGATTTGTTCAAGACTTATATAGTTATCCCACAGAGATTTTTACAAATGCAGACTATGCAGATGATCTAGCACTTCTCAAAAATACACCTGCACAAACCAAATCACTGCTGCATAGCTTGGAAAAGTCAGCAAATTGGCCTCTATGTGAATCCAGATAAAACAGAATTCATGTGCTTTAAACAAAATGGAAACATCTCCACACTGGATGACCAGCCTCTGAAATTAGTAGATCGGTTTATATACCTAGGTAGCAATATCTCATCTACAGAAAGCGATGTTAATAAGAATACTTATTTAAAATTTTGAATAGAATGTTGATTTAAAAGAAAAGAAATTTGCGTCAACCCTGTCGGCTAGGGCTTTAGAATACACTGACTGCTCCTCTGCAGAAGGGTAAGACCCTCCCCCTCCAATGAGCCAACCTGTTAGCCGTGGGTGGCGACCCGTGATGCTTAAGGATGGAACCCTGGTAGCTAAGCAGTCCATGACATGCAACACTCCACTTACTGGCCCTTACTTGGGCCCGATGGGTGGTCAGAGATGACCCCCTCCAATCAATGGGCTGGTCACATCAAGCCCTAGCATTTATATGATTGTTCCAACTCTATTGCCCTTATGGCAAACCCCAACCCTTTTTATTATATATGTGCTAGAAGGTGGTGGCTGAGGGTCTGCTCTCCTGGGTATCGCATTAAACTCTATCTGATGGCGAAGTTCCAGTTCTGGAGCTATGGTGAATTTGGAGTACCCCTTCATCACTATTGCTCCCAGATCCACTCTGACCCGGAGTGGTAGTACCTGTTAGGGTCCTATATATGGGTTTAATTTTTTAAAAATGAGTTTTAAATTTTTTTAGTACCCATCAAGAATGAATAAGACGAAAACGTCTTCGGCATAAAATGACCCAATGGTTTGACCTGCCGTAAAAGTTTTACGTAGGTATACCCAAAAATTCAGCTGCTATTCATTTTCAAAATGAATTAAAATTAATCAAATTGATTATTTAAGGTCAAATTTTTGTTTAAGTCAAAAAGTAGTAACATAATGAGCATCAGTAAAAAAGCAAAATAATATTACACATGTAATTTATTTTTAATACATTTAAAACGATTTTTTCGGTCAATTTCGATCAGGTTCGCCTGAAACGCTGTTTAAAATCTGATTTCAAAATAAATTGTAACATTCGCGATTGAAAATAATTACCAAAAATCAGGGAATTATCCGATTTTACTGAAATTTTCAGTATTGATTTATTTTGTTATTTTGTTTCAAAACTTTAATTCAGTATTTCTGCTATGATAAGTTAATATATAAAATTCATTTAAGATTTTGACTTTAAAATGTCATATTATTAGATTGTAAAAATTTTTTTTTAATAACTACTTTACTTTAGTATCAATCACCCATATTTTTGGGGTCGAAAAACTGTATTGGAAATTTAGTGCTGCCCCCTTTAAACGGAACAAAAATTAATGTATATTTTTTCTTTCATAAAATAATAGCCAATTAAATAATTATCGAAATGAGTAAAAAAAAAAAAATCTCCAAAGATTTTTTTTTTTTGTTTTTTATTTTCATTTTTTTTCCGATTTTCGTACATATTTATTACCTGAGCAGATTCTTTAAAAAAAATTTCCTTCTTCTATTCACACCTTCGGTCTTTTGTCTTTTTATTTATGCAGAAAATAGGGGGGGGGTCAAAGTTAAGTGACCTGAAGAAAATCACAAAGTTTTTAAATAAAATAACTAATGCATTATAAAATTCATTCATTGATAAATCAATACTGAAAATTTCATTAAAATCGGATAATTCCCTGATTTTTGGTATTTTTTTTTTTTTCAAACGGGGGGTCAAAATTGTATTGAAAAAACATGGATTTTTCGACAAATTGGGTATACCTACCCTATATAATTGTTATTTACTAATGGGTACCACCAAAATAGGTCACGTGATTAGTTTAGGCCATATTGAAGGAAGAAACATAAATATTTTTGAACTTTTTTAAAATCTTGCAAAAAAGAAATAACGAACATAAAGAGTTGTTACAAAGAAAAACAGTTAATTCAAAGATCAAATTATCCGATTGGGGAAAAATGGCCCACCGTTATGTTGAAAAATAAGTAAAACAGTCCGTTTTTTCACAACAGGGTCAGTTTCTTTATTGATATTTTTAGCAGAATTCTGTATTCATGGTTCTTTTACCAAAAAGCTCTGGCATCGAAACTTAAAAAAATCTTCTGATATAATTATTCAGACTAAAAGTAAAAATCGTTTCTTGTCGGTTCATTTTTTCATATTTCATAAAATAAAATGTAAAAAAAATAATATTTCCTCTAATATATTTTAGGAAAAACTATTTCAGGCATATTTTTATCAAAAGGTAAATAATTATAGAAATTTTCGTGAAAATCGAACCATTAATTGATTTTTCATAGTTTTTTTTAGTTTTTTTAAGCCGGTAGTCATAACTTGTTTTTAGTTACGTTAAATTTCAATTGATTTAACGGTGCAAAAATGTAAACATTGTTTTTAGTTCATAATTTTCATTATTTCCATAAACTGAATTTTTTTTAATCACCAGGAGTTTGTTTAATGTTTCTTCTCTTGAAGGAACAAAAAGTTTTTAAAGATAATATTAATCTTTATGCAAATTTCATTGTGTTAAATATAGGTGGGGGTAAATTTCACAGGGAAAATTGGTGGTACCTAATATTATTTACTAAACTTTAGCTGTGACACAAAGCCGAAAATATTAGGCACTCAGTGAGACTCGAACTCACTAGTAATGGTCTGCCTATCTAGCTTAACTCTCAAACCGCACTGTTATGTAGTTATCGTTGGTACAAAAAAATAGAATAAAATGTTGGATTTTGGTGGTCGGAAGCGAAGGTTTCCTTTGTTTACACTAAAAAGCAGACAGTCAATTCCTGAGGCGTGGATTTTATTCATTTATTTTTTATTCATTTATTCATTCATTTATTTATTTCTTATATTTACTCACACGATGGTCTCACTCACCCCCATTTAAACTCGTCCTCGTGTCCCATTTTACCGTGCTAGTTAGTGTAGTGAATAAATAACCATTTTGCTTCGTAATATATTTTCATGAGACGTTTTCGAAAATGAAACTAAGTCTCATGCCGCATAAGGGAGATAACTCTAAATTTTTTATTAGATTAATTATATTTTTCTTTCTTTTTAATACATTTTCAACGTTGTTGTTGTTAGTAAATCCCAAGT
Organism: Doryteuthis pealeii; assembly: GCA_023376005.1. Classification (NCBI taxonomy): domain Eukaryota; kingdom Metazoa; phylum Mollusca; class Cephalopoda; order Myopsida; family Loliginidae; genus Doryteuthis; species Doryteuthis pealeii. The sequence goes on along the minus strand of CM042164.1, from coordinate 77,859,548 downwards.
TCATCTTTTTTTTTCTTTTTCATATATATAATATATATATATATATATTATATATATATATATATATATTTTTGCTAATATCATTTTTCTTCTAAATTTCTTTTATCTATAATTGCATCGGCACATTGTTTTTGTTTTGTTGTTTTTGTTGCTGTTGTTTGTTGTTGTTTTAAAGCATGTTTTTAAAAATCTTATCGACTAGCAACTGCTATTTCTGCACGCAAACCTGATAATGAAAGCACGAGTACTGATCATGTTAACGATGATGATTGTGATGCGCGTTTTCTGAGGCGGACTATATTTCCACGATTTTCTTAGTAAATTCAATTTCTTAGACCGGTTCTTTCTTAATGGAACTTATCCAAATGGTCTGGGCTTTTTAAAACTTCTGCTACAATTGCCCAGTTCTAGTTGTAGAATTATTGCTATCTCCTTTTTGTTGAACTTAATTTAAATCAGATGTCTTCCACTGTGTGCTGATGCATATGCACCTGCTATAAATACCGTTGCAGTCGTCTACAGATGGAGGTCCGAGATCATTGGGAATGTCTATGCTTGGCCTGTTCTTCACTCAGACGCATACTCCATAGTGGATAGATTCACGCCTAATGATGTAACTTGACTTCCATTTTATTTAATATGATCTTTCTCGAGGTCAGATGGTAAAATTAAATCTTGTCCATAGACGACAAATGTATTCAAAGAACTTAGACATTGCAGTCTTCACATTTTTACCAGTCAAAATTTGGTACTAATGCAGAATAGCGCGCAAGAGATTATATCATAAGATTACTAGGTACCACCAAAATAGGTCGCGTGATCAGTTTAGGCCATATTGAAGGAAGAAACGTAAATATTTTTGAACTTTTTTAAAATCTCACAAAAAAGAAATAACGAATATAAACAGTTGTTACAAAGAAAAACAGTTAATTCAAAGATCAAAATATCCGAGGGAAAAAAAAGTCCGGGTTTTTTTCTAACACGGTTAGTTTTTATTGGTATTTTTTAGCAGAATTCTGTATTCATGGTTCTTTTACTAAAAAAAATGCTGGCATTGAAACTTATAAAAATCGTCTGATATAGTTATTCAGACTCTTATCTTTATAGAAAAAAAGTAAAAAATATATTTCCCCCAATATATTTTTGGAAAAAAATATTTCAGACATATTTTCATTAAAAGGTAAGTAATTATGGAAATTTTCGTGAAAATAGGACCATTAATTGATTTTTCATAGAATTCTAAAAAAAGCCTCTAGTCATAACTTGTTTTTGGCTACGTTAAATTTCAATTGATTTAACGGTGCAAAAATGTAAACAATGTTTTTCGTTCATAATTTTCATTATTTCCATAAACTGAATTTTTTTTTTAATCATCAGGAGTTTTTTTAACGTGTCTTCTTTCGAATGGATACAAAATTTTCAAGATAATATCAACCTTAATGCAAGTTTCATTGTGTTAAATATAGGGGGGGGTAAATTTCACAGGGAAAATTGGTGGTACCTATGTCCATAGACGGCAAATGTATTCAAAGAACTTAAACATTGCAGTCTTCACATTTTTACCAGTCAAACTTTCGTACTAATGCAGAATAGCGCTCAAGAGATTATATCATAAGATTACATATAAAAAGCATTACATTTTATGGAAATACTCGAAACCATTGAGACATTATGGTTAGGATTAGGCTATTAGGGAGTTTTCGACATCTAATGCAATTTTAATAATATCTCTAGCACGCTATTGTGCATTAGTACCCAAAATTGCAATGCTTAAGACCTTACTAAGCATATGTTCTTTTCGTCATTCTAGGGGAATGTACAGCCTTGTTGAAAGATTTAAATTTAAATACCATATCTCCACTTTTAGAGTCTCATATCTAAATGCTTTCTTGCACAAAAAAAAGTTAGTAGTTTGTTTTTGTTTATGTTTTATTGGTACTATTCGCAGAGTTCCATCCCGGCCTCCTGTCTTAAAAAACGTAAATGCGATATTTTACTCCCCCCAGTCTTTTTTCGACAAGTAAATGTAAATATTTTAACCCTCCCTCTCTTTGAAATATGGGGAGGGGGCTAAATATTTACATTTACTTGTCAATAAAAACAACAGCTACGAATGAAGTCCCTAGCTGTTGTTTTTAGTTAAAATAAAAAGAATATCTAAATATTTTGATTTTTTTATTTGTAATTGATTGTTGGAAATAAATATATTAAAATAAAATAAAAATACAAAAAAAAATGTTTTGATTTTTTATTTGTAATTGTCAAAAAAAAATGGAAATACCGAAAAAACTAAGATATTTTTTTAGCGGATTGAAGGCATTTTTATCGACAAATAATTTTTTTTAGTGGTTTGAAGGCATTAAAAGTAAGCCATATTTTTATTGACAAATAAATGTAAATATTTAGCCCCCCCCCCAAAAAAAATATTTTAAAGAAGGGGGAGGGTTAAAATATTTACATTTACTTGTCGAAAAAAGACTGGAGGGAGTAAAATATCGCATTTACGTTTTTTCAGCTATCACCGCCTAACGTTTTTAAGGCAGGAGGCCGGGACGGAACTCTGCGAATAGTACTGTTTTGTTTTCCGTTTTTTTTGGGGGGGGGGGGCATTTCTTTTCAGTCGTATATTCGAGGGTCAGTTAAAAAGTTCATAGACTGACCAAGATATACATGGAATGCGATCAAATAAGGTTTATTTTTCAACATAGTCCTCATTTGCAGTCCACAGACTTCTTCTTTCATTGGTGTTGGAGTGCTTGGATCTCATTGGTGAAAAAAGTTATCAACAGTAGATATGATGTCATTATATGAACTTTTCAGCCTACCCTGGTACATACAGACATATACATACATGCACACATATACATACAGATATACACACGTACACATTCGAGGGTCGGTTGAAAATTTTATAGGCTGATCAAGATACTCTAATGGAATATGACCAAATGAGATTTATTTTTCAACATAATCCCCTTTTGCAGTCCACACACTTCTTCTTCCATTGGTGTTGCAGTGCTTGGATTCCATTTGTCAAAAAAGTCATCAACAATAAATATAACGTCATCTTATGTAGTTTTCAGCCCATCCTCGTGCATACACATACATGCTTACATATACATTTGAGGGTCAGCTGAAAAGTTCATAGACTAACCAAGATTTTCTCATGGAATGTGACCAAATGAGATTTATTTTTTAGCATGTGGTCCTCACACTTCTTCCATCAGTGTTACAGTGTTTGGATCCCATTGGTCAAAAAAAAGTCATCAACAGCATATATGATGTCATCATGAGAATTTTTCAGCCTCTATGGCATATCAACCCATTTCGGGTCATTTAATGCCAAACAAGTCATTTCTATGTTTCAAGTTCTTAATATCTTCAAATTAGTACAGATAATTTTCATTAACTTCATTTAGTTTGGTTTCTTTAATGATACTAGCAAATATATGCACCCTTCGGGTGCAAGTATTTAGGTTTTGATGTAATGAAATATCATATCAAATTAGAAACTATTTAGAAACTGAGGGGGTATAATCGAAAAATAGAACAGCTTTAAATCTAACTCTTCCATCATTTTCCATCACTCCCGTCTTTCATTTTTCCTAATTTATCTATTTAGTTAGATTATAAATTATTTAATAAAATTATAGTTCTTTCGTCTTGTTTATAGATTTCTTTTAAGATTTATACCCGAGATTTTTGCTCAGATTCGTTAAGAGAAAACCAAACAATAAGAAATCAATAATACTAAGCATATATTTATTAAAATCAAATTCTTGATATCAATATGCAAATTAGCCTTCTCGTTCACACTGTAAACCGCTATTTTGTTGAATATATAAATATACTTGCATGTTATTAGTATGTAGATCCAACAGTATTTATAAGGTATAACAATTTTATCAATAATTGAGTTTTAAATAAAAATAAATTCATGGTGAATGTGATGTCAATAACTAAGGGAATTGTGACTTGAGTAGAGATTTAGTATCGGTTACAGACAGGAAAACACACAATCTCCATTATAATAAGATAATAACCGTGTGGGTTATTTAATGCCAAAAACTGTTAGAGTGTGGGATAAAAGTTGGTACTCAAATTTCCTTTTGTTATATACCCTACCTATGAACATTAATGGGTATGTCCCAATCCTCATAAATACAGGAGTATTATGCAGACTGAGTAGTCTGATACCACTTACATTTGTTTACCTTCTTCATGCCGCTTGAGCACCCCTTCATCACCATTGCTCCTAGGTCCACTTTGACCCGGAGTGGTAGTACGTGTTAGGGTACCCATCTATGGGTTGAATAGAAAATTTGTTTACAAAAAAATATTGAGTTTAAAAAATTTTCTTCAAAACTATTGCTACAAATCTTTCAAGACTTTGCTGGCATTAAATGACCCACTGTGGTTGATATGCCGTAAAACAAAACAAAACAAACAAACAAAAATATAAATTGTCAGTCTCCATAATTAAATATAAGATTACCTTAAAATATGCTCTATAAACTCCTCTTAACTTCCATCAAGAAAATTTGTTTAGAAAAAATAAAAAATTGTGTTTAAAAAATTTTCTTCTAAAATATCGCTACAAATCTTTCAAAACTTTGCCGGCATTAAATGATACACTATGGTTGATATGCCATAAAACAAAACAAACAAACAAAAAATTTGACAATGTTTAATTCTAGAAATTTATTAGAAAATTGTATAATCAAATGAACTATAAGTTCTTATTTATTTTGTGGGTCTCAAAAAGGAATGCAGCTGATGTCACTACTGAAAATACATTACTATTAAGTTTTAAATTTGAAAATCCTCAATTTATTGCACAAAAAGCTAGCTTCGGCGATAGTGAATGTGTCTATATATTTACTTTGTTGTTAATTGTTTTGTTTTTGTAGATTTAGCCAGGCATACATAATAAGATAGAGCTTATATCAATTTTCACCCCAAGGTATAACACTAGGGTTATTTCCTATAACTCCAACATAAAAAAAGGGAACCACTCTGTAGCGAAATTGAAGGGCAGAACTGTGGACGAGCAGATTCCCAACCCCCACAAACAAAGCGTGTTCAGATATGTTTGGCCTGTGCGAGGAGTGTGGCGAGTGACCACGGAAATTGAACTCGCCACCTCCTCGTCGCTGAAATGCTGTTGAAATTCCGCACGAGCAGTGCAGAGTAACCCGGATGTAAACAGTATCGTTGTGAGAATTGACGCATACTTGAAGCGCTGGTGAATGTCGAAGTTCTGCACAGGCAATGCAGAGTAAGTAACCAGGATGTACACAGTTACTGTGGATTTAAGGGCCTTCCCTCCCAGACCAAGAGAGAGAGACAACTGTAGTAGGATTTTGCTGTCGAGACGAGTGGAACAGAAAACTGTATTTGGATCTTGCTGTTAAGAAGAGAGTAGTACTTAGTATTATTTGGACTATTGTCCCCATCTTCATTGTTACTTGTACAACGTTTCGGCCGATATGCCCTCCTGCCTTCTTCAGGTATTTCTTGTCGGACTCGGGAACTAGTTAGGTTAAGACAATTTTAAGTGACAGTTATCTCTGGAACCCTAGTTCAATCCTGAGTGAAAGCAGTTATAAAAATAATTAATTAACACAACTCTTACCCCAGCTATGGTTAGCGGAATGAGAACAGGATACTCCCGTGGACTAAATAAAGGGTTAGGTTCAAAGTTCCGTGATGGCTCCCGAATACGACAAGAAAGTTCCCGAGTTCGAAAAGAAGGTTCCCGAGTCCGACAAATACCTGAAGAAGGCCGGAGGGCATATCGGCCGAAACGTTGTACAAGTAACAATGAAGATGGGGACAATAGTCCAAATAACGCAGATAATACTAATCTTCAAGCCTCATTTCAAACATTCAGAGAAAGAGTAGTACTTTTGTAAGAGTTTGTTGCAGACCGAAGACTTTGTCAGTTGGGAGTGCATATGCGCAGGAAAAGTAATTTCCACTAGGTAAGAGATACAAAACTAATAATTTACAATTATAAAAAAAATTTAAAAAAAGTTTTTTTAAAAAGATATAAATGAGGCCATCATCAGTACATTAGAATTCAATGCCATTACTATTAAGTTTTAAATTTGAAAATCCTCATAATTTATTGCACAAAAAGCTAGCTTCGGTGATAGTGAATGTGTATATATATTTACTTTGTTAATTGTTTTGTTTTTGTAGATTTAGCCAGGCATACATAAATCTGCCCTTTATATATATACTAGAAGCAGCTACCCAGTGTTGCCTTAGCAAAAAATAACTGGTGTATTGATTTGTTTACTTTTGAGATTCACAAATGGGCTGACTTCTGATTTAGGTCGAAAATTAAAACGGAAAGTTTTTTTGGTGGTACCCAATGACAGTTTAACTACAGTCTATGAATTAACATTTTGCGAATTGGGTTACAGTTTTAGGGGATTAAGGTTTTTTTTAATTACGTATTGCTTAAAAAAAATAAACAACAAAAACCCCAAATTACTATACATTTAATTAACCATTGAAATTAATTATTGAATCTATTATTGAGACAGTTGTTTGTGTTAGTATTGCAATGTATAATTTCAATTAAACTTAGCTTAAAAAATATTTTTCAACATTAAATGTATAGTAATTTGGGTTTTTTGTTTATTTTTTAAGCAATACGTAATTAAAAACAACCTTAATCCCCTAAAACCGTAACCCAATTCACAAAATGTTAATTCATAGACTGTAGTTAAACTGTCATTGGGTACCACCAAAAACTTTCCGACCTAAATCAGAAGTCAGCCCACAAATGTTGGACATTTTTAAGTAGAATTTCAATGCTATTTTCATGTATATGTTAATTTTTAAATATCTTTGAATATAAATCAAATGTTCATAATTTTTGCCCAAGCAAGAACCGGTGATATTTAATATATATATATATATATATATATATATATATACACTAGCAAATATATGCACCCTCCGGGTGCAAGTATATAAGTTTTAATATAATAAAATATCATATTAAATTAGAAAGGCTAATGAAACTGACTAAGAATGCAGATAAAAAGATCTGCAACAGAGGGGGTATAATCGAAAAATAGAACAACTTTGAAACTAACTATTCCATCATTTTCCATTACTCCCCTGTTTCATTGGTAAATTTTCCTAATTTAACTATTTAGTTAAAATAGGAAGTAAAGGATAATATTACAGTTATTTCTTCTTGTAAATAAATTTCTTTTAAGATTTATCCACGAGATTTTTGTTTATATTTCTTAAGATAGAACCAAACAATTAGAAATCAATAATACCAAGCACATATTTATTAAAATAAAATTTTAAATATCAATATGCAAATTAGCCTTCTCGTTCAAACTGTAAATCGCTATTTTGTTGTATATATAAATACAATTGCATGTTATTAGTACGTAGATATGATCAACAGTATTAATAATGTAAAACAATTTTTATTAATAACTGAAGGTTTAAAAGAATGAAATCATGGAGAATTTGACGTAAATAATTAAAGGAATTGTGACTTGAGTAGTAATATAGTTTCGGCTTCAGACAAAAATGCAGTCTATCTCCATTATATATAGATATATATATATTTACTTACTTCATTGTTAATATTTTTGTAGTTTCATACATACATACACACCAACTGCCCTTTATATTATGGCCACATGCCCCGTCGTTACACAAACCATCCGAGTAAGGCGAACAAGACATGCCAGACACTGCTGGAGAAGTAAGGATGAGCTAATAAGCGACGTCCTTCTGTGGAAACCAGCACATGGACATAATAGTGCGGGCCGTCCAGCAAAGACCTACATAGACCAGCTATGTGCAGATGCAGCATGTTGAGTGGAGGACCTCCTGGGGTCAATGAGTGATAGGGATGGTTGGCGAGAGATTGTCATGGATATCCGCACTATTGTCGCGACATGATGATGACGACATTGGACAAATTTATAACTTAATAATAATTAAATTAAAAAAGCTTTTTTTTTTTTTTTTTTTTTTTCTCAACCCTCCTGCTTGGGCCTAAACAATAAACAGAAATAACATCAAAAATATGAAGTGGAATTTCATTCATGCAAACATTTTTGGTAGGATTTTTTTTTTTAAATAAAAAGTAACATCTATTTAAATAGTAATACAAGAAATGATATAAGTAAAAACATTTAAGTTTACAAAGTTGCTACCAATTGGACTGAAATGCTGTGAATCCTTTCTTCAAAAATGGCTGATGTATTGTTTATAACAATAACAACAAAACAAACTGGTTCATAAAAATGTGTTGCTTTATTCAAAATACACAATAACATGGACAAGATGACACAATGACTAAAACAATTTTTTTTCTCTATAGTTTTCAACAACTGCCTTTTACAACCAAAAAGAAAAAAAAAGAAAAGGAAAAAAATGATCTGCCCTGTTGGCTAATGAGACAAGGAATGGCTAACGGGAGGAGGAACTCCCCAGCCACATCGATTGCCTTCACCCTCAAACTTTGTTCCCAGAATTTGAAAAAAAAATTTATTTTTTTTTACCTGTTTAGCTAGCTCTTAAGTACAGATATTTTGATGGAAGTGTCATCAACTTGTTTCTGGGGTTATATATAAAGAAGTCGATGACTTAAAAAGGTGAATGAGAAGAAAAACTGCACAAAAGAAAAGACAAGAAACAAGCAAAGATAGAGAGTGGATAGTCATGTGGTGTGTGTGTGTGTGTGTTGTTTGTGTTACAGGTTAACGACTATAGGCAACAGATTCTTCTTGCTCAGCACTTTTCCTTTTGGACAAACGTGTGGAAACAAGCATAACCAACCTGGCACTGGGGATTTGAAAAAAAAAAAAAAAAAAAAAAAAAAAAACCTCAGACCTCTTAGCCTACAATCCAATGCTCTAACCACAGGTACACAAGTGCAGAAAATGATACAAACTTGGTCGTATTAGGCAGTGTTATGATGAATGCACAACTGGAAAAAAAATTTTTTCTTCTTCTTTCTTCCTAAATTGTCATGATCAATCTGGGGGGACAGTGACAAGAGGCAATGGGTTTGAAAGATGCAAAAGTAATAATACAGTTTGTTTTTTTTCTCTCTCTCAAGTAGTGTTTTATGAATATATTTTTTTTTTTTTAGACAGAATTGAATATATATATATATATATATATATATATATGAAAAGGGACTTGTTTTGCTAATTTCCATCTCCCCTTGTTTGAAAAGGAAAATAGAACTTGTTTTGTCGTAGAGGTTTGTCTTATTTAATAAAATAAAATTCAACTTATTTTCAAAATCAAGTTTTGTTCAATTTTTAAGTCAATTTAGCCAGCAATTTTTTTTTTATGGCAATGAATATATATATTTTTTTAAAAACAAAGTCAGATTTATTCCATGTCAAGTCAACAGACACTCTTTATACAAAAAGAAAAAACAGAAAAAATCTTTTCTTTTTCTTCTAACTTAGCATTTTCATACCAGCCTCAGGATTTTTGCCCTATTACATAAAAGTTACCAAACAATTTTAAATTTGACAAAAATAACAAACATATATGAAGACATTTTTTTTTTCTCAACTGGTTTTTACCTGGAACCACAAATATCTTTATATTTACATTTTTAGCTTTTTAGAGAGATTTACAAGCTAAAATTATCAAACTTACTTTGTAAAGTAAATTGTTTTGTTTTGTTTTTTAATTTAGAGTGGATTATGACTTAATGCTATAAAAATTGTTTCATATTCAAATAATTGTAACTTTTTTGTTTGTTTATGGATGGCACACCAACAGCTGCACTATAATCACACAAAATAAAAAAAATCATGTCTGAAAATGTTTATTCATTCTCAAAAGAATCTTTTTTTTTCTTTTTCTTTCTTAAAATCTTGGACATTCCTCATGCTGCATTCCAACAAGTTCTCTACTCAAAACCACCTCCAATCTCTGTTTAAACACCAACAATCTTACGCTTCTTCCCTTTGATAATCTACAAATTCAGTGGTTGGAATAAAAGTTGCCTTTTTATTTTGGTTTTTAAAAGCGCATTCTTAAAAACCTCAAATTAGTTTTTGTATATTTGGTAAAAAACACAATTTCACCCCCCCCCCCTTGCTTATTTATTTATCAAGTATATTGTCAAAAATTTTCCCATTATAGAAGTTAGAGATAGAAAATTATTCAGTGGCTTGTCTGAAAAAAAAAAAAAAAAAAAAAAAAAAAAAATCTTTGATACATACTCCAAATATTAATCTTACCAAAACAAACAAGAAACAATATCACTTTTCAGTTATGGAAGATTCTCATAGTTGGATTTTAATACCACTGTTTCTTTTAAACCGGCCTATACAATTATCTGGTACAGGTAAACCTCTCAGCCTACCATGAAAGGGAAAATGAACTAGCTAAACTTCAAGGGTAAAAAGTGCCTACCTCATAGCATTGACAAGTGGTAGGGTCCGGGTCAATGCATAAGGCACCTAGATAAGGGATATGCTAACAAAGCTATCTTTGGCACCAACCACTCATATGCAGGAGGAATCCTCTTTAAAAGTGGAACCTTGTGCCAAACTTCACTTTAGTAAAGTCAGGTGAATATACAAACTAAGTTGTTATTATTTGGCCTTATTTCAAATGGAGAAATATACTCCCTTTTCTTTACCATATGTTCTGCTATGCCTGGATTTCACCTTTTTTTCTTCAACTCCAATCATCTAAAAGAGAAAAACTTAACCAAAAGATTGTGATAAAAATAAGTATGAACATATTTGGTCTGAACAATTCAGGCGAATAATGATAATACCTCTTCCTCCAAGAAAATTCAAACAATGTTTAGTATAAGCTTATTAATGAATAGCCACACAAGCTGTCAAAGCATCAGTTTGAATGTTAGAGATCAAAACTAATTTTTGTTGTATTTTTCTATGGAAAATACAGACTCTTTATTAAAGACTAAAACCATTTAACAATTTGTTAAGAGAATATTCACATGGAAATTCAGATTAATATAACACAAATGATAGTTTATAATGATATACAATAGAATTTAGGCTAAAAAAAAATAAAATAAAAAGTTAATGGTTCTAATTAAAAAAAAAAAAAAAATTGCTTATCCAATGGAACATGTGGGAGTTGTAATTGGTCCCATGATGTGTTCATCATTTCTCCGAATAACAAGACTATTAGATTACATGGTACCAGTAGAAAGAGAAAAATCCCTAACCTGACTGCACTCTTTAACTATTTTGGTATAACTGTCATAAAAGTTTTGTCAATATATTGGACGATAAGGGTTGGTTAAAAGAAAATTGGGTCTATTTCAAGTTTAGGAATTTGAAGTAAACACATGCAGCCTTAACAAAAATTCAAACTTTTCAGAGATTAGTTTTTATTTATTTATTTTTTATACCAATAACAGTTGTCACCTTGGGATTTAGATTGCGTTGTTTTTTGTTTTCTTTTATTTTTTTTGTTATTATGCAACAATTTTCTCTCGGACATTAGTATGAAGCGAACACACACTTAACTGAAATTATATATATGTTTGGTTGAACACAACAGATATTTCTTATCTGATGAGTTTCTTTTCAATTTTCCAATTGTCTGGCCATCTTTTTGATGTCTGGGTGGATTTGGGGGAATGAATCCACTGAAGGTTCTTTCACTAGTACTTTCGGCACTACTTAGTACCATCAACAGGTGTAGAGTAGTGAGATGTTTCCGTGGTTCTTTTTAAATAGAGTAGCAGTAAGTAGGAGGCGTGACTCACAGATTTATAAAAAATGTTATGGGGAATGGGGAGGGGGAGAATTGGTGGGAAATTATAAGCATTTGAGAATGTAGTTACTGTATTCAAAGTTAACTTTGTGCAGTATGTGTGTTTTCAATTAGAATTTTCCAGTAATTAGAGGGGGGGGATGCATGAATGTGATTATAAGTGTTGCTTGATCAAGCTTGTATCAGTTAAATGTAGTGTTAAACGATGTGACAAGGTCGTGGTAAGACCAATGTATATATTTACCAACCCTCCGCACGAGCATGATGTGACACTAGGTCATTTTTTAGGCAGAATTTAACAGGTTTGAATTCAGAGTTTTCCTTCTCCTAGACTGGTTGCCTAACTAAGGTTAAAGAGCCCAGCTATTTATTCATACCTGGAGGTAGAGCAGGAGGAGGCATACCTTTCCCAAGGGTGTTAGCATTATGTGAAATGTAGACAGCCCTGTGTAGGATTTGAACTCTGTTCAACGAGTCCATTTGCTATGACACCATGCACCTCCACAAGACCAATGTAAGTGCTTTCAATTTTGGAGAAGCCGTCTCCTATGGGACATTTGTGAATTCATTCACTAATTCCACCTAGACATAAAAAAGATGGTCAGACAATTGGAAAAGTTTAAAAAGAAACTTGTCAGACAGGAAATGCCTGTAGTGTTCAACCAAACATGTATAAAGGAAAAAATATATATATATATATATATATATATATATATATATATATTAGTTGGTTAATTGTTGTCAAAGCAATGAAGAAAAAAAAGCATTGACATGCACGATAGAATAAGAAAAAAAAAATCCTTAATATCAAAAGATATGGCTATTATAGTAAAAATGTATTTTAAAATTACAATTATGACTAAAAATTACATATTTAATCATTACTCATCAATCCTCAGACAATGGATTTGGTTGGTTGGGTTTTACGGCATGTCAACCCATTGGGTTATTTTATGCCGAATATGTTTTGTTTTATTTCTTTGTAAGGTATAGCTGCCACGTGTGCAGCCACCTGCATATCATTCCAGATCTTGCTTCTATTGGTAATTAAGTATAGTGATTTAGTTATTTTTGAAATCAAGTTTTCTATTAAGGATTTGAACATCAAGAGAGTGTGTGGGTGATTTTTGTAGGTCTATGAACTTACATCCTTGATAGGAAGCCAGTTCTTTTCATTATATATATGAAAATACCTGTATCAACTTCATTTACTATCAATAATTCATCCCACCAGTTCATAACTAATCTTTATACTAGACCCTCTATGAGAACCTCCACGCACACAGAGTGCTCCCTGTTGAAGATAACTTAAGCACCTCACATATGGTGTAATGGCTTTTAGGCTTGCAGATCAATGTTAGCAAGTTCCATTCTCGCTGAGTACCCAATAATTTAAAAAATAAAATAAAATTGTGCTCAGAAACAAAATATGAGTGTGCATTTCTGGATTTTATTTATTTTTAATTTAATTCTTTTTGAGTAAACAGCCCCACCCCACCCCATGATAATCAATAATTAAATTTTTGCATTTAGACACCAAAAAGCAACAAAAATACAGACATAGGTTTTTAAACGGTAACAATGTACAATTACTACCCCCCCTCCATTTTGTTTTCAGTAAAACAAACAAAAAATAGAATAAATAAATAAATAGAAAAAAATAAATAAATAAATAAAAGGATAAGGTATTACTAGTTTTACCAGAATAATTCTCTGCAGATTTTTTTCTAGTTAAAAACTTTTTTTTTTTTGACACAATACTGCCAATTCAAGTTTAAGTGTTGAACTTAGAACACTTCAACTCTTGTGAATATTCACATAATAATAAAACAAAATCCTATAACATATAAATTGTAAATCTAAGCAAAATTTACATTGTAGATGAAATCCTAAAACAATTCTAACACTTAAAACTGTAATCTAGAATTTCCAATCTATGCAAATAATTCTTAAATATTTATGACAGTCAATTCAATTTTTTTTTCTTTCTCTTCTTGACATTTTAAAAGGGTGAAAGGTATCATCATATAACATTAAGTGATCTGAAATTTAAAACTTTTATTTTTTTTATCATTGTTTCAAGTCTTGTTAATAAGATATCACCCACTTAAACAGGAATGAGCCACCAAATTCAGTAATAGTCAAATGCAAACCACCAAAAACATTTCTGATACCACAGAGTCCAAATTAAAAGCATGATAAGCATAACACAAAGCCACATTTTTTAGAACTTATTTTTCCAATGCAGGTATTATTGGGGAATGAGAATTTTTTTTTTTAACGACATATCAATCTTTTTCAGGTTATTTTAATACCAATTAAAGTCATTTTGATATACAGTACCTGCTGTTGTATAAATGGTCACCCATCTAAGTATTGAACAGGCTCATTGCTGCATAACTTAGATGATCTAGCAGGAACCGGTGCTTTCAATGTGATTTGACCATAAGTAAATGGGCCAGCCTGTTCAAAATACCTAACCTGTTTACCAAAACTTTTCTCGTTCCGTGCATTGGAAAAATAAGGTGTCTGGTTTTAGGTTCTACTTACCACACTTTTAAACTGGACTAATAGGGATATGTTACTCCATTGGAAACTTTTGGCGAAGTATAAAATAGCTTTAAAATATTATTTAAATAAGTGAAAAAAATTTTTTTTAAAATGATTGAAATTTTAATGCTAATATATTCAGAGGTCAGATGTCAGTGGAAAGTCAAATGAGCTACAAAAATGTTTCACACAAAAGAGAATGTATATAAGAAATTAACATTTGATTGGATATTCAATTTGATTAAGCATTTGAGCATGTCATTGAATAATGAACATGTTGGGACATCAAAGTGCTGTTGCCTTTCTGAAAGAAATGACAATATTATGATTTTATTCTTTCCCTTTAAAGTTCAAGGCTGGTGAATTTGGCACAGTTAGTAGTTTCATTAAAAGAAGAAAATGATCAGAATTATTTACCAAGTTAAAACAAGATTTTTTTTATCTTTCTTGCCAACATTTAGACATTACATTTTTCTTTCAATTTTCATAGCAGATAAATGAAACTGGAGAAAATGAGAGGTGTGGGGGTGGGGGGTCATAACAAATCTTGGATATCCATAAAGATGAACAAAAAAGAAAAAAAAAATAATTTACATGAAATATGAATTATGGAATTGGAAGAAGAAATCTGAAGCTCAAACAAATTTGATGCAGATTTACAAATTGAGAACAAATTTGAATTCCATTTTAGAATATACACAAAAAGATTTCCTTTATTGTCTAAAAGAAATGGACAGGGAGAGTTTTTAGGTTTTTTAATGAAATAATATTAGTAAACATTTTGAAAAAAAAAAAAAATGAGGTGTTCATTTTTTGTATTATTTGTATCATTCGGATTATTGTCCTCATCTTTACTGTGCATCTGTATGGTTCGTCATTCATGCCAGTTTTTAATTTATCTTTTCTAGGATTTTCCATTGACATGTTTTATATCAGGTCCGTACCGATTAGATACTGTGTGTTCATTTTTATATTTAATTTACTTTGTTTGATGTTCCTATAGACAACAGAATTGTGAAAAAGAAAAGAGTAAAAAGAATTGAGACATGTTTAATTGTCCTAAATGAAAATGTTTTTAAGAATTATGAAGTTAGAACAAATATTTACAAATGAAGATTTTTATTATATTCTTTTTCTTCAACTTTTTAATGTTTTTAAATTCTTGTTTTATACGGGGGGGAGGGGGGCTCACTCTCTTGAAACTTACCCACTGTCTGCTTGACCAAAAACAATGACTAATGATAAAATTATATCCACTGGATTAAGGCAAACAAAAGTTCCTTTTAATCTTGAGATTATTTGCTCTTATTTTGCTAAACTTAATCTCGACTAATCATCTGCCTTTTAGACAAATAAGTTAAAATCTTTGATTTATGAACAAAACTTTTGGAGGCAAAAAGAACAGAGTTTCTGCATTCTCAAAAAAATCTCTCAACCAACAGGCTATTAATTTTAATTAAAAAAAATTAAAAAAAAAAAAAAAAAAAATCTAATGTTGACCCAAAAGCTAAAATAGGAGAGAGATAAATTTGATTGTCACATGTCAATTAATGTTAATTCCTACATTATACAGACATCATTATTAAAAATCTCAACCAGGCTAACAGTTGCAGCTTCATAAATTTAAAAGAATCAAAAATTCATGATAGGAGAGAAAAGAAAACTGGCTGTAATAATTGTGGTGGTAGTGGTGGTGGTAATGAGGGGGAAAAAGTCTAGAATAAATGAATAGAAATGACATAAGTAAATTTATGTACAATGAAACAAATCCAGTTGTAATAATGAGGATATTCCTTTTTCTTCTCTTCATTTTTCTCTTTGTATTAAGAAACTCTTAACATGGAGGAAGGTGATCTTTATTCTTCCTCAATACTACAACTACTACCTCTATCCCATAAGAGTTATTACATTTGAATATATATTTTTTTCATACACTAAAATGTAACAACTACAATGGAACAGAGACGGAAGTTTCATTTTTTTTAGTAATTGCCTGAAGAGGAATAAATGGATGGAACTTTTTAAAGATTGCAAGAATTAAGAACACATTAACAGTAACATCAAACATTATATATGTGTTTGTGTGTGTGTAATTTTCTTTCCTTTCATAGCTTGGCAGTTTCTACCAGTTCATATTTAAATAAATTTTCAGACATAAATGGATAAAACTCAGAAAAAAAAAAATTCTGGGAGTCAATTTCCTTTTAACAAGTTTCAACTTCAAAAATGAACTTCTAAATGGATATTATAATTACTCCTAGCAGCAGTGAGATTTTAGTTGTTTTTTGCAATAAAAAAATAAACTCCCCCTTTCCTCTGTGCTGCAAATTACACAATTTTAAATGTAAATTTTGTCATATGCATTAAATCTAAGCCAGTCATTTTTAAATGTGATTGATGAAAAAAAAAAAATGACCATCTGTAAAGTTAGTAGGCAAATTGTTGAGGTTCTAAAGTACACAATCAGTTCACTGAATGTGGGACAAAAAGTGATTATTATTCTAAAAAGATATTTTGAATCATAAGAAATCCTTGAAAAGAAAATACAAAAAAAATTAAAAAAACAGGATGTTATTACCTGTTCAAATAGAAAGAAATTCATAATGAAAGGACCCAAGTTTTTTTTAAATTACTAAATTTTACTTTAAATTGAGTCATACAGCCGCAACTTCATTTTTACTTTCAACCAGACAGGAGAGATTGTTGTTTGTATCTTAATATTTTTTTAACAAAATATTGAAAGAATCCGTGTTCACACATGTTCAAAATAATGCTAGTGACAATTTGTGTCTGAGATGTATGGGAGCCTATCTTGTAACTTTATTTCATTTACAATTTATATATGAAATAGTAAACAAAAGTTTTGAACAAAATGTAGACAGAATCTGTGTTCAAATAATGTAAGTAATGGATCAGTGTGTGTATATGAGTGAGAGAGAGAAATGTATGGAAGCTTATCTTGTAATTTAATTTACAATTTATATATGAAATAGTAATCATTTTTTTATGGCACCGATAAAGCTGAATGCTTAACTTATTAATATTAACCGACAATTCAATGCCAACTTAAAAATAAATCAAGAAAAAGATAAAAACAAAGATTTTAGATGTTTTTTTTGTTTTTATTTCAATTTTATTTCTTTTTCCTCCTCTAAGTAATGATTTATTCAATAATGAGTATAGTAAAAAGGGAGACAGATTTTTTTTATTATAATATTAAATGCTTTTGAGATTTCTGTCCACCCAACTTTAATTAGTGAATCCCCTAAGAGGATTAACTGAGATAAAGGAAAAATGACCGGACAATTTTAAGGGATGAGATATAAAGAGGAGGATAAGAGGGAAAGGAAAGTGAAGAACATGATGATATGCAAGAAAAGAGGAGGAGAATCTGCTGATGGTGCTTTCATTCTCAAAGACTTTTTTGGCTGTTCAGAACGGCTAACCAGAATCAGCTATCCAACCAGCCAGTCAGCCTAACAAGGTCATCTCTCGGACGGAGAAAAATCATCATCCGACAATTCTGTCTGTACTAACTATTGGCTTCTTGCAATAATAGGTACTCTATCATTCATTTGCATATATTCTCTCACCAAACTGCTGCAACATATACAAGGCTGATTAGAGAGAGAGAGAGAGAACGGAAGTAAAGAGATGATTTTTAATGAAAAATGCTGGGAATGATTATGATGATAATGTTTTTTGAATGAGACTAAAAAGGTGTGGAGGGGTTGGGGTCAGGGTAAGACGAGAGAAGGTGAGTGTCAGAAATTGGCTGAATGCAACAAAACTAACATGCTGCTAAAAAAGAGAGTAAATTTCTACAACAGATGAAGTTGAGTGTTGTGGGTGTTATGTTTTATGTTTTGGATGAGTAACTAAAAAGAGTGTCTGCTTGTTAAATGCCAAAAAGATGGAAACTGACTTTACAGTAGGAGAAGACATGACAATTTCTTTTTTTTTTTTCCTTTCTTCTTTCCTTTTTTTTTTTTTTGGCTGTCATATTTTTTTTTTCCACCTATTTCTTATCGTCTTCACTTTTCATTTTCATCTTCACTTTTCAGTTTTTTCACATTTGGAGGGGATGCACCTTTACTGGAAAAGAAAAAAGAAACCAAATTTTATTTTAAAATCAAATCTTATTATATTGGAGATTGCCTGTCTGTAAATAAAATGACATCACCACCAATGTCACAGCTCTCTTAGTTATTTACGTTATATTCTCAATGGTTATTAAATAATCATTTTTTAATCTTAATAAGCATCTTATTTATTAACAATGTGTCTGTTAACATCTAGATAAAATGGATTTGCTTCAAAACAGCCCATATTATTAATGTGTTTAAAACCCTGAAATGTGTGTTATAGATCATTAAGAAATACATATTTACATAGTATATGGTGTCAATAATTTGCATACCAGTTTTAACAAAACAGTGTTTAACAAATAATTACTTATGTTATTGATTTCTAATATTATTGTTTTATTCTCTAATGTATTAAAAGCAATTCTATTTATAATTTTATATTGAAATCAATCAGAATAAAGTAAAAATAAGTAATCTTTTTGTGTTCGTATTTAATTTCATTACTCTAATTCAATAAATATTTAATTATATCAAAATTTAAATACTTATGCATACGGAGGGTACATTTTTTTCTTTTCGCTAGTTTTCATAAATCTCAAAAGGATACAAGGGCGAGTCAAAAGTTTTGCAATATTTTGGTAATATGAAACAATTTTACAACTCTGGATGCTTTTGCTGAGGTTGTGAAAAAGATGAACCACATTGGACTTTTGCCAAGCTCACCTGATACTCTCCAACTGTTACTTGCCGGAATTGCATTTATGGCTTGGAGCATGGCCTCAGAATCCATGCTTTTTTTTAGGCCTACCTGATCTTGCCTGATTGCCAAGGTTCTTGTAACCTGAGCAAAATTTCTTCAACTACATGGCTACTGTTCTGTAATCAATTGCACCTTTACTTTTCACACAAAAATTGTTTTTGGTTGTTTCCATGTCATTATTGGCCTAGTTCAAACTTGTAAAGCATAAATTTTCTGAATTAGACGATGTTCATTTGTGAATGAAGCAATATACAATGTATCAAGCACATTAATTAGCATAATACTACCAACCACAGAAGGGAATTTACAGAACTTTAACTGCTTTGTTCACATGATACATGTGTTGCAAACTAGCACGTACCAAAATATTGCAAAACTTTTGATTCACCTAGTTAATATATAAAGTCGTCGGGGAGCGAGGGAGTCTATCCTCTTTTCACTAGCGCTAGACCAAGGAGATTATTTTAGCGTCTGAGGTGGAGCACCACACCTACCATCAGCTGCTTACTTTACCACACAGATCCCTGTGCTACTCATACGTTGAGTTGGCGAGGGCGGGTATCTAGCTAGGAACCTTGTGGTTTCTCGCCGAACACTCTACCAACTGAGCTAACCCGGAAAATGTAAAAAATTAAATGAAGTGTATTTTTTTGAAGCCAGAGAGGGTTGTGCAATTAACAATTCGAAAGTATTCATGCTAAAGAAATACAGTTGACTTACCAATTGCGTCTACCTATTGTGTACTTAAGATTTATATATATATATAGCAACTAAATCAATCACTGGCTTCTGGTTCAGAAAGTATGGGAGCTAATATTGAAAAAAGTTTTTGAAGGTAATGGATTCTGAGTTAGATTTGCCTCAAAACAGCCCATGTTATCAGTGCGTTTAAAATCTTGCAATGTGTCATATATCACTAAGAAATAAAGGTTTACATAATCTATGGAATGGTTAATTTGCATACTGGCTTTAACAAAACTGGTTTAATAATTAATTAGCTGGTGTTATTGATCTGTAATGTTTTATTGTCCAAATTATCAAAAATCAATCCTATGAATGATTTTATATAGAGACCAATTAAAAAATAAGCAAAATAAGTGTATTCCTTTTATATGCATTCTTATGTAATTTCGTTAGTCTTTCTAATTTAATATATTTGGTTTCATTTAAGCCCAGAGGGCACATATTCTTGCTAATCTACATAATATATATCTTATGTGTTGCTGAATAATAAAATAGAATCATTTTAAAGCACTTCTTTAATTAACTCTTAACATCCTGTTGAGAATTTTCTAAGTCCAAAGTACCATTCCTATAAGCATTTATCAATAAATGGCTGAAAATGGCCTTTTCATTTAATGTTACCTGTTATTCCCCTTAATTCAAAGACTGCTAAATATGTTTAATATTACATTTAAACAAAGGCTACCATTTGGGGTAGATTAGAAAAATGAATGTGACTTCCGGCCAGGTGGAATGAGGTGGTATAGGATGTAATATTTGAAGTGAGCACACTCGTGCACTCACTCCAAAATTTTTTATTTGTTCTAGAGTGAGATACGAGTGTGCACATGACTTGGTATATAGCCGGAAGTTTTAAGGTAAGTATAGGACATTAAGACTTAAAATAAATTTCCCAGAATAAAATGAAGAGAAAAAGAGAACCCAACTTACACATCAGCTGCAGTTAATGGTCTTTTGTTGGCTGTTTTATTTCCACCAGCAATTGGGTTTTGAGTAGCATCTGCAATAAACATTAAATTAATAAAATAAAATTGTAATGTTAAATATTGGAGAGAAAAACTATTCATAGATGGAACTATCAGGTATTACCACTCCAGCTAAGAGTGGATCTGGGACCAATAGCAATGAGGGGGTACTCCACATTCCCTAGAACAGGAGTTTCACTACCAGATGCAGTTTGGTATCATACCCAAGACAGATCCCATTTTTGGGGGGTAGGGTAGGAAGGGTCTTACCCCCCCCTCCTCCCCCATTCTATTTCTTTCTTGATATTTTTCTCATGTCTTTCACACTCAAATGATTTCAGATGATTGAAAGAGTCTTAATAGTAAAACCTTTAAAAATAGAAGAGAGACTAATTCAACCTTTATTATTACCAATAATGAGGATGAGGTTTTTGACATTTAAATTTAACTTTAGTTAGAATTGAAAATGTCTCCATTTCACTCTCCAGAAATGCAACATTACAAATCAAATAGATTGAAGTGTTTTTATATTAAATAGGAAAATCTGATTTCTGATAAAATAAAACGGGAATTCTTCAATGTTGTTAATTTTATTGCATTATTGTATCACTTAAAAAAAAAAAAAAAAAAAAAAAAAAAAAAGGCGGTAATTACACAAGGATGCTACGTGTTGAATACAATCAGGGTATTCTAAGGCTTGCCAAAAAGGGGTTGGCATGTTTTAAATTGCTACGCTGTCTCTATGAAACCAAGACATTTCCCAAGCGGTTTTCTTTCAGTTGCCTTTTTTTATTCCTCCTTTAGAGAAAAAGAAGGAGAGACTAAAAATATGCTCTTATGTCACTTGTCATTTCACAGAACAATTAACTGTTTGCTAAAAGAAACATCTTTCTTCATACAGTAAACTTTAAAAAGTAAGGGGGAAAAAAATAAATAAATAAATTAAATAGCGATAGGATAAAGTTAAATTGAAAGGAAGGTTAGTTTGGTTTGTTTTTTACGGCATGTCAACTCTTGTTGAGTTATTTCATGCAGAAGATATTTTATCATTCTTGATGGGTACTCAATTTTTTTAAAACATTTTTTAAACTCATTTTATTCTATTTAACCCATAGATGAGACCCTGACAGGTACTACCACTCTGGGTCAGAATTGACCTAGGAGTAATGGCGATGAAGGGGTACTCCACATTACCCAGAGTACAAGAATTGGAACTTCACCATCAGATAGAGTTTGACATCCCATACCCAGGACACTAAGACCATCAGCCACTGCCTTCTAGCACATATATGGTAAAAAGGGTTGGAGCTTGCCATAAGGACAATAGGGTTGGGACAATCATATAAGTGCTAGAGCTTGACATGACAGTTGATTAATCAATGGGTACCTCTCTAACCCGCCTGTCTAGCCTAAGGGCCAAAGTGGACTGCTCAGCCACCAGGGTTCCATCCTTAAGCATGATGGGTCACCACTCACAGCCAACAGATGGCCACATTGGAGGAGGGGTCTTACCTCTCTGCAGAGGTGCAGCCCCAACCAACAGGACTACAGTAAACATTAAAAAGTAAGGTAAAATAAGTAAATAAATAAATAAATAAAATGTCCAAAATTAAAGGGATAAAGTCAAATTTAAAAAAAAAAAAGAAATGTTTATATTTTTGTTTGAAATAATCAAAATTAAAAAGGTCTTACCTTGCAACCACCTGACTTGTGTTGCTGGTCCGTAACCTTTTTCATTTCTGGCTGCAATTCTGAAGATGATTGCTGGTTTTGTAGTGTAATCAATGTGAGCAGAGGCAAGACTAGCTGTTGTTACAACACAAGATGGACTTGGGCCACAATAGACACGAACAAAGGCTAATTGGGCTGGAGAACCAGGTTTTTGGTCAACTTGAGCAGCAGCAGCTGCATTCCTCACAGCAAGATACACAGAATATTCAGTAATCTTACCAGCAGTGTTTTGTGGAGGTTCCCATGACAAATGAGCACCCTCAGAACTCTGGAAAAAAAAAATTTTTAAGTTATTAATGGACAGAAAAATTTATGAAACTAAACTTAATTTTTATCGCAGTGAAATTAGCAAGTCAAATGTTTTTTTTTTAAAAAGTGGTATATATATATGTGTGTGTCCGTGTGTGTGTGATGAATGTTGTGAAAAAAAATGTTTATCTTGGAAGCAATGAAAAATATATGTTGAAAAGTAATGTACGTTTTCATATGAATTTTTATATATCTACATATTTATGAGTATAGTTTGATTAACATTAATATTAATGATTGAAAAGCAACTCCCTATTTTAAACTATTATCTGGCCAGTAGTCAATACTTGCAAAGTATTCACAATACTAGTTTTTGAACAGGGTATTCACAATACTAGTTTTTGAACAGGGTATTCACAATACTAGTTTTTGAACAGGGTATTCACAATACTAGTTTTTGAACAGGGTATTCACAATACTAGTTTAAAATAGGGAGTTGCTTTTCAATCACCCTGTAGTATCAAGTATCATTAAGTATAAGATCATATCCTTTCTTTCTGGCCTCTTAAAAACCAGAAAGAAAAAAAAGACGCACACTGTCCAACAAAATAAAATTTATTATGCAATGAGAAAAATGTAATCATCACTCCACTTACCTTACTAATCTTAATAGCAGACGGTGCTCCTGGAAAGCCAGGCAAACAAGTCTTAAAGGCAGATACTTCACTAAAAGGTCCTCGCCCACATGCATTGATGCCCGCTACCCGAAACTTGTAAGCTGTGCCAGGCAAAAGTTCCTGCCTCTTCAGGACACTGTGGTCAGGAATACTGACAACATCAATATCCTTCAAAAAGAAAGAAAAGAATTCAAATTAGCAAGCAATGAATATGTACTAAAGTCACAGTTAAAAGTATTTTTCTTACATCAATACAAAAAGAATAAAAAGGAGATTAAAAAGAAACAATGGGACACAATAAAAAGCTCTTCTGCCCCTCAGTACAAATATGTAGATGCAATAAAGCTTACTAGCAGGACCTGTGGATATACCACAGAATGATAATTTAATTATTACAACTTTTCATATGTTTACTTAAGAGCTATTACAAATAGTTCAATATATAAAATGTATAATAATCTTGATTTAACTCTCACTATTCTTATTTTCATCTTTTCATTATCTTCGATTGAAATAAATCAGCGTTATCGCTTCCTCCTTGCTTACTCAATATTTTTTCTTTGTAGGATGTCCTTTTCCTTCTTTCTTTCTAATAAAATCGGAATGGTCCATTTATTTAGGTAAAGTGACAAGACGCATAAGAAATAAGCTGATAAGCAACACCAGATAATAACCCTTGAGAAAAGTATGCATCTATTCTCCCTCCAGCTATGAGTAAATAAGGCAGGTTTAACCTTTGGTTAGGCAACCAGTCTAGGAAAAGTAAACCTCTGAATTCAAACCTGTTAAACTCTGCTTATGAAAATGACCATATGTCACATCTTACTCATGCCAAGAGTTCGAGTATATATGCATATAGGTATGGCATATATGTTTGCATACGGGTTGAGTATAAACATGTATGTAGATCAAAATGTGCATAATGGTATCATAAGGATGGTTGAACAAGTTAGGAAAGTTTGGCAGATTTTAATTAGATAATAAAATAGAAAGAGAAGGTTCTCTTAATGGGGGTGGGGGGGGTGAAAGCGTTAATTTTTTTAATCTCCATAATAAACTCAAGACTTTGACATTAGTATGGTCAGGTCAGGAAATAAGGTTATCACTTTTTAAAGTATTTTAGTTTTGAGGGATCCATATTAGAAAAACATTTTCTTTTGGCTACATCTCATAATAGAGATTCACTGTGTCTGTGTAACAGAAACTACGTCACTGCTTACATCATAATACCCTCAGAAATTGTGTAAGTTTATCAATAAGTATTTAATTTATAGTCAAAATCATTAATATATAGAATATATTTTATCTATTAACAAGGTCTCTATGAAAATCTGAGTTAGATTTGCCTCAAAACAGCCCTTGTCATTAGTGTGTTTAAAATCCTGTAATGCGTGTTATATATCACTAAGAAATAAAGGTTTACATAATATATGGTATGATTAATTTGCATACTGGTTTTAACAAAACTGGGTTTAATAAATAATTACTTGGTGTTCTTGATCTGTAATATTATTGTTTTATTCTCCAATGTATTAAAAACAATCCTATGAATGATTTTATAAAGAAACCAATTAAAGTATAATTAAAATAAGAGTAATCTTTTTATATGCATTCTTATTTAATTTCATTAGTCTTTCATTACATTAAAACTTAAATACTTAAACACAGAGGGCACGTATTGTTGCTAGTACATTTAAGTAAACAATCAGAAATAGATCAGATCTGTTGCAGGAGAGATAATTGTGCGGTGCAGGGTGCCACCAAAAGGTTTAAGTCCTGGTATAAAACAAAGAGAATATAATCCTTTTTCATATACTTACATCTCCATTGCCTTGACTTGATTCTGATGGTAAATGACAATGTGAAACTAAACAAGTTGTTCCTTTAATTATTCCAACATCATACCATTGATTGGCTTCTTTTTTAACAGCGGTTCCTGGAGGTTTGGCAGGAGATTCTGTTTTTATGCCCTACAAACAAGATTACAAATTTGTCAAAAAGGTTTTGCTTATCTGAAAAACATTTGTAATGTCAAACTGTTTATTAAAAGGCAATATCCAAAAGGATTGGGAAATTAAAACAAATATTTGAAGAAGAAGAAAAAAAAAAAAAGAATTAAAGAAGGTAGAATCAAAATGGTTCATATACTGTGTTTTCCCCAAAAAATAAGACCTAGTGTGATTTTTCAGGATGATTTTAATATAAGCCATCCCTAAAAAAAAAAAAAAAAAAAAAAAAAATAAAAAAATGCCCTATTTGAGCGTAGTAGACAGACAAAAGAAATAGGCATTCTTCACAATCACATCATGCAATGCAAGCAGCAAAAATAAGCCCTAGAGTTATATTTCAGAGTGAAAATTAATGTCCTGTTTTATTTTGGGGAAACATGATAGAAATCAGAATTTAATTTAAAATAGTTAAGAAAAGTCTTATATCAAGTTAAAGTGAAATCAAACCATTTTAATACATTTTTTACTAGGGTTTTCTTTTATATCAATTTAGCGCTGCTTTTTTTCTTTTTTATAAATCTCAAGCCATCAATTTACGGCAAAAATAAAATAAAATAAATAAAATTTTTAAAAAAGAGTTATTCGTGTAGGAAACGAGCAGCATTTTTTTTTCTTTTTGAACCAATAGAAAAAGATAATGATTGATTAAAATGCAAATTTTATGCCTTTAAAACTAATGAATAAATAAATTTTAATTTATGATCATATAATTTTAATCAAAATAATTCCAAGTCATTTGTATTATTTGGATTTTTCAGACTGTTGTCCTCATCTTTATTGTTATATACATAACATTTCAGCCAGTTTACCTTCCGACCTTCTTCAGGTGTTTCTCTTCAAACTCAGCCAAAATGTTGTGCATATAACAATAAAGATGATGACAAGTCCAAATAATACAAATTATCAAGCCTTATCTAAAAAATTGAGACAAATAATTCCAAGTCATGTTGAAATTAAAATGAAAACATTTTCTATTTCTTTTTAAATAGCCAAAAGTTGTTACCTGCTTGCTGTCAGCAGTTTCAGTACTGGAAGGAAGTCCATTGGTAGCTGCTGCTGAAGTAGTTGTAGCTGCTGTTGCTGCAGGTGTAGCCAGAGCTGGTGTCCCTGTTGCAGTAATTGGTGCAGCACTCATTTCTTGTTTTACAATAGAAGTTGCTGAAGCACTACTAACAGCAGCTGCACTGGCTGCTGTGGTCACTGCAGCAGTAGCAAGTGTTGCAAGAGGATCTGAATTAGAAGTTGAATTTTTTTTAGGCAGGTTCAAAAATAAAAATTAAGAAATAAACTTGTGAATTTCTTAAACTTTTTCATGGAATTAAGCCAAAGCCCCCCCCCCCGAACCATGTGCCCTTAGACATAACACCACCCGTGGATCCTTTTACATGTGCCCACCATAACTTCTTTCTTATATTTTTCTGTATAACATATCCTTTTGGTTTCCTTTATTCCTTTATAATAAAAACAGAATAGTCCATTACACTAATACATTATTCTGTGTACTTGACATGAGACTTTGATGAGTTGTGGTGCACCTGAGAACTGTACACAATAAATTTCATTATTATTATTATATTATATTTAACACTCATTAGAAATATCTATTTGACACTCATTAGAAATAAAAATTTGGCAGATAAGGAACACCATATAATCAGGATTTACATTTTTGTATTTCATCTTGGACGAGTTCATTTTTAACCTGATATGATAACTGTCGGAAGATTAAGGAACAAGCACATTAATATTTTATTATTATGTCCAAATATAAATTTTTCTGTGTTTTCTCTTCACCTATCAAACAATTAGTTGTCACAGATATAGCAGTCATTAGGGATTGCACTAGAAACGTTCAATACTTATTGTTAGCTTAACTGATAAACAAATCAAAGATACAAGAAGAGCCAGTTCCAGCTTGAACGTTGTGTATTTTTACATTGCCACTTATTTGCACGACCTCAGAAACTGAATGGAGAGAATAAAGCAACAGATGTCCTAACACTTAAGGAGAGCTGTGTTTTGGGTTTTCTCCTCCCCTGTTGCATAGGGGCCAAAGTCGAGTTGTAGTAGTAGTTGTTAGTTCAGAAACAACATACGAAAGTCATATAGTCACAAAGGGGTTGTTTATTTTTTCTAGGCTCATGGGTTCTTCTTAGAGAGAGAGAAAGAGAGAGAGAGAGAGGGTAAGGTCAAATTATTCTATCATAAATTATGTTCAGTACTACTATGTGAAACACATCACAGGGGAACCTGGGAAGCCCCATCTGCCCCTTACGAAAGCCCAGCCAAAAAAGACCAACTTTTTCCTTCTGTTTTTGGTCCCAAGGGGTGGGGAAAGGTCATATCCAGTTCCGGCCAAAACACCCGGAACTTCCGTTTTTATTTTTAAATCTAGTTTGGGGTCATTCATCAGTCAATTGCCCCCCCCCCCCCATTGAGTGTTTACCCTTCAAAACTTTAACCTTTGTTTTTATTTCTTTTTATCCTCTTTCTCCATAAATCCGATCGCGATTTTCTTTTCAATCCCCAAATTCCCTGTAGACCATAATAATTACGCTACCTCCCCCCATCAGATGATTAGCTGTCACTGACATAGCAGTCTACAGAGACTATGCTACAAATACTACAAAACTAACAATTAGCTTACCTGATGCCTCTGTTGTTGTTGACTGAGTTGCAGCAGAAATTGCAGAAGCTGAAGTGGTGACAGGTGCTGCTATATTTAGTGTAGTCATCGTTGGTTTTGTTAGTTCTCCATTGACTGTACTTATTTTTATGGGGACCGTAGTAACAGCAGTACCTGCAGCGCTAGTAGTAGCAGCCGTAGTAACTGGTGCCGGTGTAGTGTCCATGGGCTCGGGACCAGTTTCTTTTTTCTCTTCCTTTACAGACTCTGTTGTAATTGGTACCTTTGTATCACTAGTGTCCATTGCTGTCTCTTTTGTTGCAGATGGGTCAGTTTCCATTTTCAGGGCATCCATAGGTTTGGCACCGTCAGCAGTTTCACCTTCAGACTTTACATTATTGACACTTTTATCACTGGTAGCTTTCTCGTCAGATTCCGACTCCTTTTTAACTGCGACTTGTTCACCCTTAGCCACAACATCGTCCTTGGCTTCTACTTTAGTCGCTTCGGATGCTGCTGCGGCACCGTCCACCGCAGCAGCGGATTTCACTGACTGTTCACCAGGGGGCACAACAGTCACCGTTGTAGCAGAGGCGAGTGTTGTAGTCGTAAGAGTGCTATGAGGGGCAGTGGCCTGGATCCCCGCAGTCACCGTACGGGTGACTGGAATGGTGATGGTGGTTGTCACTGGAGTGGTTGCTTTCTCCGCTTGGTTGGCGGATGGTTGGACAGTAACTTTGGCTGTAGTGACAGGAGTGGTTGGGGTCACACTGACCACCTGGGTAATTGCCGAGCTGGGATTTACCAGCGAAGCAGCACCTTGCGTCGAAGGAAGAATTGATATACGTACAGGAGTACCAGGAGTCTGCGTAGATCCACTTGTTAATGGCGTAGTTAGAGTTTTGATGGTTGGAGTCACTGACAATTGCACCGTGGTTGCTGCTGGCAATTGTGGTGTGGTAGCAGTCTGACTTGGAGCTGGTTGGGCAACAATAGATATGGTTGGGGTGGTTGACGTCACTGAAGAAAGGATGGATGTACCCGGTTTGGTAGCACCAGCGACTGTCACTTGTG
Organism: Doryteuthis pealeii; assembly: GCA_023376005.1. Lineage (NCBI taxonomy): Eukaryota > Metazoa > Mollusca > Cephalopoda > Myopsida > Loliginidae > Doryteuthis > Doryteuthis pealeii. The sequence goes on along the minus strand of CM042164.1, from coordinate 77,830,300 downwards.
CAGCAGCACTCATGATGCTGCCAAGATTCGAAGTCGACATGGACTGAGCTAAAAAAGGAAAATTAAAAAGATGTCTATCTAATGAAAACTTAAATTTGACAATATTTACAAAAAAAAAAAAAAAAAAAAAAAAAGTGACACACGATCAAAAAAGATGTGACACACGATCATTTTTAAACAGGTTTGAATTCTGAGTTTTCCTTTTCCTAGACTGGTAGCCAGACAAAGAATTGTGAATTCTTTTGACAAAGATACACTCAATTCACTTTACACAAGTTTAGATCTGTATTTGGTCATCATATTGGTAAGTACTGAAAAATTCGGTTTCACATAAATATGTTGTTACAAAACATGGCAGCATTTTGACTGCCTTTTGAGACAATAATGAATTCTCAAAAGCCATGCTAAAACCAAAATTTGGAGAGTGGTTGCTGTTTAAATTGAATATTTTAACTAGAAAGACAAATTTGTGGTTCTATTGCTAATTGGATAGATTTTCAAAACACACTTGCAGCATCTTTGGACCCTTGATGTTGATTGGTTGGATTTTACAGCATGTCAACCCCAGTTAGGTTATCTAATGCTGAAGATGTTTTCGTTTCATTCATTCTTGATTGGTACTCAAATTTTTTTAAACTTACTTTTTCTATCTAACTCATAGATGGAATCCTAACAGGTAATACCACTCTGGGTCAGAGTAGACCTGGGAGTAATGGTGATGAAGTGGTACTCCACATTCCCCAGAGCTCAAGAATTGGAACTTCCAACATCAGATAGAGTTTAATGTCATACCAGGACACTAAGACCCTCAGCCACCACCTTTTAGCATGTATATGCTAAAAAGGGTTGGGGTTTGCCATAAGGTTTGGGACAATCATATAACTGCTAGGGCTTGACATGACCAACCGATTGAGTGTTGCACGTCATAGACCCCTGTTGTTGATGTCATGGACTCCCTAAGAACCACTGATAAATGTTTTTGTTACCATCCTAGAAATTATCCCATTTGTATAAGTGAATCATAGCAGGACAAAAGAATAGTGAGTAAGTGATCTTACCTGAGGTGGTTAGAATAGTAACAACCGGCTTTGAACCTGGAGCTCCACCAGTTGAAACAATTTGGGCAGTGGAGCCGCCAGATGTGAGAGTAGAGGCTAACTGGGACGCTGTCAAAGTAATTGGTTTACTTCCTACAAAGAAAAAATAGTTTAAATCATTAATTGATATCAACCTGTCTGGGGTTATTTTATGCCTAGAGGTTGGGGAATTGCATACATTGTAAGTTTTACTATTTGTCTGAATTTTTTAAAATGATGATTCATAATTTGTATTATTTGGACACATGGCGCAACGGATATAAGGGTTGAGTTAATAAAGTTCTAAGTGACAATCTGTAGATTGTAGGTTCAATCCAGGCCAAGGGCGATAATAACATAGAATACTATAACCCCTAAAACAAATCCGGAGTCGGAGTCCCTAAGATGGCGTAACACTGAACTTCAGCGACACTGCCATTACCAAACTGCATTGGTTACTTACCTTCCCATCACAGCGACAGTGGAGAGGGGGGGGATCTGCTGCTTGGGCAAACAGCACATCCTCCGTATCAACCTGCCCAAGCTATGTAGTTGGTTCAAAAAAAAAAAAAAGAAAAAAAAAGGACACTACTCCATCTTTCACAGATGAAAGGATGCCAACTTCAACTTAACATAGCTTAACGCTTGTACTCGGTCATGATTAACAGAATGAAAAAAGTCTACCCTAATGGATTGAATAAAGGGTTTGGTTTGAAGGGCCCCAGAGTTTGACAAGAAACAACTGAAGAAAGCCAGAGGGTATACCGGCCAAGACGTTGTGTATATAACAATAAAGATGAGGAAAATAGTTTGAAAAATCCAAATGATACAAATTCTAAGTTTATATTTTATATTTTTTTGAGTAATTTCTTAGGAGAATTTAACACATGGTTATATGATATGATGTATTCCTACCGAATACAAAGATAGGAAATCATAAGATATACTACAACTCAAAGTAGACCTAGGAGTAATGACAATGAAGAGGGACTTCACACTTCCCAGGGTTCCAGAAATGGAATCTCACCACTATATACAGTTTAGTGCCATATTCAGTACACACCCTTGAGGGGATGGTCTTAGCCCTCTGAAAGGGATACAGTCAGTGTATTCTAAGCCCTGCTGACAGGGAGAAAAAAAGTTTAAGATTCTCAAGATTAAATTCAACTTTTGTTTCATATTTGTTAAATAGCTGTGAAAAAAGAAATAAGTTAATAAATTAAAACACAATGATCTTAAATCCAACACTCAAATCTGTATAATATATCAGTTTGCACCCTTGCATGAAATTGAGAATACACAAGAAAATCATGTATATGAATATCTTCTGTAACAGCATTCACCCTGGGTCACTTGAGCCGGCTCCATCTAACAAATTCACCTGTAGCAAATTCATGGAAGGAGTAATAAGAAATTCACAAGCAGTCCCTAAACCCTGCATGCATATCCCAGAGCCCCATTGGCTGGGTTGTGGCCTTAATACTACTAGGTGCTAGACCTCTCCACCTTGGGTGACCCTACCAGGAACTTGAGTTCCCAATGACATGGCACTACTAAGTTTACACGACCCTTCTGTGATGAGGAGGGGTTGGACTTTAGAAATAATGTGCTAGATGGGGATGTTGAGCAAAGAGCTTGAATGAATATACCCATTATATATTCACCTATATTGGTTAATGTCCATTACACCAAAAAGACCTGAGTGACTAATATTGTAGCATAAAGTTTTATGTACACCTTTCTGATTATCAGTGTTCAATTTTTATGACACCCTCACTACACACTTTTTCTTCTTTCTGGAATTTGAATCTTACTATTTGTAAGGTTTTAATTGAAACAAAGTTCAACAAATAAAGTTGTAGTTACACTTACAAATCCAAATATTTAAATTTAAACAAGACCACATTATTGTTTGTGCGTCATTTACAAAAAAAAAATGGTTATTAAGTCATTTTAGTAATTTAACTACCATACATACTCATGTAATGATCACACATAACCTTTAGCCACAAAAATATACTGAATTTAATGAATGACCCCTAATTTTCAGCCACAAAAACGTGTTTCTCTCATATAATGCATGTAATGAACAACCCCAAACTTTTGGGTATGCTAACCTACAAAAATATTTCAACATTCTATGATATGAAAAGAAAACCATTTAAACACTTATTTATACTTCAAAAATTACTGTTATACAATTTAAATCAATGCATAGCCTTGCTAATACCTAAACAAAGGCTTTTTAGTTAAGATAATGAAATTTTTATATAACTTTGTTTATTATTTAAAATATTTGTATATATTAGATGCACAAGTGTTATAAATAGTCAATGTTAAGAAAAAAAAAACTTTTATAATGTTAACTAATAGCCTTTGTTTAGGTATCGGCTATGCAAAGAAACTTTGAATCAAAGATACTGTTACAATTCTGGTTGCCATTTAGGTCTCTTGTTGGTAAATCCAAAAAGGTAGAAAAAGAGTTTAGTCTCACTAGTAGAAAGTCTTTTGTATTCCTTGAAATACTTGGTAGAACAAGAATGTACTCATTGTAGCAGAGAATCCACTTGTAGTCCTTCTGGTATTAAGTCCAGTTAGCTACTGATTTCAGAGCAAGTATCAATGACCTTAAATGCATTCTATGTCATTTTTCATTGGTTAATGCCTGCTGCAGATTTTGGGAGTCTATAAATAAAAGTAGTGACTTCTTGTACATATTATACCTATGATAGTTCAACAGTTACAAGGTAAACTTCATTTGTTTGTTTTACGGCATATCAACCTCAGTGGGTCATTTAATGCCGATAAAATTTTGAAATAAATCAATTCTTAAAGGATAATACAATTTTTTTATAAATATATTTTTCTATTTGACCCATAGATGGGACCCTAACAGGTACTACCACTCCGGGTCAGAGTGGACCAGGGAGTAATGGTGATGAAGGGGTGCTTCACATTCCCCAAACCTTCAAAACTGGAACCTCACCATCAGATAGAGTTTAACGTCATTCCCAGGACATGTAGACCCGCACCCACCACCTTCTAGCACCCATATGATAAAAAGGGGTTGGGGCTTGCCATAAGGGCAATAGGGCCAAAATTTGGTCTTAAAAAGTCGTTCATTACTCAAGTATATACTGATTTATCCGAGAACTGATGATTATCATTGTTAAAAGATAAAGTCTATAATGGTATTAAAAACTGAACATTAATAAACATGAGGTTATTTAAAATGTATCGAGAGGGTGAGTATGTGTGTGTAAATAAAACTCAAAAATACTGACCTACTACACCGCCAGCCCCACTTGGCTGTGGACTCACAACAATAAACTGGGTGTTACCTCCACCACTCAACTTGGGCACAGAGGTGATAATCTTTGTTGGCCCACCAAAGCTTCCTGTTTGACCTTTTGGGGCAGCAATGACAATAGTCTTTGTGCCTGGAGTTGTACTGGTCAAGGCACCACCAGGTTTGGCCATAGAAATCAATGAAGTGGGTATTGTCTTGATGATAGTGTTCACAGATTTCGCTGTTGATGTCTGAAAAGAAAAATAGTGGAATGGTCAAATTACAAACATTTATTACGTAATAATTGTTACATTTAGGTTGGTTGGATTTTACAGCATATCAACCCTTGTTGGGTCATTTTATGCCGAAGACATTGCTTTTTATTCATTCTTGATAAGTACTCAATTTTTCAAAAATTCATTTTGTTCTATTTAACTCATAGATGGTACACTAACAGGTACTACCACTATGAGTTAGAGTGGACCTGGAAGTAATGGTGATGAAAGGGTACTCCATATTCCCTAGAGATCCAGAACTGGAACTTCAGAGTTTAACATCATACCTAGGACAATAAGACCCTCAGCCACTGCCTTCTAACACATGATAAAAAGGGTTGGGGGGTTTACAATAAGGGCAATAGGGTTGGGACAATCATAAGTGCTAGGGCTTGACATGACGAGCCGATTGATCAGATAGGGGTCTCTCCGACCGACCGTCAGGCCTAAGTAAGGAAGTGGAGTGTTGCAAGTCATGGACTGCTTAGCCACCAGGGTTCCATCCTTAAGCATCACAGGTCGCCACCCACGGCCAACAGGTGGCCCCATTGGGGGAGGTCTTACCTCTCTGCAGAGGTGCTGTCAGTGTATTCTACTGCCCCAGATAAAACGGCACGTAACATTTAGGAGGTGATCAGGGTGTAACACTCATTGTCATAAGAAATTGACTTGGCAATCCAATTTCAAATCCTGGACCAGACTGTTTACATTCCACATCACACAAATGACCCTTGGGAAAGGCATGAATTCACCTATTTTCCCCTCCAACTATGAGTCAATAGCAGGGCAGGCTGGGTTGTTTAGTCTTCATAACGCAACCAATCTAGAAGAAGGAAAACTGAATTCAAACCTGCTGCACTCTGCATAAAAATTTACTGTGTAACATACTATCCACCACTGAGGGGTTGCGTAAACATTCATTTAGTGTAAGTATTATGGGATGGAGGGTGAACGTAACAACTACCACAGGGCATAGGCAAGGTGAATTGTCACCTACGCATTGCTTACCTGAGGTTGTACACTGCTTATTCCCAAAATAGTAGATGGTGTTGCACCTGGATTACTACTGGTGATGATTGTGGTTGGTTTACCGGAGCTAGCTTGTGTGGTAACTAATTTCACTATTGTGGCTCCTTGAGGTAGAGGTGTTTTTGTCTACAATAAAAAATTTAGAGTCAAAATCATTAATACATAGAAGGAATCTTATCTATTAACGATAGCTCAATGAAAATCTGAGATTTTCCTCAAAACAGACCACGCTATTAATGCATTTAAAATCCTGCAATATATCATATACCACCAAGAAATAAAGGTTTACATAATATATGGTGTGGTTAATTTGTACACCATGTTTAATAAATAATTACTTGCTGTTATTAATCTCTAATATTATTGTTTTATTCTCAAATGTATTAAAATCAATCCTATGAATGATTTTATATAGAAACCAATTAAAATATAACTAAAATAAGTGTAATCTTTTTTATATGCGTTCTTATTTAATTTTGTCTTTCTAATTCAATTTATATTAAAACAAATACACCTGGAGGGCACTTATTTGATAATCTGAACATTAGCTACATAAATGAGAGTAATCTCCCCTAATTTGTTTAACTTTGAGAATGCTGTCCGTTTTGGTCAGCCATTTTCATTTCACTATAAATCTACATTGAAAATATGAATTTGTTCGAATCAATATAACTGCATGTTTTAACACAAAAATATCATAAAATGTGTTCTTAATTGTGCATTATTTGAAATGAACTTAATTGTTATTAAGAACACATTTCATGATATTTTCGTGTTAAAACATGCAGTTGTATTGATTCAAACAAATTCATATTTTCAGTGTAGATTTATGGTGAAATGAAAATGGCCGACCAAAACATGGCTTTCTCAAAGTGAAACGAGCAAGGGGAGATTACTCTCATTTATGTTGCTAATGTTCAGATTACCACATATTTTTGCTAGTATTTTAAACATACAATGCTCACTTATATGTTAATCAAAACCAAGGTGGAAAAAATAGAAAGAAAAAAAAAATAAAGAATAAAAAGTATCAAATGATTTCAGATGGATTTTTGCTACTTACCGTTGCAACAGTCATTCCTTGCGTAGTTTTTACTAGGGTCACAATCTGAGGCTGACTTGAAGCAGCTCCAGTCTTATGAACTGTAATGATCTGTTTTGTACCAGCACCAATACCTCCACCTGCCTTTAATACTGTTGCCCCTGGGGTTGCAACTCGCACTGTTTGAGTGCCAGGAATTATTTGACCTACCAGAAAATAAATTAAACAAGTTAATAACATCAAAAATCTTAATGAGAAAATAACATTGGATTTTATTCAATTTATGTTTGTTCAATAAGATTTTTTGTTTGTGATAAAATAAAGATATTTGGGTTCTTATCTCAAAAGATGGTCTTATAAGATTTAGCGTAGTGTTAACTCAGTAGCTAACACAAGTTTCTTATAATGCACTAGGTTACCCAAGAGAAGGTAACCTAATACAGGACATATAAATTGAACAAATCCCGACAAAGTATTGTCTAAGCCAGGGGTTTCCAAACTACAGCCCGCAGGCCGGATCCTGCCCACAAAGACATTTTATCAGGCCCACCAACAGTACTTGAATTTGTAATGTTTTTGATAATGTTTTGAAAATAAATATGTTGGTTAAATTTGTTTTTGTGCATCTTACACCACTCATCTATGAAAAGATAAATTTTGGAAAGAAAATGGAAAATTTTTTTGTTTTACACCGTTTTTTCATAGCTTTTGTTCCGGCTAGCAAGTATTGAATACAATAATAATGTGGCCCACACTCGTTATTTTTTCAATTATCTGGCCCACCATGAAAAAAAGTTTGGTGATCCCTGGTCTAAGCAAATGTCCTAAAGAAAACAGTCCTTGAAGATAATTTGAGGCATAACATGAAGAAAAGGTTGTGACTTACAGTGAATAAAGCTTTGTGTAACAGGTATGCAAATAAAAGGGCACAACAGGTGTGCCAAATCTCTATGAAAACAAAGTATAAAAGGCCTGTGCACAGGTACACATGTTGCCTGTTGCTAGAGGGCTAAGCCCCCCCCCTCTCAGTCCAAATGAACGGACACACTAGTTCATAGCTGGAGGACTGCCTTTAAATATTCAGGTCTCAACACCACCACATGGCAAACCATAGCAGCTAAGGAAAGATAATCTCACACCAAACGACAACTGTAGCAAGCAAGGGAAGATAATCTCTACAGTCTCAAAGGAAATATAGGGACATACCTGCTGACATTACACCAGAATGTTCAAATATACAAGTTTTTTTCATTTTTCTGGTATCTGATTGATTTTAATGTCAACCCATCTAAGGTTAATTTATGTCTAGAGGTTAGGGAATCATATTCATTGTACATTTATATTTACATTTTTTGTTGAGTTTTTTTTTTCTAAGTTTTTTTTGCTGCAAAAAGTCCTATTGAATACAAATTATTTTTAAACTGATTTCTTTGACCCATATACAAGCCACTAACAAGTACTACCACTCCAGATCAGAGTGGTTCTGGGAGTAATGGCAACGAAAGAGTACTCCACACTCCCTAGAACAGGATCCTCACTATCAGTTAGTTCAGTCATACCTGAAACACCCTCTTTTTTGAGGTGAGAGGACTCTTACCCCTTTGCAAGGGGATGCAATCAGCTTATTCTAAGCCCCAAATTTATAAATGAAATCTTTAAGCAATTTTTATTATCCAACCATAAAAGCGAAATTGAGAAGAAAGCAGATTATTTCACTTACCCGCAATCTGTTTCCCTTGTACATTTGTCATTTTCATTCCCGATGTAACTATGGAGGGAGTAACCACTTTGATGCCTGAAACAGGAGTTGTTGTAGCACCAGTTGTCCCTGGAATTTTTTGTGTTGCAGCAGCTGCTGCAGCGAGAGCAGCTATTCCAGTCATTTGTCCCCCTGCTGTGGTCTACAAAACAATTTCAATAATAGGTTCACAATTTATCTAATAATAGACAAAGATTTTTCTGAAAAGAATATCAAGAATAAGAAGGAAAGACTTCAGCACAGAACTTTCATTAATAATACAAATCAACTTGTCTAAACTCTTTAAAGCTTTGACAGTTATTTATAACCTTAAGCCTCTGTGGGGTTTGTATTGCCATTGCAAACATGTATGGATTGTGCAATAAATTCAAAGAAACTGGAAAAGTCTTGAAGAAACTGCCAATTTGATGATATGGGGGTCGGGTGGTCTAAGTATCATCTTTTTGTTGTTAAGCAGATTTTAACCAATGAGTCTTAGGGTCTTATGACCTTGATGGGCAGAGATGGGTATAAACATAGAGGAGATTGGGGGGGGGGTCTTTGATGAAGGCAGAATATGCCTTAAAAAATAAAAAGCTCCAGAATTTAGAAATATGTCCAGAACAATTTTGTGGATAGAAAAATTTCAACAGTAAAATCAATTTTTCATGAAAATAATCAAAATTAACTTTAACATAATATAAAATTCATTTTATTAATTTTTCAGGTTGGCAACCCTGATTGAAGATCCACTGATCAATGTTAATTATTCACCAATTATTTTTACTGTTGAATGTCAATCAGATCTGATGAGAGTTCTCACTTTTTTTTTGTCACATGTTCCTCATTTGATGCACTAACAGGCTTAGTCAATGGGATTCATCTTCCACCATCCAAAAATGATGTGTCCTACCTAAAATTCTGTACCCAGAATAGAAACTGGTCTTTAGTTGAAATCAACAAATGTCTCACATCAACACACATATAGATGGGCATTACATCTGAAACTTTAACTCCAAGAGGACTTAAATTAAACCATCCAAAAAGCAATATATTTTTTATTAGAATCATCCTAACAAAATATCCAGAGTTGCTTCCCTTGATGAGTAAGGGGCTGGAGTTACCTCTCATCATGATGCATTGTGGGAACACAACAGAAACTGGAGGAGAAAGAGTCACCCATAACAGATAAGTTGATATGCATTTTATTTGGTCCCAGACAAATTTTGAAATTAAAGTGTTGGTTTTGGTTGAAGCAATTAGCTTTGGCCTGTGATAAATAAAACTATTGTTTGTTAAAACATACAAGTGTCTTTTCATTCAGTAAAAATGTAACAATTTTAATCCCTAATAAACTTTGATACTAAGATTAAATAGAAAATATTCTCAATTTTTATAGACCGATTAATACATTTTTGACTAAAAAGAACATTTTTCGATTATTCAAAAATTTACTTACAGTAATTCCTTTTTGACCAAGTGTCACAATCTGGGGTGAGGAAGCAGACACAACTCTAATTGCATTGGATGCTGGGTTGACTGTGACTGGAGTTTTCTGTCTTATAGAAGGTGTTACTGAAATAGGAAAAACAAAAATTATTAGGGTATGTGGACAAAGATTTCTAACATCTCAGTCAATTATTAGAGGAAAATAAAAGTTTTGACTTTAATATGAAAAAGAGTGAATATTTCTTTTAATCTTTGGATGCTGACTCTACCTCACTAATAATTCATTAGGTAGGCTCCTAGGGTTAGAAGATGCAAAAAATAATCCATATATATATAATATTATATATATATATATATATATATATATACACACACACACACACACACACACTTTGTCCAAAATTTTGGATATGCAGCTTCTTAAACTTGAAACAAGCAAAAAATATCCAAAACTGACAATCAAATTTTTAAAAACTTTCAATTTTGAAAAAATAAAATGTTTGGTTATTTTATTTTCAAAACCTCATAAGAAAAACAAAAATAAAGTTATAATAAAGCATTTATTTTTTTCTTTAATTAAAAGTAAAAGGTGTTTCAGAAGAAAAATTGATAGTTCATAAATAATTTGACCAATTCTCATTCAAATGATCTCAAATTTTAATAGCATTTGTAGGAATAACTCAAAATTATATAATTAATGTTTTATGTTGTCCCCCCCCCCTTCCGGTATAGAAAAGACATGTAAACATTAAAGATAGGATTTTGAATTGTTTCTCCACATGCTGTTAAAAGTTGAGATCACTTGAAAAAGAATTGGTCAAGTTATTAGATTACGAAATGATATCATTTTTTCTGAAACACCCAGTACATCTGAAATTAATTCAAATTTTTTGAAACTCTATAAACAGAGTGACAAAATTAACTGTTTGACAAATTTATCAATATTAGCCCTTTATTGAAGGTATTTAACTCAAGAGATTCAACAAACTTGTTTTATAAATTTCAAAATAAAGTTTAATAATACCTAGTAATCATAATAACAAGCTATTTAATCTTTCACCCTAAGCATCATTCTTTTATGTTCTTAAGTAGTAAACCAGCAGAAAGCATAAAAAACATGTAGAGAAAGGAAGTTATATATAGAACATGCACAATCAGCTAAACAAGCAAAGTATACAGGGCCTCACATTCACAAAAGCTAGTGAGAATCAACTTGAAGAAATTTTGATAAGAACAGTAACATACAGCAGAAACAAGGGAAATAAATTTTAAATCAAACTTTTTTTTTTTTTTTTTTTTTTTTAAATTACTAAACAAAATTCAAGGAATAAATTCCCATTGAAACATTTCTTTGAAAGCATTTTTTTTAAATTTCTACAAAATCTACAAATGCAAAAAATGGTTTTCTTTGTTATGTTGCTGAAAAAAAAAAAAAAAAGTTCCATGAAACCAAAATTAAAAAAGAAAAAAAAAAAGATAAATAAAAAATCTCCATAACCCAAAGGTTTTATGTGTGCATTTGCACATTAAATTTTAACAATCACATTTGATATTGTATCAAATTATAAAGGAGGAATTTTTTTTTTAATTAAAAAAAGGGGGTGGGGGCTTTTTTGTTGTTGTATGGTGACCAACTATTTTCAGTTTTTACTAAAATAAATTAGTAAATATATATATATATAAGTAATGATAAAATTGAGGATTGGGGAAGCATCATTTCTTGCACATCTACCGGCAGGACATGCATAAGTCAAACATACACCATGCAGTGTTTATTTTTTGCTTTCTATACTTTTAATTAACTAAGAGCGAATCAAGAAGCAGTGAGAGCAGAAAATAAAAAATAAAATGGAAATAATGCAACCAAAATGGTCAGATTGTCAGCTGCAACATTTTAAGATGAGAATTTGGCACAGGGAAATTTCAGATCAAATCTTTAAGGTAATTTGGAAAAAAAAATTTTTTTTTTTTTTTTTCAATTGAAACCAACAAAGCAAAAATTTGACAACTGGATATTTTATATCAAAGAAGAAAAAAAATTGTTTTTATCTGATTAATTCTAACAATAAATAAAAATAAATAAAAAAAATTTTTTTTTTAAATCAACATTTTGTAACCCACTAAAAACAAAGTATAATACTATACTCTCGAAAAAATTGTATTTATTACAATTCCTGTCTTGCAATAACGAAGCCAATTCATTAAATAGACTAGACCAAATACAGTTAAATACACAAACCTTTTCAAATTTAATGTCAAAGGAGATAATGGGACTATTAATTGTTTGTAAATAATTTTCTCATAAAACTATACATTAGATAACTTTAAATATATATTGAAATAAAACAAACTATATATAAATCAATAATATTGGGCATCTATCTATTAAAACTTGTTTTAAAAACAGTGGACAGTCAAATGTTTTATACTTAATATACTGAGTATATATAATAAAGGGTTGTTCTTTATTTTATCTATCAATGATCTTGACTATAAATAAATAAATACTCATTGATAAACTTAATTCTTGACGGTATTGTGATGTTTTAGTTAGACAGATAAATTCTTAATCTCCATTATACACACACACATAATTTATACCTCACCCCTGTGATTTTATACCAAAACAGGCAAATGAACAACTGCTGTTATAATAAAGAAATTAAAATGGAATTACACGACTTAAAACTCAAAATTATGTTATATCAGCCACCACTTTTAAAGGTTATATAATCTATTTGCTAAACATTAAAGTATTTTGATAAAGCTTTAAATTTAACTACAAACTTTTACTGAAATTTGTTTATCCAAAATCTAATAAGAACATTAAAGCCATTGCAGTTTTCCAATTCCTCAACTGCATAATCAAGTTCACATTAAAAGCAAATTACAAGATTCAAGAAATAAATCTCCCTAGATACGAAATAAATTATTTTTACACTGTAAGAAATATTTGTCAAAACAGTTCAACATGTGAACAATATTCTTACTATAAATTCTACTGAATTTAAGATGATAGATAAAGAGATCAAGTATCCCAAGTCTCTTTAAAAAGGAAAGAACATAAGAGCTTATAGAGTTGAAGATGAATTTCTAAGATTTTACATTTCCTTTTGATAAATAAAAAGACTGAATAACTAAAGAACCAACTAAAAACAAATATTCTGTAATTTTAGATATTTGAAGTGTTGAACTTCATTCAGGATAATTGGTTTAAAGCAGGCATGGACAACCTTTTTTGAGAAGTGGGCCACATAAGGAGACATGGTTCATCATTAGGGCTACACTACTAAAAAAAGATTCAACCTAATTTTTTGTTGAAGGTATCTCAACCATTCTTATTACAGAAGACCATACACATAAACATCTGCTTTAGAAATAGTAAAAAAGTTGATTTTTTTTTTCTTCAGGAAAAAAAAAAAAAAAAAAAAAAAAAAAAAAAATCAACTTTATAAAAAATTGATAAACCCACACAATTCCTGGGGTTATTGTATCATAAGCAGTGACTTAGTTTCAGTTACAGAAGGAGACCGAATCTCTATTATAAGATGATTCAATGTATTGAAGAAAAGGTTGAATATTCAGAGCCAGTTTGTGTGAGTGAACAAATTAAAACAAAATTTCCTTGTGAAACTAGCGGGTTCATTCAGAAAACATCATGTTGTGACAGTTTACCCATGATTGATTTAAACAATACATGGCTAAAAATTGAAAAATTATAATACAAATAAAACTTCCAATAATTCAACTAAAAATTATGAAAGTTTTTTCTTTTTTCTATTTTTGTGATAACAACTTTTGTGTTACAGCTGATAACCAGATATGCCATTTTGGAAATGAAGGCAGATTTGGTCTGACAGAGCACTAAAGTACCTTTGATTGCATGGGCCGGTGTCATGACAGTGCCAAGAGCCGTTGACAGCAATGGCCTGATAGCAGCGCCTCCTCCTGCTGCTAACAGCCGGGGGAGATATAAAAAAGGAGACAGGTTAAAAAATCTTTTTTTAAAAACACACAAGTTACCAAAAATTAATAAGAGGAACTCATTATTGAAAATATTAAAGTGAATTCAGGAACAAGTGGGAGAAAAATCGGAGAAGGAATAAAAAAGAAAAATTAGGGAAAAAAGGTTTTCAAAATATACAATATATGAAGTTAGCAGAAATTTAATCATTTTGCCAGATTATTGAATAAAAAAAATAAAAAAATTTAAAAAATGGACAAAGTCTCTAATAAGTACCACAAATCATCCCAGTAATGAAAAGGTTACTTTTGTTTGTTAATCTCCCAATGCATTTGTCAATAACACCAACCTTGGAGGATTTCTTTCCCCTTCCTATTCTCTTTGAAGACAATTCTTTCTCCTGGTATATTGGATTTTGCATATGTTTTTCCATGGTTGTTTTATTTTCCAGTTTGTCGAACACAAACCTTTCTTTCTCTCTCCAAAAACATGACCTCAAAAGTGACAATCCTGAATTAGTAATTGGCTTCGGTGTCACACAGTAGACCTTTAGAAATTGTAAGATATCAACAGATTCGTTTCTGTCCAACTTTTTTAATGCTCACTTTAAAGGGTCTACAAATCTTTCTGCTTGTTTATTAGATCGCGGGTGATATGGTGTGTTAGTGATGTGGTCAATCGAAAAAGCTTTACAAAAGCTCTTTTGCCATGAATTGTGCGCCAGTGTCAGACACAATTGTATCTGTGATACCAAATCTGGCAAAGAGTTCATGAAAAAATCTAATTGTGCTCCTGCATATTGGGTATTTACATTGCATCATTTCTGGCCATTTTGAGAAACTGTCAACCACTATTAGATAATATTGTCCATTCCTTGGATCTGCAAAATCTATGTGCAACCTTGACCAAGGTCTGACCATCTTTGACCAAAGGGTAAATTTTACTGATGGCGCCTTTGACGCCATTATATCTGCAGGATTTTACATTTCCTTCTAATTTTTTGTCCATATTAAAACAAATAACATAGCTTCTCCTTAAGTCTTTCAATATTCTTTTTTGCAGTGTTCCTGGTATCACCACCCATTCACCATACATTAAAATTCCATAAATCTTTTCATCAATTTTTTGGTATTGTTGGTCAACAATTTCTTTTTTTATATTTATCCATATCTGGAGGCAGAGTAACAAATAATAATCCTTAGTAAACAACTATAGCTTCAAATTAATATTCTTAATACAAATAATTTACAGTTATATGGCATCAAATATTCCTATTGACTACAAATGATTTTTAAACAGATCTATTTGACCTATAGATGGAACCCTGAGAGGTACTATCACTTCGAGTCACAGTGGAACTGGGAGTAATGGCAATAAAGGAGTACTCCACTCCAGAACTGGAGCCTCACCACCAGATGCAATTTACTGTCATACCCAAGGCACCCCTTTTGGAGTGGTGTGGTCTTATCCCCCCCCTCTTGCTGGAAATACAGTCAGCGTATTCTCAGGGCGCTATAAATTTGATATCCTCTATTGCAGATGCTATTGCACAGTATCAGTATCACAATTAGCATTTTTTTTATGTTTAAAAGAAAAGATTATTTTTTAAAATTTTCATGAAAAAAAAAAAAAAAAAAAAAAAAAAGAATCTATATTTTGACTTGCGGATAGAAGAAAAAAAAAATTATAAAGCTGGGTACAACTTTCATCCAACAGAATTAGCAAAGGTTAAAAAGAAAAAAAAAAGGTATTAGTTAAGGAATACTTGAACTTATAAATCCAAATATGAAAAAGATAAGCATCTACCTGGTGCTGGTGCTCTGATAATAGTAGGTTGAGACTGTGTTGTTGTTGCTTGGGTTTTGGTCAATGTGTTTGTCATTGGTACTGCAGCTGGAGTAACGGTTTGTGCTGGAGGCAAGTCGTATTTCTGCAATTGTAGTAGGTAGGCATCTGCTGTAGGGACAGAACCCCAACATACTTCTAATGTGTTGGTACTGGCACGAACAAGCTGGACACGAGAGGGAGCTGGAGGTTTTTCAGTCTCTAAAAACCAAAGGTCTTTAAAGCAAACCTGGAGTGGAAAAATAAAAAATAAAAATAGTTATTCAAATATCTATAGGTAAAGTGCCTTATTCTTTCAGGGGAAATTTCAGCTAAATAATGGATCATTCCGTTTTTTATTATAAAGAAAGGGAAGAAAAAAGAAAAGATACACAAAAAAATATAACAAGAGAAAAGGTAGAGAAAAGGTAGGGGAAAGAGAGAAAAGGTAGGGGAAAGAGAGGAAAGAGAGAAAAGGTAGGGGAAAGAGAGAAAAGGTAGGGGAAAGAGAGAAAAGGTAGGAAAGAGAGAAAAGGTAGGGGAAAGAGAGAGGAGGGGTGAGCACACTGAAGCAATAACACTAATCTGTTCCAATCGATGAAAGGAAGGAAACAAAGGTCCTGCAATGCCAGATCTGTCTGCCACCTTGGATAACCCTACCAGGAACTTTTCCTGATGGCATGACTGACACTACCAAGTTTACACGGTTGTGCTGCAATAATGAAGGGTTGGCTGTTGAGCAAAGAGCTTCCTCTGCCCTTTTACAGGTCTTGTTTTTGATTCTGCAGAGTGTACCAGTTTAGTTGCCGATGATCCAACTATGAAACAGGTAGTATGAGTTACAGAGCACCAGTAGCACATTGAGTGACCTGATACAGGGTGAACTCACTAGTAAAAATAAAACTAGTGTTTTTTTGTTTTTTTAAATATTGAAACAGTTTTTCTAAATAATCTAATATTAGTGTCATTTGTTGATAAAAACTTACCTGATTATTCCAAGCTTTTCTGTATCCATCCCGCCCACTCCAAATGTAAAGTCTAGAATGAACAGCAACAGCACAATGACCTGCTCGTGCCCTAGGAAGGGCATCTTCAAAAACCTCCATAGCTAAAGGTTCCCATGTCATAGTATCTAGAAGAAAACAAAGAAAATAAATTCAAGTTTGTTTTTTTTAAATATCCTATCAAAACAATTATCAAAAGAAAATAGATAACCATTTCCATTAATAGAGTAAATACATTTTTTCTCCGAAATAGAATTTTAAAATTTCATAAGATCCAATAAAATGCAATGTCTGAGTCGGGGATTTTAATGATAGCTACTACCAACACAAAACAGAAAATATACACAAGGCCGAAAGATGAAAAAAGAAGAAAACAGACAGAAAAGAAGAAAACAGAAAAGAGAAAAAAGAAAAAAAAAAAGAAAAAAAAAGAAAAAGAAAAAAAAAGGACAGAAAGGGAGAGGAAAAAAGAAAGCTGTTATAACAAAATGTTTGTTGTTCTAAGCAACTCTTAACATCCTATACCACCTCATTCCACCCGGCCAGAAGTCACATTCGTTTTTCTAATCTGCTCCAAAGGATAGCCTTTGTTTAAATGTAATATTAAACATATTTAGAAGTCTTTATTTTAAGGGAAATAACAGGTAACTTTAAATGAAAAGGCCATTTTTAGCCATTTTTGACAGATCCTTATAGGAACGGGGCTCTGGACTTAGAAAATTCTCAACAGGATGTTAAGAGTTAAAGAAATATGGATGTTAAAGAACAACTAAAAGAGAAAAAAAAGAAAGGATTTAAACTTACCAATATTGAGAGATGCCAAAGTATTGGTACACTTCCATTCTTTTTCATGTGTAGCAACCTTGACATCATCCATGACAAGAGGAACCCATCCACCAAAAACAAACATTCTATTTCCAATAACTGTGGCAGAATGAAGACTTCGAGGCAATGGAGAAATACCTTGAACAATTGGTTTGGTCCAGGTTAATGTATCTGTTAAAAGTAAAGTAAATAATAAATAGAAATAGAACAATAGACAAAATCATGAATCCAGATAGAAAAGTCACAGGAAAAGAAAAAAAAAAAGTAAAAGGGTTAACAGAATGAGAACAGTCTACCCCAGTAGACTGAATATAAGTGGTTCGGTTTGAAGTTCCACAAAGTTTCCCAGAGTTTAGCAGTTTTAACCAGGTACTGATTCCATGTTCACGCTACCTTAACTTTTTATATATATATCTTTAATTTCCAGAAACTTATCAAGTAAATAGCATTATCAGTAGTTGATTTTAATTAAAGTTAATATCAGATTGAACATTTGCCTTAAAAAGACACTCAATATAAATTTGCTTATGTCCCTAAAATGAATATACGTACCGCAATCAAGCTGCCATAAATCTCCAAGCCGACATCCACTCATGCCACCATAAATAATAAGACGAGGACGCCGCCCATCTTTCTCAGCATAGGCTGCACAGGAATGAGATTCTCTGGGGGGTGGAGGTTGGCCCCCTGCTTGGGGAATGTCCCAACCCATAGCATTGGAATTCTGTTTAAGTTCCAAGGAGTATAAATCGTTCAAATATCTGAGAGGATTAAAAGAAATAAAAGAAAAATTTTGAATTTAAATCAATGCAAAATTTTTAAATTAAAAATCTACTTCCTTCCACAAATTGTTTTTATTTCATATCCTCCCTTTTTAAGTGCAACATGATTAATCATTTTTATCATCCATCATTAAATAAAATAGAATAAAATAAAAACTAGCAGGACCCGTGAATATACCACAGAACTCTCACTCTTTTTTCTTTCTTTCCTTTCTTTTCATTATGTTCAATTAAAACAGATTAGTGTTAACACTTCCACGTAATCACTCCTCCTCTATTTGTCCCCTACACTTTCTTTCTTGTTATATTTTTCTATGTAGCAGAGATGCTGATAGGTATGTGTCCTGCATCAACGACGCAGAACAATCTAAAAGAACACAGAAAAATCGTATCCATGCGTCCCAGTGTTTATTTTTTTCTTCCTTCCACCATTTCCAGCATACTGTAAATACATTTCAATATTTTCTTGGAAATGAATTATATGCTATGGCGTACAAGTTAGGGGTTAGACAGCTTTTGCTGTTCATAGATAAAAACTCTACAATTTATTAAGAAACTTTAATTGGGACCATCAAATTTCCCAAAGACTCATTCAAATCAAATACATGCGTCCCAGGACACACTAAATTAAAAAGCTATCAGCATCACTGATGTAGCATGTCTTTTTTCTTCCCTTTCTAATAAAAATAGAATGGTTCATTATTTAGCTGAGGTGACAACAATCATAAGAAATAAGAATATGGTGGATAAGCAACACTAGATAATCAGGATTTTGACAAATCACCTTTGACAATATGGATGGTCTCATTTTTAATCAGAGGGTGTTGCAAGATGATAATGGACGTACAATTAAGGAACATGAGTATTAATATATAGTTATATACTTGAAAATCAGACATTATATTTGTTCCAACCTGTTTTATAATAAATTACTTTTTTGGTCTTGCTTACTACAGCCAGTTTCATATCTCTTATCATAATGGAGATATGTGTGTCTGTCTGTAACCAAAACTATATCACTACTCACAATTCCCTTTGTTATTTATGTCACATTCTCCATGATTTTATTTTTATTTAAAGCTTAATTATTAATACTGTTGACCATATCTAAATACTAATCACATGCTATTGTATTTATATATACAACAAAATAGTGGTTTACTGTGTGAACGGGAAAGTTAATTTGCATATTGATATTAAAAATTTGATTTTAATAAATATGTGCTTAGTATTATTGATTTCTTATTGTTTGGTTTTATCTTAATGAATATGAGCAAAAATCTTGGGGATAAATCTTAAAAGAAATCTACTAACAATAAGATATAACTGTAATTTTATTTTTTACTTTTTAACTAAATAGTTAAATTAGGAAAACTTAGCAATGGAAGAGAGGAGTGATGAAAGAGTAAGATTCAGCTGTTCTATTTTTCAAATCTTTTCATCTGTATTTTTATTTAGTTTCATTAGCCTTTCTAATTTCATATGATATTTTATTACATTAAAACTTAAATAAATGCAGCTGAAGGGTGCATATATTTGCTCGTTCTTGCAATTTTCAAATCAGCTTCAGTTGCCAATTTGTTGAGCTTTTTTCTTTTAACATTCTTTTCATTCCTCCTTTCATCTGCATTGTCTTATGGCGATGAAGAGGAACTTCAGAGCTCCAGAATTAAAATTTCACCACTAGATGCCACTTAACACACTACCCAGGACATTAAGACTCTCAGCCACCGCCTTCTAGCACATATATGATAAAAAGGGTTGAGGCTTGCCATAAGGGCAATAAAGTTGGGACAATCATATATCATAAATTGGAGGTAAAAGTTAAGAAACTAAAAACTTACCTCGGAATATTATTTTTTGGATCTTCACTATCATTAGCCAGCCCACCAAAAAGATAAGCTTTGCTGCCAAGGAGAGTAAAACTGTGCCCTTAAAGAAAAAAAAAAGAAAGAATACAAATAATTTATCAAAGTCTTTTATTACTCACAAATCAACTGTACAACTGCGGCAAAATAGTAAAAACTGAATTTTGAAAAATAAAACAATGAGCACAAAGCAAGCAGGAGATTCAAACTGAGAATACAGATGATTCTTAGCTGAAAGAGTACATGAGGGTTTTGTATTTATATCACAGACCATTTGTCATTTTTCCCAACATGGCTGAACTGATTGATTGATTTTAATGACATGCCAACCTATCTAGTGTTATTTAATGCTAAGAATTTAGGGAATCATGTTCATATTTACATTTTTTTATGTGGTTCCTTCTTAAAGAGGTTTTCACTAGAAGAAGGTAAAGTGGCCTAAGAGGTTATGAACATGGTGTTGAAGTAAACAGATGAAGATTTTAAGTACTTATTTTCTACAAGAGGCGTTCCTTTAAAATAATTTTCTTCTTCAATTTACACCTTCGATCTTTTGTCCTTTTATTCATACTGTAATTACTTTCCAAATTATATAACCCCACCGATATTTGAAAAAAAAAAAAAAAAAAAAAAATCAGAAAGTTTTTAAATAAAATAACTAATGCATTATAAAATTTATTCATTGATAAATCAACACTGAAAATTTCATTAAAATCAGATAATTTCCTGATTTTTGATAAATTCTTTTTTCAATCAAAGGAATTAAATTTATTTCATAAAATACATCTGTGACTCAAAATTGGCAGTACCTAATATTTGAAATTTGAATTTATGTTTTGTAAAAATTCATTAAAAAAAAAAATTTAAACAGAAATGGCGGGAGACATTATGAAATTAATTTGCCTACGAAAAGTGAGAAACAAACCTCAGAAAATATTTGGCCGGAATTATGCCAGACGTCAGCAATTATACAGTAAATTAGAGCAGAAGTCCAGGGTGAAAAAATCTTAAAATTACCGATATTTTCAGGAGGGAGTGGGGAGTTCATTATTCACATCATAAAAAGGACAGTAACTGAGATGAAATTGATATTTGATGAAAAACCGCAAAAATTTTGTTCAAGCGCCATATGCTTTTTAAAAAACTTTTTAACAAATACCTCATTATCTTTAAAGTAGTCTTATCTTGACAAATTCTTGTCTTGTTCAGTGTCACGTAAAAATAAATCAAAATATCGCTACACGAGAAAAGCGAAACTTCATTGGATGAAATCAACAAATAGCCAAGTCAGAAGCATTTTTACCATTTAATGAATATACATGACTAATTTGGGAAATTTAGGTAGATTCAGTGAGCATTAAAAAAAAAAAAAATTAAACAAACACCATCCTTGTTATTTTACTAGTTATATTTGTTAACTGTAACAATAACATTAATTTTATCTCAGATAATTCAAATTTTCCAGGACAAAATACAAAAATTTTCCAGGATTTTTTTTAAAAGTAAAAAACACATTTTGCCAGGTTTTCCAGTTCTGGAAAATTTGCATTTTATTTTCCAGGACAAGTGGGAACCCTGTAAAGGAGTGGACAGCAGTTTAAAAAGATATGACCTGAGAATTTAGGGAGATGCTGTTGAAGGGGTGAGGAAAGTAATTTTTGAATATCAATCATGGTATTAATCTGGTTTATTGATACCAGTGTTATGGGTGAATGAACTACAACTGTATTGGCTACAAGGTCTTCTGCCTTCCTGTTCAGGCCCAGTAGCCAACACTGTTGTAGTTCCTTCACTCCTAACCCCCAGATCAGTTAGGTAGACAGAAATGTCAAGAACCCCTTAAATTATATTATTTTAAAAAGTTATTTCTATTGCATTCTGACAGTTATTTTGCTTCAATGGCTGACATGAGTGACAATTTTTCTTTTTTCTGGATGATTTGACATGGAATTACTTATTACTAAAATTGTCAGTGTTTGTATAAGAGGTTATCAATACTGTATTTTAAATACTCTTAGTAGATAAACATAAGTTTTATTTGTATATTGTTATCATTTCCAATTTTCATGTGGTGCTGATATTGAGCAGTATGATTGATACAAGGGAAATATATTGTTTCTATATTATTTCAAATATATCCAACCATTAACACAATCCTAATCATTTCTATTGCACTCTGAAAGTAATTTTGCTCCATATTAGACCTTATTCAATGGCTGAATAAAAACACTTAAAACATAAAAGTGCAAAATTTTAACTGATGTTGTAGCTTCGTTTCTGGGTAAACACCAAACTTTCTTTTTGGTACAAATAATGTTCAATATATGTAAAATAATAAATTTTTCCCACCTATTGATCTTGCTATGAAAATATCAGAAATCATTAATAACTTAAAATTGGTTAGGACCTTTTTTATAGCATTTTTGAATTCCTTGGACCAAAAAGCTTTTATAAACCAATTTTTAGTAGTAGGAAGCTCTGGAACTCATTTTACAGACAAAAAAAAAGATTACAAAAAGCTGCCATTTTTATGTGCACCCCCCCCCCCAAAAAAAATTTTTTAGTGAGCAAAAAAAAAAAAAAAAAAAAAAAATCGACATAACCAATTTTTGGAATTGGAGTCTCAAATTTTGAGGATTGTATTACTTTAAAATAATCAACACCGGGACAAAATTTCAGAAAAATTAAAGGGGGTGGGCGACAATTTTACTTTTTTCTGGATGATTTGACATGGAATTACCCAATAACCAGTTGTGCAGAGTAGTAAAAATGTGGATCAACTGATTTTAACAGCATATCAACATGTCTCGGGTTATTTTATGCTTAGAGAATCGCATTCACTGTACTTTTATAT
Source organism: Doryteuthis pealeii (assembly GCA_023376005.1). Taxonomy (NCBI): domain Eukaryota; kingdom Metazoa; phylum Mollusca; class Cephalopoda; order Myopsida; family Loliginidae; genus Doryteuthis; species Doryteuthis pealeii. Next base: position 77,807,281 of record CM042164.1, on the reverse strand, counting down.
CTAAATTAGTGTAGTTGTTTATGCAGATTTTTGGGTTGGCTAGTTGGTTGGATTTTATGGCATGTCAACCCTTAGGTTATTTTTTATGCCAAAGATGTTTTGCTTGATGGGTACTCCATTCTTGTTAAACTCATTTTTTTCTATTTAACCCATAGATGGGACCCTAACAGGTACTACCACTCCAGGTCAGAGTAGAAGTGGGAGTAATGTTGAAGGTGTATTTCACATTCCCCACAGTTTCAGAATTGGTACTTCACCATCAGATAGAGTTTAACATCATACCCAAGACATTAAAACCACCAGCCACTGCCTTGTAGCACATCTATGATACAAACGGTTGGGTGTTGCCATAAGTACAATAGGATTGGAGGCACATCGTGTAATGGTTACATTTATAGGAAATGAACTTGCCGACCAGAGTTCAAATCCTGGACGAGACTGTTTGCATTTCGCATAGCACTAATACCCTTGGGAAAGGCATGCATCCAACTACTCTCCCTCAAACTATGGGTAAATAGTAGAGCAGACTGGGCTCTTTAACCGTGGTCAGATAACCAGTCTAGGAAGAGGAAAACTGAATTCCAACCTGTTAAACTCCTCATAAGACATTGACCTTGTGTCACATCCTATTCATGCGGAGAGGTTGGTAAGTATATATATATATATATATATATATATATATACACATATACACACACACACGGGGATGTGCAAAAGGGACATAACTCTTTAAAATAAATAAGGAATTATCTCCCTTACATCAAAATTTATGGCAAAATATTATGGTGGCCTTAAAAGCTCTATTTTTTTACTATCTCGTATGTTTTCACATCCGGGTATTTTGAAGTAAAAGACAAAACATTGGAATTTCTATCCAATATCTTTTTCTTGGAAGTGTAGCCAAAAAGACTTTTCTGTTGCGATTGACACATTTATTTAGACTAAGAGAGAATTCGGCCTGTTTTGTCATCCATAGTTAAAAAATGACAATTTTTTTTTTAAATCTTCAAAAAATCTCTGAAAATATGCAGCACATCATAGCATATTTTTTTTTAACTTAGATTTTTTCAAAGATAAAATTCAGGGCTATCTTTTGTTAAGTTTTCAAGTTAGTCCCATATGCTGTCAGACATGTAAAATTGACCTTGAAATTTTTAAGGTAGTAAAAAATTCAGTTTGACTTTGATAAAATAAATTTTTTTTGCATCAATTTAAAAAAAAAATTTTTTTTTTAATACTACGAAGAAAAAAAAAACAAAAACTGCTACAATATTTATTTTATAAATTTAAGAAAATAACTTTTAAATTTTAAAATTACCTTTTTAGGGTATTGAATTTATATTTTTTATTTTTCTATATATTCTTCAGGATATGATCTTTCAAGAAATGTAAAAATTAGGGACCGGGAATTTTTTTTCTTCAAATGGTCAAAGGTCACCCCACCCATATTCTGAATTGATAAAAAAGATATTTTTTGAAGTTTCTTTAATAAAATAAGCTAATTTGTTACTAAATTAAGTCATCGGAAAATAAATTGGTGAAAATTTCATTAAAATTGGACAATTCCCTGATTTTTGGTAATTGTTTTAAAATTAAGAAATTTTTTTTTTTTAATTATCTCCCTTGGCAATTCTTGAACATCACATGTATATGATAAAAAGGTTGGGGCTTGAAATAAGAGAAATGGCTTTGGGACAATTATATAGGTGCTAAGGCTTGACATGACCAGCCAATTGATCAGAGGAGGCCTCTCCGACCGCCCGTCTAGCCTAAGTAAGGACCAAAGTGAGTGTTGCATGTCATGGACTGCTCAGCTACCAGGATCAGGTTTATTGGTACAGCTATATGATATCAAGTTTTTTCGTCTAATACAAATAATTTGAACACAGAAATACTTTAAACCATACAACTATCTAATTTAAATAATTTATTCACAGTTATCGAGTTTCAAGTAATTATTTTTATTTTGCCATTTGTTTGCAGAGAGATAAATGGTTTTAATTAACTAATGATAATCCATAATAAACAAACAGCTTCAAATAACTATTCTTAATACAAATAATTTACACTGTTATATGGTATCAAGTATTCCTATCTAATACAAATAATTTTCAAACCAATCTATTTGACTAATTGGTGCTACCACTCTGGGTTAGAGTGGACCTGGGAGTCATGGCAATGAAGAGGTACTCCACGCTCCCCAGAGCTAGAACCTCATTAAAAGATGCAGTTTAGTGTCTAGCCTAATGAAGAGAAATTTAAAGAATGAAAAATATTTAAAAGATTTATTTGTAGTGAACAAAAAAATCTCTACACTCACAGCAATACAAATTACTAAGAAATCCATCTGGAAGATGCACCTGATTATATCATTAATGATGTGATCCATGGATAGGTGTTTCAGATCTTTCAACATATTAAACCTAGGTAGACCCAGCTAATGTTGATCAAGCACAAGCTGATTGTCAGGTAAGGAGATCTCAAATAGCATGACGAACAAGGAACGGTTGATCTTGAGGCGTTTTATAATTTGTAGAGCTAGCAAATCCTCCAATCAAATGAGTCTCTGCACTCTTCTTTTGATAAAAAAATAAGAAGAATCTAAGCAGATGGTTCCCCCCGGCTTCCTCAAGAAAAATTGAGAAGATCCAAAACGAACTTCAGCACTCAGAATCAATTAAATGATAAAGATATGTTCTATGTCTTATGTTATAATAAATAAAAAACTTTTAAATTAAAAAAAAAAAATAAAAAAATAAAAACTTTCATTGCCATTCTTCCCTGGTCCACTATGACACAGAGTACCTAGCGAAACCTTCAATCAAATGCATCTGAGTTCTCTCCCTCACATAAGAAAGAATCCAAACAAAGGGTTTCCTCCCTTCCTCTAGAAAAGTTGAGAAGCACTTCTACATTTACAATGGATTAATCAAACATGTGCTCATCTATGTCTTAGGTTAAAAAAAAAAAAAAAAAAGGTCCAACAACACAATATCAAATATTGTGTCACAAATGACAGGAAAAGAAAAAAAAAACAAACAAACAAAATTTGAAATATAATTTTTTTTTTTTTTTTTTCTATGCTAAAAAAAATTCTTATAGCAATTCAAGTATATCTAAAAAAAAATGTTCGCAGGTAATCTTTCTATACATATACAAAGGACAGTTGGTGTGTATGTATGTCTGGAGGAAACTACAAAAATAAAATACACATTCACTATCACCAGAGCTAGCTTTTTGTGCAAAAATAAGATTTTATTTACATCTGGGAAGATATTTATAAATTAGGATTTAAATAGTAAAAAGGGAAAGTCATTGGTTGCGTTTAGGATTAAAAGATAAATTAATTATGTAAGTAAAACCAAAACAATCAATGGATCTGCGAGACTAACTTTTTATTACCCACCCTCTACCCAGACAAAGTCGTGTAGCTGCTTCTAGTAATAATATAAAAGCACAATAGAGCAGTCAATCCTCAGGTTTTTTTGTTTTTAGATAATTCACCAAAACTAAAATCACATTCAAATGCAAAAGAAAAAAAAAATCTCAAAAGACTATCAATGTTTTTATCACAATATTTTATATTAGGCATCCTGTGTGCCATTGATATTATTGAGTTTACATTTTGCTCAATACGGAAGGGAGACAAATAATTGTCTCCCTTGGATGAGGGGAGATCATGTGAGAATCCCAGGATCCATCTGTCTTTCATTTCCATCTTTTAAACAGTAAAACTGTCTCCTTTCGCGGCAATGGATCTTGTGTCTCAATTCATCACCAGATTGGCTTTACCATAGATTGTACTCATATTCATCAAGTAAAACTTTTTACCATTTTTGTACCCCTTTCCTACACTGTTCATGGAACAATATGCACACATTTTATCTTTTGGGACACATTGGTGTATTCTTCACAATACTTCTTGTATGCATAAGATGTTTCAGTTATTTCCTATAACTCCAACATAAACAAAGGGGAACCACTCTTGACTGATAAATTATTTATTTTCCCATTAAACTAACCCTAACTTCTTTTTTCCTAGTAGATCAATAAATAAATAATTTATCAGTCAAAAGTGATTCCCCTTTGTTTATGTTAGAGTTATAGGAAATAACCGATGTTTCTATGTGTGCAAATGAGCTTATTTTCCTTGTTTATTCAATGTTAGTGTATCAATGGATATACTAATGCTAATATTGACCCTTGGTGAGTGGGGATGCAATTAAACATTTTTCCTAGTAGCAACCTTTATGATAACACAATAATTTTGTCACAACTTTTGTAAAACCCAACCAATTCTAATCAAAATCTGTCATTTTGCAGACAATTTTACAAAATTTCAACAAGTACAGAAAAAAAAAAAAAAAAAAAAATTACGTATACATATTTACCAACTACTCCGCATGAGCAGGAGGTCATTTTTTTAAAAAGTTTAACAGGTTTGAATTCAGAGTTATCCTTCTCCTAGACTGGTTAACCAGAGCCCAGTCTGCCCTACTATTTACCCATAGCTGGAGGGAGAGTACTTGGATGCATACCTTTCCCAAGGGTATTGGCACTAGGTGAAATGCAAACAGCTTTGTCCAGGAGTTTAACTGCATCAACAAGTTCATTTCCTACAATTCTAATCATCAAACCATACCCTTCTACACATAACACTACGTATAAATTATATTTCTTTTTCTCAGACGAATGCTTTCATAATGTTAGCACCACAATGGAAATTACAGAATTTAATGGAAACTTAAACTGTTTTAAATAGTTTTTTAAAAGTTAATATTTGTCTGAATTTTTCAAAGTTACAAGAAGGTTGCCGAGTCCAAAGAGAAGGTTTCAGAGTTTGACAAAAAATACCTGAAGAAGGCCGGAGGGCACATCAGCCGAAACGTGTAGATAACAATAAAAATGAGGACAATAGTACAAATAATACAAACTATTTAATAGTTTACAAATTTTCTTTTTTCAGTTGACTATAAAAGACTAAGTATTTTTTTAGTGTGGCACTCCATCTCAGACGCAAAGATAACCTCCCTGGTCTAGCACTAGTGAAAAGGGGACAGACTCCCTCGCTGTCTGGCTGATACTGACAATAGGCCATTCTGTCAGCTTTATTTAACAGGACTAGTAAGAACAATGCCTACCTGCACAATAAGTTACTATTGTGATAAAAACAAAATAATTTAGTTACATACAAGTAGATGCTGCATTATTATTTAAGTCTTCACCATAACAAATTGCATAAGTAGACATTTTGAGAACAAACAAAAGTGGATAACAGAAGACAACTATGACACACCTAATCTTGGACAAGGTGGTTGTCCATTTTTGGGAGGCTTTGGTTTCAATCTTTTCCATTCCCATCGACTTGCTTGTAGTTCATATAATTCATTTGAATATTTGCCATATTCAACCATTCCACCAAATACAAGGATCCGAGTGCCATCACAAATGAATCCATAAGCGGCACATCCAGGAGGAATATCACCACGCACAGCCGGAACAAACCACTGATTGTTAGCTGAAAAAAAAACAAAACAAGAAACAAATCAGTAAAAAGTTTTAAAAAAAAAAAAAAAAAAAAAAAAAACTACAATTGAAGCAAACATCCTGTAAACAAAAAAATTCTGTTTTTTATTTTATTTTATTTAGCATCTTAAATAAAAGCATGGAAAATTAAATTCAATATTTTTTTTAATGTTATTTCTAGTTCAAATTTTCTTCAACCAAGGAATCGGGTTCTTTTATTTTACTCTATGGTGAATAGATATTTATTATTCAAAATAAGGTTTTTCTTTTTACCTTTTTTAATGAATGTACAATCACACATGAAATAACCCCATAGATCTATATTTTATTTATGTATTTGTTCTTTTAATTCAAATAGCTTCTATTTTTTTTTTTTTATGAAATGCCTTATATCAATCAGATAAAGAGAAAATCCAAACCATATCAGATTTTCAAAACGCCAATAAAGATAAGGTAACAAAAATTAATTTTAAAAGAGTTGTCTCCCCTCAATACTACTATATCATTAATAGATTTTGAAGAGTTTTATCAAAAAGTAAAATAAAACCTACTTATTTACATGTTTCTGACTAATGTCCTAATTTTGGTGGTTATATTCACAATGTTTCAGTCAAGGTACCCTCCTCCGTACTACTTTAGGGAATTTCAAACTGAACCCTTTATTCATTCCAATGTCATGGGATATCTTATATTAGTTATTTCACAAGTGTAATGTCAATATCCTGACTTGAATCAGATTGAATTATTTTAACTAACTAAATGTTACAGCTCATTTAATTTTTTTTTTTTATTTTTATGACAATAATAATGTTATATGAAGAAAGAAAAATAATGTGGCTAGTTATTTTAAGCCCATGAAAATCACTCCTAAAAATAAAAAAATAAAAACTTCTGACACGACTCCAACAAATAGATATCTAGTTGAAATGATAAAAATAATCTTTTAAAAAATCTTAAATGTTTTACTACCAATTTTTTAAATATGTTTTAAATTAACAGCTAAATTTTGATTGTAAATAATTTTTTTCTGTCTATATACTATGAAGGGGAAAATTAATATGACATAAGGCCTAAAAGATTTGAGCCTAAGTTGTGTGTGTTGGTCTGTCTGATCTGCACTGATCTGTTGGATTTTACAGCATGTCAACCTCTGTTGGGTTATTTTATGCCAAAGATGTTTTGTTTGATTAATTCTTGATGGGTTCTCAATTTTAATTTTTTAAGCTCATTTTTTCTATTTAACCATAGATGGGACCCTAACAGGTACTACCACTCCAAGTCGGGGTGGACCTGGGAGTAATGGTGATAAAGGGGTACTCCGCAATCTCCAGAGCTCCAGAATTGGAACCTCACCATCAAATAGATTTGACGTCATATCCAAGACATTCAGCAACCGCCTTCGAGCACATATATGATAAAAAAGTTTGGGGCTTGGCATAAAGGACAATAGGGTTGGGACAATCATATAGATGCTAGGCTTAACTTGACCAGCCGATAAGGGGCCTCTCCAACCACCCATCTAGCTTAAGTAAGAGCCAATGTGGAGTATTGCATGTCATGGACTGCTCTGCTACCAGGGTTCCATCCTTAAGCATTATGGGTTGCCACCCACAGCCAACAGATGATCCCATTGGGAGGGGGATCATACCCCTCTGCACAGGTGCAGTCAGTGTATTCTACAGTTCCAGCTAACAGGGCTCTGTAAAAATAGTCTTTATTCTTTTTAAAAGTGTTGTACAAGAAGGATGGATATTTCCCCTATTTTTTAAGACTTTAAAATGCAAACTTTCATTCAATTTTTTTTTTTTTAATCATTTGCTCAAGATCCCTTCAACAGCTGTTTTTGTCTTTTCATCAAGAAATCATTTGGTTATTATCATGATCCTAAAATGGGACACTTAAGGCATTATCACATAAAACAAAACTTATTAGGTAGAAAATTCTTAAAAAAATGTACAGCAAATAGTTTGCTAATATTTTTTTAATATATCAGTTCATATCCTTTATTTAAAAAAAAAATAAAAAAATAAAAATCATTAAAATCAATAAAACAAAACAAAGCAAAAAAATTGTGCAAAATGTTTTTCCAAAAGTAAAATTTTTTATTTGACTCCAAATATTTAATGACAATTTAAAATCTATTAACTGCTAAATATACCAGCAATCATACAAAACATATATGAGAGAGCGAGAGAGAGAGAGAGAAATACAAGCAAATTTCACTATTCAGTTGTATGTATAAATACAATTGCATGTTATTAGTACGTAGATATGGTCAACAGTATTAATAATGTAAAACAATTTTATTAATAATTGAGGTTTAAATAAAAATAAAATCATGGAGAATGTGACGTTAATAAGTAAGGGAATTGGGACTTGAGTAGTGATATAGTTTCGGTTATAGACAAACACACAATCCCCATTATAATAAGATTTAAAGAGTTCTTTCTTTTCATTGCTTATTATGAGTTATTGCTTTATTTACACCAAGCCTGGCACAAGAGTCCTGTGGCTCAACTATTTATCCATTGATGGAGGGAGAATAGTTGGATTCATACTCTTTTCAAAAGGTATAAACGCTATATGAATATATCCTCTTTCAGGAAGTGGACACTATGATCAGAGTTAAAATCCTGAATCAGGATTCAGTGTCCATTTCCTATGATGATAACCATTACACCTTAAGTGCCTCCTTTACATTATCAGCTGATACTCAAACAATTTATAATTATTAAATCTTAGTCTGGCACAAGACCAATAGAAACCAGCAAGAATGAAACGCACTACATTAACAAATTTATTTGCCAAACAAACTTGCTAGCCATCAAGTTACTTGCAGGTAATCACAACCACATAACTTATGTGAAAGCACCAATTCCTATCAAATCATTAAAGTTAAGCAGCAATGAGACTGTTCAGTTCTGAGATGGGTAGCCATTTACCACAGTATGATAATTTAATTATTACGTTTGATGTTTACTTAAGAGCTATAGGAAAAAAAAGTATAATAATCTTGATTTAACTCACTTTTTTTTTCATCTTTTCATTATGTCCAATTGAAAGATTAGCATTATTGCTTCCACACCTCAGCCCCTCTCTGTATCTGTCACCAACTCTTTCTTTCTTATATTTTTTTCTGTGTAGCATGTCCTTTTTCTTCCCTTTTTATAATAAAGATGGAATGGTCCATCATTTAGCCGAGGTGACAACATGCAGGAGAAATAAGAATTTATCAGATGAGCAACACCAGATAATCAGGATTTACATTTCTGCATTTCGTCTTGGGTCAGTTTCATTTTTAACCAGAGGCTGTTGCAACAGGAATACAATTAAGAACACTTTTGCTAGTAATAATAATAATATACTTAGGATTTTTTTTAATATTAGGTAGATAATTTTGACCTGGCTTACTGTCAATTATTATTAATAGCTATACTTCAAAAGGCAATATATGGGCAACCTTAAAATCTGCCTTTTTCTAATAAAGTTATAAGATTAAAACAGCTGGTAATAGAAATATCTCCCCTCCCCATGCAATGATAGAAAGTTATTTTAGCCCTATTCCAAGAAAACTTAAATATTTGTAAAATTCAAGGCTGTGGAGTTGGAAGCATTTAAGGGGTGACTGGAATTGGAGTCGGTAAAATTATACAGATGCCGACTCCAGTTGAATTTACACTATATGGCCCTAGTTTAGTCTGTAAAGTTATAAAGTACACACTCTTTATAAATAGATTATTTTTTAAAATTCATGGCTTTATATTTATTTGTAGGCCATAATCACTTAATTATAGAGTCGAGGGTGCTAAAAATAGAGAAGTCAGTCAAAGGTTTTGTGTTCTGACTCCACAGCCCTGATAAAATTTATGAAAACTCTACTAAATTTTAGTTCTTAAAACAAATTAATTTTTCTTAAAATTTATAAATTATAAAAAAGTTTCAATTTAAATAAAATTTTAAAAAATGTTAAAAATGTTACAATCATACAATGTATTTGCCTGACCCCTCTGCCATGAGCAAAATATTACACAAGGTAAATTAAACAGTTTTCCTTCCTAGACTGGTTGCCTAACCAAAGCTAAAGAACCTAATTCATCTTATTTACGTATAGCTGGAGAGAGAACAGATGGACTCCTGCCTTTTTTTAAGGGTATTAATGTGAAAATTCAGGATTTGAACTCTGGTAGCAGATTCCAAAATCATACAGAGTAAACAGTTTTAAGAAGATCTGCAGTCAATACAAAACTGTGATAATGTCCAAAAGCAATGCCACCTTTTTTTTTTGTAGATACCTGACCCAAATCAGTTGAAAACAGGACCAAGAACTGGGTGTAAAACATTTCATATAATCATAGTTGGGAATATAAAGAGACTAGAAGGACCTGTAGATATACCACAGTATGATAATTTAATTGTTTGTTTGAGTTTTGTTTAACGGCATATCAACCTCTGTGGGTCATTTAATGCCAAAAAGGTTATTTTGGATTTCAGACTTTAAGGTAGTGGTTCTATGGAGATAATTGGTTATGTTCTGTTATATTTTATTGAAAAGGTTGCTTTTTTTAATAAAATTTAAAATGTTTTCAGGGTTTGTATTCTTGAAGATGTCTTTCAGGTTTCTAGCTTGATAGTAATTTGCACGGATATGTTTAAGTCTGTTACAATTTAGAAGGATATGCTTGGTTGGTTTAATTGTTATAATGTTTGATGTTTACTTAAGAGTCATTGCAAAATAGTTCAATATGTAAAAAGTATAATAATCTTGATTTAACTCTCTCTTGCTCTTTTTTTGCTTTTTCATTATGTTCGATTGAAACAGATTAGCATTATCACTTACTCCTACTCTTTGTTTCTTTCATTTTTTCTGTGTAACATGACTTTTTTTCTTTTTTTTTTTTTACTACCTTTCTTTACTATAAAAACAGAATACTAACATACTTCTTGCTTTGTGCTGCATATAAGCTAAACAGTACTAATGCAGAATAGTGCACAAGGGATAATATCATTAGATTACATATAAAAAGCATTACATTTCACGGAAATACCCGAACCCTTTAGATGTTAGGGTTAGGATTAGGTTTTCCATAAAGTTTCTGTAATCTAATGCGATTCTAATGATATCATTTCTTGCACACTATTCAGCACTTGTACCAACTAAATTAGTAAATAAGTATAATTTTAATTAACTTTTTTTTTTTTTAATTGGTTATTTACTGAGTATTTTTTTCTCCTTATCTGAGGCTAGTATTTATTTTTTGCTCAGGCACACGGCTGATTTTATCTCAATTTAGCTAATTAAAAAATAATAATAATAAAGATTAAATAAAATAAAAAATAAACACTAACTTTAGTTGAATTTTTTTCCTCATAGTTTGCTTAAATTAATTTGTTTAATAATTTTTTTTATTTTTTTTTTAGACATTTTTATATTTTAGGATTATTTAACTAAATAAAATTGACCGTTATTAAATAAAAGTGGCGCGTGTCCTTGAAAGCGTTGTTAACCGGTTTTGTTTTTTTTCTCTCTATTTTATAAACAAAGAAATGGTTTTCTAAAATGTGGACAGGGAAAATAAGACCAATACAGGAAATGAGTTATCTCCCTTGACATATGTCAACACTAACGCACACACGGAAGCAAACAGAAGCAGTAGGTGTGTGTTGATTTGATATATATAAATAAACTTATATGTGCATATGTATTTATTACTAGGGAACCTTAGTTGCATCGATGTTATACAGAAAGAGAAAGAAGAGAGAGAGGGACAATTCTGTCTCTCTCACTTTCTTTGGATAGACCAGAAAAACTCCCAACCATGCACAGCTAATGTTATTAGCATAAAAACATGTCGAGAAAAATAAAAAGCAAAGATGAAAACAACAGCACAAAAACCGGTAGAAAAATGATTTTAAAATATTAAAAGGAAAAGAAAATATAAGTATAAAAAGAAAAATGTTAAAAGTAAAGATTTTTTTAATATTTTTTTCTCGATTAATATATATGTACCAAATTTTATCACGTGTATTTTGAAAATTTGATTTTTAGACGATTTTTGTAAATAAATCTTTGGGTACGAATTTAGTGGTTTGATTGAAGTCACTTAAATTCAGATTTATTTTGTAAACAAATATCTTTAGTTCCGACTCAACAGTATTTTCCCAACTAAATTTTATTTGACTAATAAATTTAGAAGAGTAAATGGTAAAATATATTAAAATTTGAAAAATATACAATTTATTTTAGTATCGTGAAAAACTCGAAAAATAATAAATTCTTCGATCTTAAAAAAATAAATAAATAAATAAATAAAACGACGCTTAAGACTGAATCAAACAATTTAGCGTTAAATTTTAATTTAATTATTCACAAAAAAAAAATTAAATTCGACAATTCATGTAGTATTTTAGTTCTTTTCATATATTTTAAATATGAGATAAGAAAATTTTTTTTTTTTTTTAATTATTAGATCGATTTGGAATTTTTTAAACGATTAAGTAGAAATATTTAATTCAAATAATTACAAATTATAATAACACGTGTTTTTCAGGCGGGATTTAAGATTTTTATTTAAAATATTTTAAAATATTTCTCATCTAAAAATTCAGGTTAAGTATTTTTTTTTTTAATCAGAAAAAAATTCGATCGTAAAAAACGGAAAAGTAATTTTCATTTTTTTTTTTTTCATTATGAGCGAAAAAGATTTTAATAAAATAAATTCAAATGTTTTTTTAATTTTTTTATTTTTGTTTTGTCAAGTCCATTAGATTTTAATTGTTTTTTTGTTGGGTATTTTTATTTTTTCGTTACAGATAAGCGACAGCATTGCTTTATTAATTAATTACAAAAATAGTTTTAATAAAATAAATAAATAAAAGCTGTATTTTTGGGGGATTTAAAAAAATTAAAACTAGCCGCATTCTTTTAATATATATTTCGCCAAAAATCTAACAACAAACCCGAAAGAAACATGAACGGCCATGTTGCTTTAATGTCAAATTTACTCGCAAATCTCCACGCTTTCAAACCATTTTAAAAGCAAAAAATCGTTTGCACGATCATTACAAAACGCTAAAGAAACTCAAATCAGTTCAGACCAAATTTTGCTTAGGTTTACCGATTATTTCTTAGGCATTTAACCTAAAAAGCCGACTTGATTAGTCGTTTATTTACAACGGTCACACTACATTATTGGGCGCCGCCATGTTGAAACTAACGAGAGCGTCGGCTAAAGAAGAAACGATGGTTGAATTTCGACAAAAAAGAAATGACAATTAAAAAAACAAAGCTAAACAGATCACAAACAATGATCACACACCTAATCTAATCTTTAAACCAACAACCATCTTTTCTATAAATATTTCCGGCTTTCGCAGTATCTCTATAGCTCTTTAATAAACAAAAAAAATGTTAACATTTTCAATCGTCTCCCTTTCCAAGCGAGTAATCAAATGGCGGACTGCTTTTCTTTTTTTCACTCTCTCTTCCTCCCTCTCTCTTTGATTGTCTTTCTTTCCCCCCTCCTTCCCGCAAGAAAACTTTTTTTTAAAAATCGTTTGCACTTACCTGTGTTGTAGACATGCAGTTCATCAACGATTCCTTCATTTCCTCCTCCAAAGACGACCATAAGGTCTTTGATGGCTACGGCGCGGTGACCATGCCTCGGTCGGGGACATGGCCCCGCCGCGCTGGTAACTCGCTTCCACTTCAATATGGGTGCCGCCATATTGAAGTTTACCCACAATGCAATGCGAACAAGAGAAAGAGGCAAAATGCCCGGATGTTCTAAACAAAACTCGTGAAATCACGCCTATATGATATCACACTTATTTTTTCTTGTTCACATTAGAAATGATTCTATAAAATTTATTTATTTTTTTACACGAAACCGTTTTCTTTTTTCGTTTACTAAAAATGAAATGCGATTCTGTGGGGAAAATAAAAATTAGGTAAAATAAATAAAAAAATAAATAAAATCACATCCTAACGTTTTCTTCTCGTTCTCTTTTCGCAAAGCAACTTCAAGTCTCGTTTGCTTCTCGGTTTTTACCTATCGCCATTTCCGGTAAAATATGCATATGATTTCTACGACCATCATGCAACGTGACTTCAATTTCCGTAAAGATTGAAAAAAAATCCAACCTCGTGCTGATAATTTGCTGCGGGTCCAATTGCTTATTTATTTTACGTTTATTTTATTTCATTTTTTTTATTTTCCTTTTTGCTTTCATTTTTCAATTTTTTTCACTATATTAATGGTTGAATAAATCATCCGACCGATTAAATTTTTTTTTTTTTAATTTCACATTTTGACGAATGACAGGAAATGAAAATAAACATTGTGTTGTTTATTTTGGTTTTTAAGCAAATTGTCATTCGTCGTTTTAAAAATGGAATCAATTTTTTTTTTAACTTTCAACAGTAAAATATTTTTTTAAATGCTATGTTGTATCTAAGCTAATAAAAAAGAAGGACATTTTAAATTTTATATTAGAATTTCATTTCCATAAGTTTTTTGGCGAAGTTGTAAACAATAAACATGGTTTGTTTATAAGCGAGTCGCTAAAACCAAGCAACAGTACACTGAAGATTTTATTATTACTATCATTATTATTATTGTCAATATAATGAATATCAATCGCTGAAAACTTAAAAGAGAAAGTAACCCCGAAGAACATGCTTGGAGATAAATCAATCAATTGATTTATAGACGAAACGTGGTTGACTTTTTTCAATATTTATTATTTGTTTTTTTTTTTTAGTCATTTCATTTCTCAAAATCTTTTTAGGATTAATTTTTCATTTTATGAGTGGGTATGGAGCTAAATTTTATGCTATTTATAAATGTTCAACTTTTTCGTCAGAATAGAAAAATTACTTTTGAACCCCCCCCCTCCCCAAAAGTCAGGTGTACTCTTCGCGGAGAACCGTCCCGGCCTCCTGACTCAAAAATCGCTAGCCGGTGGCTGCTGAAAAAAAAAACACCAGTTACGATTGAAGTCCGTAGCCGAAGCGGTGTCACTTGTAAAAAAAAAAATAGAGTTGGGTTGGGGTTTAGGGTTAGTTTAATGAGAAAATAAATAAATAATTTGTGCTCTTTTTTCTGGGTCACTCTGTTACAGGGTGACCCAGAAAAAACAGAACCCACAAATTTTTGTAATAAAACTGTTAATTTTAAGGGGTTAGGGTTGGAGTTGGGTTTTCGCGAAAAACACTCTAAGTTGGTTGTTTTTTGTTTTTTGCAAGTGACACGGACTTCAATCGTAGCTGGTGTTTTTTTTTAAGCAGCCACCAGCTAGCGATTTTTGAGGCAGGAGATCGAGACAGTTCTCCGCGAAGAGTACCAAATTTTCGTTTAGAGTAATGATTCTCAACATTTAAAAAAAAAAAAAATTACCCATGGATCCCTTTGATTCTTATTTTGGTAGTAATTGGTTTGGTTTGGTTTGTTTTACGGCATATCAACCTCAGTGGGATATTTAATGCCAATAAAGTTTCGAAATAAATCAATTCTTAATGGATAATACAATTTTTTTATCAACTCATGTTTTTCTATTTAATCCATAGATGGGACCCTAACAGGTACTACCACTCCGGGTCAGAGTGGACCAGGGAGCAATGGTGATGAAGGGCTGCTCCACATTCCCCAAACCTCCAAAACTGGGGCCTCACCATCAGATAGAGTTTAACGTCATTCCCAGGACATGTAGACCCTCAGTCACCGCCTTCTAGCACCCATATGATAAAAAGGGTTTGGGGCTTGCTATAAGGGCAATAGGGTTGGGAAAATCATATAGGTGCTAGGGCTTGACGTGACCAGCCGATTGATTGGACAGGGCCTCTCCGACCGCCCCGTCTAGCCCAAGATAGGGCCAAAGTGGAGTATTGCAAGTCATGAACTGCTCATCCACCTGGGTTCTATCCTTAAGCATCATGGGTCGCCACCTACGGCCAACAGGTGGTCCCATTGGGGGAGTTTTACCCCTCTGCATAGGTGCAGTCGGTGCATTCTAACGCCCCAGCCGACAGGGCAGTTTGGTAGTAATGTAAAATAGATGTAAATGTAAAATTAGATTACGTATAAAAAGCATTTCATTACATTTCACGGAAATAACCGAAACCTTTCATATGCTAGGGTTAGGGTTAGGCTACATAGTGTAGCGTTAGTTCGTATTCGCCTGGTGGAGTTGTCTGCCCCTTTTAGTTTGATGATGCCCGCTAGGGCACCAGAGTATTTAAGCGCCGGTTTCAAACACTTTCGCTCTCTTTTCCTGTTTTCAGCAACTACAAGCCACATGGAGTAGATTCTATCTAAGCCCTCTCGTTGGGGCTCCGCCCCCCTTACATTACTGTAAGTCTTCACAGCATGGACTATTCCTAGTCTCATGTCTGTACTCATATATGTATATCTGTATCATTCATGAATGTGTCTTATCTTGATTTGTGTACCCCTTTTTATATGTACTCTTTACTATGAACGTTGTATCAACTGTTATCCATGTGCTGTGTTTATTAAATGTTTGTCTATTAACCTTCGTCGGAGTTATTTGTATCCAAAGTATGTATAACTTTGAACCATCTTTACAATAGTATTTACCGCGTACCCCACTTGTACGGGTCAGGCACAAAGTCCCTATTAACGTGGGACCACCCACAAGCCGAAGCTCATGGAGTGGCAGGTGAAAAATTGCGTCGATCCCGTCGGCATTCCCCTCAAGGGGGCACCTCAGGCACTGGGCAATAAACCCAGCCCTGCCCCTTTAAATCGAGGGGGCAGGTGTTGCCTGGGGGGATGGCCCCCTGGGATCGACGCTATTATTATAACAGAACCGGTCCAGCGGCCGAAGCTCACCGGACCCCCGGTCGAAACCGGGCGCGGGCTGCATCGGGAGTTTCCATAATCTAATGTTATTTATACGTAAAATACGATTCTGTTATAGGTGATATACCCTATTGACCAATGGAATGCGCCGACAGGTTACTATAAGTAACAGGGATAATTGTGGCTTGGCAGTAAGCCAATAACTCTATTTGTCGGACGTAATTTCCACTTATCTGTATTGTATTTGTCTACTTTCTGTTAATACATTTTCCTACATTTGTTACCCGTCGTTTTGTTCTTATTTGACCCCTCAAAACCTCACAACAGATTCTCATGATATTATCTCTTGCTCTTTATTCTCAGAATATTATTCTGCATTGGACCCCTATTTTACTCATAGCCATTTGATGTTTAAAAATCCTATTGTATTTTCATAGCTAAATATTTTTTTGCTTGACTGGACCCAAAAATGTTATATAGTCCCGAAGGATTGCATCTACCCTCCACCCACCCGACTGAGAACCACTTGTTTAGAGAATTTTTCTCAGACACAATCACTTTAAAAAAAACTAGAAAATCAAGTCATTATATTAGAAATATGTTTTTAATTTAATAAGCTTAATTTGGAACAAAGTTCACCAAAGATGGTCCAAGTGACCCCCTAGAGGTCTGAGGAATTACAGGGGGTCGATGATAGCCAAGGGTTCGAATGCGGGCTGGTGTGTGAAAGACCAATACACCCAGATGAACTGCTTGAAATACTTAGTTAAAAGTGGGAAAATAAGATAAATTTTTATTAGGAATGGACAAAAGTAACAAAGGGAGATAATAAAATTCTTTTTTTAAATTTCTTAATTTTAAAACAATTACCAAAAATCAGGTAATTGTCTAATTTTAATGAAATTTTCATTTTTATTCTTTAACAACTTAATTTTATATTGTATAGCTTATTTTAAAAAATTTAAAAAAATTAGAAATGAAAGTTTTTAAAACTTTTGGTCATTTGAAGAAAAACATTTAAACAGGCCTTAATTTTTACATTTCATGAAATATCAAATCCTGAAAAACATATGAAAAAAATTAAAAAAGTAAAATACCCCAAAAAAGTGATTTGAAAATTTTAAAGTTATTTTCTTAAAGCTCAAAAAATAATTTTTGCTGCATGTTTTTTTTTTGTTTTGTTTTTTTTTTTTCGTTGTTTTAAAAACAATATTTTTCTTTGAATATGATGCAAAAAAAAAATATTTTCTCTGATTTAATTGGCCTATTTTTATTCAGCTATGGTTAGCGGAATGAGAACAGGATACCCCCGAGGACTGAATAAAGGGTTAGGTTCGAAGTTCCATGATGGCTCCCAATTACAACAAGAAGGTTCCTGAGTCCGAGAAGGTTCCCGAGTTCGACAAGAAATACCTGAAGAAGGCCGGAGGGCATATTGGCCGAAACGTTGTACAAATAACAATAAAGATGGGGACAATAGTCCGAATAACGTAGATAATACTAATCATCAAGGCTCATCTCAAACATTCAGAGAAATAGTATTTTTATTCACTTAAAAATTTAATTGGGAATATTTTCTCTGATTTAATTGGCCTATTTTTATTCAGCTATGGTTAGCGGAATGAGAACAGGATACCCCTGAGAACTGAGTAAAGGGTTAGGTTCGAAGTTCCATGATGGCTCCCGATTACAACAAGAAGGTTCCCGAGTTCGACAAGAAATACCTGAAGAAGGCCGAAGGGCATATTGGCCAAAACGTTGTACAAATAACAATAAAGATGGGGACAATAGTCCGAATAACATAGATAATACTAATCATCAAGCCTCATCTCAAACATTCAGAGAAATAGTATTTTTATTCACTTAAAAATTTAATTGGGAATCTTAAACATCTGGAAGGTGCTATGTTGAAGTCAATATTTTCACCATAGATAAAGCTTTATTTAATTATCTAAAAATGTAAGTTTATAAATGCACAATTTTGCACAATATATTTTCCAAGTTTTTTATATATTTAAAAAAAATCATTATTAACGATCTTATTTTCATGTACGGATCATCAAATGTATTAAAAAAAGTTATCTCTCCTGATGACCTGGATCAGTGAGATACATAATAAGATTTTACTGTATGGTCCACCATAGATTTCTACTTATTTACACACAAAAATCAAAGCCAGTTTTGAATGATTTTTAAGCATTTATCTCCCTTATACCTGTGAGGATTAAAATAAAATGAAAATAAAATTAGAATAAAAAACAAAAAAAACAGCAAACTCCCACGGGGCGTTCACCGGAAGAACCCTCCGCACATGTCCAACAAAAGGGACTGTCCCCCGCCCCCAAAAGAATATCTTGGCTATTCGAAGTTAGGCTGTAACCAGGGGCTGGTTGTTCCTACTAGCCAGGGAGATATTCCCATGCTACAGGCGACTATGACCCAGTCAATAAAGCTTAAGTCATAAAACCACCTTCTGCCTTTATCTCTTTCTTTTTCATTCTTTAAATTCCTTCTTTTCAGCGCGACTACCAAATGAGATGGGGTTAAAACAAAAAATCCTAAGAACACGCAACCAAAAATATCCAGCTACATTTAAACCTTTAAAACACCCAAACATTATCCTACCCCATATACCCCAATTTCTGCACATTGCTAATTTTTACTGTAACAAAACGATATTCCATCAATATGATGTTTTTCTAAATGCAAAATCAATTTCATAAAATAAAATTTTGATTCTGTATACTCCTACATGTAGTTTTAAATATAAAATATCTGTAATCTTCTATAGAAATTTTTCATACATGTATATCTATATATATATAGGTTTCAAATCACAGGTTTCAAATCACACACGAGGCGATCTTCGTATCTATAGCTCTGCTGATGAGGCCTAATAGGCTGAAATGTACATACAGAGATTGATTTTTCTCGATTTGTTTAGCCTTACATTTAAATAGTTAAATCCCGCCTAATTAATTATTAATGAATTAACTTTCAAAAAGTTAGGTTCGACTTCAATTAAGCACATATTCTCCCAAATATTGTCGGCTGAAAATAGCCATATGTTTGTTTACGTTCTCGTAAGTTCATGCGGAGTCACTAAGAGGAATATGAATACTACTACTACTTAAACAAAGCAAGGAAAACCTGTGAGGTCCGTTTGGTGTAGGGGTAAGACGCTTGCTTGTCGATCTGGCAGACAGGTTTCAAATCACACACAAGGCGATCTTCGTATCTATAGCTCTGCTGATGAGGCCTTATAGGCTGAAATGTACATACAGAGATTGATTTTTCTTGATTTGTTTAGCCTTACATTTAAATAGTTAAATCCTGCCTAATTAATTATTAATGAATTAACTTTCAAAAAATTAGGTTCGACTTCAATTAAGCACATATTCTCCCAAATATATATATATATATAAAGAACAGTTTGTGTGTATATATGTCTGGAGGAAACTATGAAAATAAAACTGTTAATGACAAAGTAAATATATTGTGAGGATTAAAATTAAATTTAAATTTAAAAAATTTAAAAATAACAAACTCCAATGAGCCTTCACCAGAAGAACCCTCCTTGCATGTGCAGGAAAAAGGACCTACTTCCGACCCCAAAGAGAATCTCTCGGGCTTAAGCCTTGTCTGGGACAAGACACCACTACTGGCCAAGGAGAAATTTCCTTGGCACAAGATGGCTATGACCCATGAATAAAGCCAAAATCATAAAACTACCTTTCGTCTTTGTCTCTTTCCTTTTATTTCCTTGAATTCTTTCCTTTTCAGCGCAACCACCAAATAAGATGTGGTTAAAAGCAAACCCTAAGAACACGCACCAAGAACAACAAGCCAGCTTTTTACCTTTAAACTCCTTGCCACCCATAATATTATATACACATTCACTATCACCAGATATTGTGTTTTGAACAAAAATAATGAAGATTTTATTTATATTCGTGAAGATATTTAAAGATTAGATTTTGAATATTAAAAGAAGGGAAATTATTTCATGTTGTTGTTGTTAACATATGTGAAAAAATTAATTTTGCACTAAAGATAAACTAACATTGTTATTTTTTTAAATAAAACTTAAAACGGAAGATGTTTATTTATTTTCCATGTGCCTCTATGGATAGTTAATAAAAAAGGTTTTGCTATCAAATTTTAATTCTAAAATATTCTAAAATTCTGAAATAGGGTTAGGATTAGGGGTTAAGGTTAGGGTTAGCAGTTATTATTAAAACCTTATAATATACTTTTTATGGTTGGCCACATACTATAAGAGAGACACGATTTCGTAGGCCACATTCAAAAGATAGGCCACATACTATAATGGTACCAAAAAGTGTGTCTTTAATATAAAAACATGTCTTTCGTTTATAATTTTATAATTTTTCTTTTAAAATTGCTACTGAAGTAACAACTTCAACATGAAATAACTAAAAAAAGTGCATCTAAAAATTGTCTGTTAACAAACAACCAGAATTTGACCGTGAAAAGCAAAACATGTCCTTTTGAATCTAGGTCTCAGCTAGGGTATTTATTAGTTACTTGGTCCGCTAACACCTGTATTCTTATAATGCATTAAGTTATCCAAAAGAGGGTAACCTAACAGAGAATAATTGGTAGGGAAAAAGACAAGTCAATTAATACAAATAGCAAGACCGGGCATAAGTATTTCAGTTTTAATGTAATGAAATATATTAAATTAGAAAGACTAACAAAATCAGATAAGAATGCGTATAAAAAGATTATACTTATTCTAATTGTATCTTAACTGGTTTCTATATAATATAATTAACAGGATTGATTTTAATATGCTGGTTGTTTTTTTTTTTTTGGGGTTTGGTTTGGTTTTACGGCATATCAACCTCAGTGGGTCATTTAATGCCGACAAAGTTTTGAAATAAATCAATTCTTAATGGATAATACAATTTTTTTATAAATACATTTTTCTATTTAACCCATGGATGGGACCCTAACAGGTACTACCACTCCGGGTCAGAGTGGACCAGGGAGCAATGGTGATGAAGGGCTGCTCCACATTCCCCAAACCTCCAAAACTGGAACCTCACCATTAGATAGAGTTTAACGTCATTCCCAGGACATGTAGACCCTCAGTCACCACCTTCTAGCACCTATATGATAAAAAGGGGTTGGGGTTTGCCATTAGGGCAATAGGGTTTGGAAAATCATATAGGTGCTAGGGCTTGACATGACCAGCCGATTGATCGGAGGGGGCCTCTCCGACCGCCCGTCTAGCCCAACATAGGGCCAAAGTGGTGTATTGCAAGTCATGAACTGCTCATCCACCTGGGCTCTATCCTTAAGCATCACGGATCGCCACCCACGGCGAACAGGTGGCCCCATTGGGGGAGTCTTACCCCTCTGCAGAGGTGCATTCTAACGCCCCCACCAACAGGGCGATTAATACGTTGGAGAATAAAACAATAATATTAGTGATCAATAATACCAAGTAATTATTTATTAAACTCGGTTTTGTTAAAACCAATAAGGATTTAATTAAAATAAGTATAATCTTTTTATACATGTTCTTATCTAATTTCGTCAGTCTTTCTAATTTAATATATTAGAAATAGAAAGACTAACAAAATTAGATAAGAACATGTATAAAAAGACTATACTTATTTTAATTATATTAAACCACAAGGTTCCTAGTTCGATACCGGTCCACGCCAACTCAGCATATGAGTAGCACAGGGATCTGTGCAGTAAAGTAAGGAGCTGATGGTAGGTGTGGCGCTCCACCTCAGACGCTAAAATAATCTACTTGGTCTAGTGCAAGTGAAAAGGGGATAGACTCCCTCGCTGATTGTCTGATACCAACTTTAGGCCGCCCGGGCGACTTTACTACTTACTTACTATATAATATCATTAATAGGATTGATTTTAATATGTTAGAGAGTAAAACAATAATATTAGTGATCAATAACACCAAGTAATTATTCATTAAAACCGGTTTTGTTAAAACCAGTATGCAAATTAACCACATCATATATTATGTAAACCTTTATTTCTTAGTGATATATAAGACTAATTGCAGGATTTTAAACACACTAATAGCATGGGTTGTTTTGGGGCAAATCTAACTCAGATTTTCAGAGAGACATTGTTAATAAATAATATTTATTCTATGTATTAATGATTTTGACTGAATTAAATACTCATTGATCAGCTTTTTCGCATTCCTGAGGGTATTGTCATGTAAGCAGTGACATAGTTTTGGTTACAGACAAACAGACAGACACCGAATCTCCATTATAATGACATATAACATTTAATTATACAACATACAAAGAGAGAACATAGTTGCAATCCCCAAACTGCAAAAGAATCACAAGGTATTTGAGGAACATGAAGAAAGATTTAAACAACAAAGGGGTGGCAACCACTTACTAATTTTCAGGAGGTCTGGGAACAAGAACAGGCCCCGTGTGTGCAGCAATGCTGAGGATACAAAAGATAATGTTTTTCACTTACAACCTTTTGTTGGTAAAAGAGAGCGATTCTAGAGTTCACTTTGTCTGTTAGATTTTATAAGTCCATATTTCTATTAATAAAGCTATTTGATGTGACATCAGCAGGAGCTCAGACTCCGCCCACTTCCGCCCAAGGTTTGTTCCCCCTTTTTTAACCCTTGTAAGAAATTAAATCAGTTCGTAATAAATCCTTGTTGAATTTACCTTGTGTGTTAACATCTCCTGACATCCTCTTTTTACCTTGTGTGCCCATCTCCTCACCACATCTTTTTACCTATTGTAAATTCTGTTATTTCACACATTATTTCCACTATGCAACACTCTGATGAATATACAACCTCAACATTGTCAAATGACCAAAACTTCACATGTAAAAAGGGAGACAATTCTATTTTATCTACCAACAATACTAGACACTGGTTTATGCTACAAATTCTCTAGGTTGTGTCATTTCAACAAATAATCTTGGCAATAAGTTGTGGTATCTAGTATAACAATAAGCATTGGTGCAAATGCAGGTGGGTATTGTTACGTTCGTCTTCTTAATGCGTGTGATACGCTGGATTTTAATTCTTCTGAGAAAATCAACAATAATTGAGAGAAAACATATATCAAAATTTGAACAGAAAGAATAATGTAAAAACAAAAATATATTTTATAATTTATAATTTAATTCATTCATTCATAGATAATCTTTTTTTTTTTGTTCAATCAAAAAAAATAATAATAAGCAGCTGGAGAATTAAGAATGTCCAATATATGTGGATAGTGAGAAATAGAGATTTTTCTTAGAAAAATAATTCAATTTTTTTTACTTATCTGTTTTCAGTCTCTTTTTTTTTTGTTTGTTTGTTTTCAATTCTTCATATATATATGTATATATATATATATATATATATATACATACTTTTTTTTTGTTTCTTTTTCTCATTTCGGAAAATTATGTTTCATTCCTCTTCATTAATTTCGAAGATGCGAGATTCGCACAGACGATCTTCACCCGGCAAATTTTCTTTTCCTACCGGGAGACGCTGTTCCGTTAAATTTTCAGACGCTCGAAAAATTTTTTAAAATTCAAAATTATTTTATTCAAAATTCTATAACTCTTTTTTAGTGAGTTATCTCCCTTTCATCGCAAAACGGATTAATAAGAAAAATAATTCCTTTTTATATATATTTTTTATTATTATTATTAATTCGGCAAATAACGTAACAGTGTGTATATGTGGCTGTATAGATAGGTTATATTGAATAAGTAGTAAGTCAACAACATATCTTCTTATTATAATGGAGATTGTGGGTTTGTCTGTCTGTAACCGAAACTATATTACTATACAAGTCACAATTCCCTTTGTTATTTACACCACATTGTCCATGATTTTATTTTTTATTTAAACCTCAATTATTAGTAAAATTGTTTTATATCATTAATACTGTTAACCATATCTACATACTAATAACATGCAATTGTATTTATATATACAACAAAATAGCGGATTACAGTTATTGATTTCTAATTGTTTGGTTTTATCTTATTGAATATGAGTAAAAATCTCGGGGATAAATCTTAAAAGAAATCCATTAACAAGAAGAAATAACTGTAATATTATTCTTTACTTCCTACTTTAACTAAATAGTTAAATTAGGAAAATTTACCACTGAAAGACGGGAGTAATGTAAAATGATGGAAGAGTTAGTTTCAAAGTTGTTCTATTTTTCGTTTATACCCCCTCTGTTCCAAATATTTTTATCTGAATTCTTATTCAGTTTCATTAGCCTTTCTAATTTAACATGATATTTTATTATATTAAAACTTAAATACTTGCACCCGGAGGGTGCATATATTTGCTAGTATGTATAAATATGTGTGTGGTGTAGATAGAGTAAGACCACCCACAGATGAGTATATGTGTGTGTATTCAGTGTGGATCGTGTATGTGTGTATACATACATGTGTGTGTGTGTGTGTGTATACATATATTGTATGTGTAAATAGGTGTATTGTGTGTAGGGTCAATGCTGAATCAAAAGAGCTATTAAAGTTAGGTGGAGACCAGAAGTCTAGCTTTTGACCACTTTGAAAGTTAACAGGAGGTCAAATCAGTAATAAAAGGCAGATAAAGGGAAAATTGAGGGTGGTCTTCAAACAAAGAACTTTTCAAATCACGCGGGGGTTAGTGAATCTCGGAGGATGAGATTTTGTGCAAGACTTGGTGAGATTTGAGGGATTCTGGGAAATTTGGAAAGAGAGTTAGTTGCTAGAGACCGGAGGGGACAGTTAGTTTTTGTTGAAATTCACTTTAGTCAGAACAAATTAACACTAACAGACTCTAATAATAATAAGGGTCAGAAGTTATCTGCCCTAATCCATTGATTGTACGCGTGAGTTACTTGCCCTTTGACCTATTAATTTCAGTCATTGTTTTTAAATAAATAAAACACCTCGTGTTATGAAAAGCAGTCGTAATGTGTTGCCTCGTTAATACAATGGAAGGTATCTCAATTGGAATATGTCTCAATGAATAACTGCGCTTGCTAAAGACAAAAAGGTATGTCTCTTTTTTCTGTGGGATTAAGTTATTAAATTCCCAACAGTTTTTGGGCAGCGAAAGGAACAGGTCCCCCTTAGAGACCTGTACCTTAGAAGTCAGCCTTATCAGAAGTCCTTAAAGGAACAGGGATGGGTGTTTCACCCACTCCCATCTCGACAGTACAGAATGTGTGAGTAGCAGATAGAAATGAAAGAAGGAAGGAATACGAGTTGTGTACCTCTCTGCCCATCTTGGATGTACACCTGATTTTGTCTTTGTTGTTTGTTCCTCTCTTTCTCTCTTTTAATATTTGTTGTTCACCTTTCGATGCGAGAAGCCGCGGGAGTATTTGACGGGCACAACAGGTCCTAGCAGATGACACGGATGATTAACGACCAGTTTGTTTTGTTTTGTTTTACGACATATCAACCTTGGTGGGTCATTTAATGCCGACAAAGTTGTGAAATAAATCCATTCTTAATGATAATGCAATTTTGTTTTATAAAACTCAGGATCAGCAGCAGTTTAACCAAACGGCTTGTGAAAGAACATAAAACAATGAAATCTATATATAATGGAGATTCACTTCCGCTTTTTGTCTGTAACAAAAATTAACACTGATTACGTCACATTACCCAAAAATCGTCATAACATAGAATAAATACACTTAAATTTGAACATGCAACATTGACAGTCCTCATTGTTTTTTAAAACAAGTTTTTATAAAATACATGACTGGTATTATATATCTTATATATACTTTGTTTTATTTTAATACATATTTAAAGTTACATTCAATTGTTTATTCACTGACATTGAATTTTTTACTCCCACCCATCAGCAATATGTTTCAAAATCTATTTTACATCGCCCGGAGTGTTGTTTATTTTGTACTAGTAAAAATAATAAAAGACAAAACTGGAGACAGTAAATACAATGTAAAAGTTATGTATTATAAACATCTAGTTTAGTTTCAAGTGACGACCACAATAATCAGTTTCTTCAACTGAAAAAAGTATCTGCCAGCAACACTCCAGTAGTTCTTACACAATTCGTCAAAAGTTCACTTAACTTTAAGATTGAAACATGCACCACCGTTTCTCTACTGGAAAAGACGTTCTGACCCAGAGAACTGACCTTGGTATTTATTTCTCTCAGTGCGAACCACTTCAGCTAACGGTTGTGTGTTGGGGGGGGTGACAGCAATTCCACCAAAATGATCGGAGGTTGTGAGTTCAATCTCAAGTCACTTGCTATACCCTCCTCGCAACGGCCAAACACACATGGACCCGCTTAGTCTTGGGGCAGAGAATTCTGAACTCCATGGTCCCCACCTCCGCCACTCGCCCTGTTCTCTCTGTCACAAGACAAAATAAAAAAGAGTATAGAAAGTTCAATATCCTCAAATTTATTTCAGGTAAAAAAGATTAAAGGAAGAAGTGTTTTCTTTGGAGAGACATGTGGATGCATCTGGACTGAGCAACAAATTCTGAGGAAACTGGTGAAAGTCATACACCAAAGTCTGATGACATAGTTTGTTTGAATTGATGGTTTCAAGGATTGTTCAATCTGTTTCTTTGGGTTTAACTGATGAGTCAAATTCATAGCATTGACAGAGGATTGGCTTGGGGAGAAGATGTTTTGAAGGAGTGTCTTATGTATGTAAGGATATAGTTTCAACCCGTGAATCAGAGTTTGTGACTCAGACAGGGATGGGCTAAACGGAGAAGATATCTGTGGCGGGGGTGGGGGGGTGAATTGTCTTTAGATAAAAGCAGAAAGTGATAACAAGGATATTTTGTTTGAGCAAACTTAACAGAAGAGAATACAGAAATTGGAAAAAGATACAAAGAAGTGCTTATACATAGTAGTATAAGAGAAATGTCCTAATAGGAAATAATCTTTTAGTAGAGAAAGTCTTGAGTCTTTTAGAGAGTAATCAGTTGTATAAGAGAAATGTCCTAATAGGAAAATAATCTTTTAGTAGAGAGCCTTGTCTGCTGGAGTTGTAGAATACACCAACTGCACCCTGCAGAGGGGTGAAATCCCCCCCCCAATTGTGCCACTTGTTGACCGTGACTGGTGACTTGGTGTATGCTTAAGGTCAAGGTCAGAATCCTGGTGGCTGAGCAATCCATAACATGCAACACTCCATTTTTACCCTTACTTAGGCTAGACAGTCAGAGAGGCTCCCTACCATCATGTCAAGTCCTAGCACCTATAATTTTTAAATTGAAAAGATTTTTTAAATAATTTTTATTATGTCCCTTTAGTTAATTTGGACGGTTAATTCCTATAAGTCTAACATGAACAAAGGGGAACAACTCTTGACTGATAAATTATTTATTTTCCCATTAAACTAAGCCTAAACCCTAACCCTAACACGGTCTTCTTTTTTCCTAGTAGATCAATAAATAAATAAATAATTTATCAGTCAAGAGTGGTTCCCCTTTGTTTATGTTAGACTTATAGGAAATAACAATTGGACATACCTAATAATGGAGAAATAACACCAATCTCATTGCAGAGCATAGAAGGTCTATTTTACTTGGAGAAAAAATTATTTGGTTTCTTCTATTGCGAATGACGTTTTTTTAATACAATGCTTTAATGTTATTAGGCAATAAAGGGAGATAATCGTTAAAGGGAGATAATTTTAATATTCTGTACAAAAAGAAAAAATTCAATAAGCAACATATATTTCAACAATATAACAGATATAGAATAGGAGTAAACTTAGTAATGAATAAAACATAAAATAGGACTCAATTATTTAATATTGGATTGAAAATCATCCGTATCTAAAAACCAATTATATCGTTTCAAAAAGTATTTATATTTAATAATTGTAATGTTTTGGTTTATCTAGTTTCAAGTAAACTAATAATAATAATAATCCTTAGTAAACTATATCTTCAAGTAACTATTATATTAGGTAGGAATACTTAAGCCATATAACTGTGTGCAAATTATTTGTATTAGATAGGAATACTTAATACCATATAACTGTGTGCAAATTATTTGTATTAAATAGGAATACTTAATACCATATAACCGGTGTGCAAATTATTTGTATTAAATAGGAATACTTAATACCATATAACTGTGTGCAATTATTTGTATTAAATAGGAATACTTAATACCATATAACTGTGTGCAAATTATTTGTATTAAATAGGAATACTTAATACCATATAACTGTGTGCAAATTATTTGTATTAAATAGGAATACTTATACCATATAACTGTGTGCAAATTATTTGTATTAGATAGGAATACTTGATACCATATAACTGTGTGCAAATTATTTGTATTAGATAAGAATACTTGATACCATATAACTGTGTGCAAATTATTTGATTAGTAGGAATACTTGATACCATATAACTGTGTTGCAAATTATTTGTATTAGATAAGAATACTTGATACCATATAACTGTGTTCAAATTATTTTCTATTAGATAGGAATACTTGATATCATATAACTGTGTGCAAATTATTTCTATTAGATAGGAATACTTGATATCAATTAACTGTGTGCAAATTATTTCTATTAGATAGGAATACTTGATATCATTAACTGTGTGCAAATTATTTCTATTAGATAGGAATACTTGATACCATATAACTGTGTGCAAATTATTTGTATTAGATAGGAATTCTTGAAACCATATAACTGTGTGCAAAATTATTTGTATTATATAGGAATACTTGATACTATATAAAGACCAAAGGTGTGAATAGAAGCAAAAACATTTAGGAAAGTATTTCTCAGAATTTTTGAGATGAGGCTTAAAATTAGTATTATTTGTATTATTCGGACCATCGTCTTCATCTTCATTGTTATTGTACAGCGTTTCGGCCGATGTGCCCTCGGCCATCTTCAGATATCTTTTGTCGGACTCAGTAACCTTCTCGAACTCGAGAACCTAATTCCTTTATCCACTAGGCTATGTGTCCAATTGGACAATCCAGTGTGATTTTTGGGAACTTATAAAAACCTAATGTCTTGTTTTGCCTAGAATATCTACCTATTCACTAATGTATGATTTTTTACCTAGACTCATATTGGGTGTTTATTTTTTTTTTTTTTCTGTCTGCTCTATGTCAAAGGCTTGGCTGAAAAGATTCAAAAGATATGTAATCCATATGACATCAAGATAACATTCAGGAGTGACTCGACTCTTCTTAAACATCTCCTCTGAGTCAAGCCCCCAACAGAATACAACAAGACTAAGAATTGTGTGTATTCCATCCCATGCAGCTGTGGCAAAGGATACAAAGGTGAAAACTTGCTGTCCACTGAAAGTCTTAATAAAACAGACCACAGGCTATTTTTGCCAGCAAATATATTTGAAATATATTTAGATATATTTCAAACTATCTAAAAGCTAAAAGATTAAAATGGTTGTTGATGAGCAATCTGGGATTATCTAAAAGGTAATAGCTTAAAAAGTTCTTGTGCAATTCAAAACAAACTTTAAACAAACTATCTTAAATCTAATTTCTTAAAATGGTACTTGACAAGATTTTCATCTTGTTAGTTAGGGTTAGTTTTAGGGTTGGGTTTGGGGTAGGGTTACAATTTTATGTTTCAACAATTGAAAGTGGAAAATGCCATTTTCCACTTTGGAAAAAATTAATGATAGTCAAATTGATCTTCATCATTTCCTTTAAATTTTTTTTTTTATTTTGTAAAAATTCACATGTTTGATCACAAAGTCATTAATGTATCTATATTTTTCATTTAGAATAATTTTTTGTATCTTTATCCTTCACAAAATATAGATATAAATGAATATAAATAAATTTTTGTGTCAAATCTGTTGTTACTTTTAACATTACTTGCATTCAAAATAAAAAATATTTACAGGGTCGGTAAAATAAGCATAAAATAGGCACTGCCAAAATGGGGAGGGGGGTAAATGTATTTTGTAAAATAAGGATTTTTCGGCAACTTGACAATGCCTAGGAATTAGGTTTTTATATTTTACCGAAACCTGCTAAATGGCATCTACCTAAATTTTTACTGACAATTATTAGATGTGCTTTGCCCTTTGACCCTATAATTTTTAAGAATTAATAATTAAGTAATTAAAAAAATCTATTTTAAAGCATGTGTTGGGTCAGTAAAATGGTTATTCCAGTATATAGAGTGAGTGAGGAGAGAGCTCTGTGATTGGATATACCAATCACGTGATAGCCCAGAGTTTTGGCACAATATCCAAAAAGTAGACAGACAGATTCCACCCGCGGTACCACGAGGCAACGAATTCAGGCGCTCAAGGAAACCACCCTAAGATATCTTCTCCAACGCACCGGTAAAGTCCCTTAAACTCAACTTTATATACAGGAAGGACTTTATATTGTTGTTTGTTGTTTTATGTCTAGCCAATAAATAGTTTGAATTAAAGGAATATTAATTCCTTTCTTGTTGTTGTTAGTCTTTGAACTGAATGTTATACTAACACAATACATGATATTTAATTTTTGTTTTTTTTTAATGTTTTTTTTTTACAACCAAGAAAACAATTTTAAGACACATTGTGTAGAAAATCTTATGTACATTTTTTTTTTTTAGAAATTAAACAATTATTTCATGTTTTGTAAATTGAAAATTTAGTAAAAACAACTTTCGAAATTAAAATATCAAAACAAACTTTAAACTGATCAGGAAGAGAGTTATTTTGCAAAGCAAATTAAATTTTTTTAAATAACGACCGAGAATTAATAAAACAAAACAAAACGTTAGTCTTCTCTCTGGCCTGTAAAGAGAGAAAGAAATTGGAGGTGTGGGAGGTAGATAGGTCTTCTCTCTGGCTGCTGGTTTTAATTGCAGATAAGGTTCTTTTTCACACACACTTCTCTTTCTCTTAACTCTCTAGATAGAATTTTAGGGAGGTGGAAAAAAGACAGACAGACATTTAAGAGAAGTTGGTCAGTTTTTACTTAATTACAAATTATGACTATTTAGAACCAAATAAGATGGAATTTTTTTCAAACATAATTTAATTCTAAATCTAAGGAAGACTTAGTGATATGTTTTGTGTCATTAAACGAAATAGAAAAAAAGCCTTAGGGTGCCTAAAGTTGATTCGCTCAGCTATAATAGATAAATCTAAACAAATAAGTACAACATAACAATACAGACTTTATTGTCTGAGTGCATGGAGAATGAGATATATGACAAGATGAAAAAACAAACAGTTAGGACTAAAGTTCTTTGGAAGTACGAAAGAGTTCATAAAGAATATGAGAGTCACTTACTGATAGTTAGGAGGGGGGAAAATCCCCCCACTTAATGGATAGAGACACCACACGTCTAGTCCATCTTTTGTGGATGCTCAACCAAGAGAAAAAGAAACAGAGAGCTTCCTGGGCTGAGTTTATATACCCAGTTAGTAATATATAGTAGTATTAGTATATAGTATTATTAGTAGTATAGTATATAGTATTATTAGTAGTATAGTATATATTAGTATTAGTATATAGTATTATTAGTAGTATAGTATATATTATTATTAGTATATAGTATTATTAGTAGTATAGTATATATTAGTATTAGTATATAGTATTATAGTAGTACTAGCAAATATTTGCACCCTCCGGGTGCAAGTATTTAAGTTTTAATGTAATAAAATATTGTATTAATTAGAAAGTCTAATAAGAATGCAGATAAAAAGCTTTGAAACAGAGTGGGGATATAATAGAAAAAATAGAAATGAAACTTACTCTTCCATCACTGCTGTCTTTCATTGCTGAATTTTACTTATTTAACTATTAGTTAAATTAGGAAATAAAGAATAAAATTACACTTATTTTTTCTTGTTAATGGATTTCATTTAAGATTCATTGGAGAGATTTTTGCTTATATTCATTAAAATAAAACTAAACAGTTAGAAATCAATAATACTAAGCACTATTTAATAAAATCATATTTTTAATATCAATATGCAAATTAGCCTTCCCGTTCACACTGCAAACCGCTATTTTTGTATATATAAATACAATTGCATATTGTTAGTATGTAGATATGGACAACACTAATAAAAAGGTGAACAATTTTATTAATAATTGAGGTTTAAATATAAATAAAATCATGAAGAATGTGATGTAAATAACTATGTTAATTGTGACTCGATTAGTAATATAGTTTCGGTTACAAACAGAAAAAACCCACAATCTCCATTATAATAAGATTAGTATATAGTAGTATTAGTATATAGTATTATATGATTTTATTTTTAGTATATAGTAGTATTAGTATATATTAGTATTAGTAGTATTCTTTTGTGGATGCTCAACCAAGAGAAAAAGAAAACAGCTTCCTGAGCTGAGTTTATATACCCAGTTAGTAGTGTCACCTAGTGGCGAAAACCTCATGGTAAGGGAAGATGACCTTTTTAGACACAAGTCCTTCACCAGCCAGGGGCAGACAATCACTACAGACACAAGAGAACAAGAAAGGTAATTATCTCCCATGTCTGCCAATAGCTACTATGGGCGTAGTAAACAGCATATAAAAGAGGATGCGTCAAAAGTCAAACCTCTTTCTCTTTTGACCTCGACAGCTCACTAAAGCAGACATCCTTCAAATAAAGGATTTGGTTTGAAGTTCTGTGAAGACTTCCGAATACAACATGAAGGGTCTCATGTTTGACAAGAAGGTTCCCAAGTTCGAGAAGGTTTCCAATTCTAACAAGAAATAGCCAAATAAGTCTGGAGGGCACATCAGCCGAAACGTTGTGTAGATAACAATAAAGATGAGAACAATAGTCCTGTGGGGTTATTTTCGTATTTGCCTGGGGAGTTGTCTGCCTGTTTAATGTCGCTGGTTCCCACTAGGGGCCTCGTGTATTTAAGCGGCTGTTTTGAATTTCTCTTCCTCTTTGCCTGCTGCTCGCTACGAGACCACATGGGTAGACAATTGTCATTCCCTTCTTGTTTGGGCTTCGGCCTTCAATGCCGGCTACTTGTCACTGTAAGTGATTTATACAGCATGGACTATTCTTAGCCTCATGTCTGTTGCTTTTATGTTTATCCTTTTTACATGTAACTTTATATTACTCATGTATGTATGTATTATGTACCCTTTAATTCTTGTGCTGTTATATAAAATGTTTTGTCCCTCAACCTGTGTCGGTATTTGTTTGCGTTCCAACGAGTTATGACTTTGTCATAACCTTTGAATCTTACAGTCCGAATAATCCAAATAATCCATTATAAAGCCTCATCTTAAAAATTCAGAGAAATGAAGCGTTGGTTTAAGACAGTTCTAAGTGACAGTTATCTCTGGGCTGCAGGTTCAATCCTGGTCAAGGGCGACAGTAACACAGAATAATAATTAACACAGCTTAATACCTGTACCCTAACTATGGTTAGTGGAATGAGAACAGGAAACCCCATGGATTGAATAAAGGGTTGGGTTCAATGTTCCGTGATGGATCCTGATTACGACAAGAACGTTCCCGAATTCGATAAGAAGGTTCCTGAGTTCGAGAAGGGCCCGAGTCCGACAAGAAATACCCGAAGAAGGCTGGAGGGCACATCAGCTGAAACGTTAGGTATTAAGCTGTGTTTATTATTATTTCGTGTTACTGCAGATTGAACCTGCAGCCCAGAGATAACTGTCACTTAGAACTGTCTTAAACCAACGCCTTTATCCACTATGCTATATGTCCAATTGGACACATAGCATAGTGGATAGTCCGAATAATCCAAATAATACTAATTATCAAACCTCATCTCAAAAATTCAGAGAGAAATAGCAAAAATATATTTGACTAAATTTTATGACTTAAAAAAACAAATATTTAATTTTTTTTGTGTCAGTCTTTTATAGGCCACCCTGTACAAAGCTGCACCAATGTGTTGCGAACAGGCTTTGGAATTTTTTGTATATAGATATTTACCAACCCCTCCGCACGAGCAGGATGCAACACAAGGTCAATTTCTTAAGCGGAGTTTAACAGGTTTGAATTCAGAGTTTTCCTTCTCCTAGACCGGTTACCTAACCAAGGCTAAAGAGCCCAGTCTGCCCTACTATTTACCCATAGCTGGAGGGAGAGTAGGATTCATACCTTTCCCAATGGCATTAGCGCTAAGTGAAATGCAATTACCATGTCCAGGATTTGAACTCGGGGGCGACAAGTCCATTCCTATGACTTTAACCATTACACCACGTGCTTCCTTTTTGTATATAAGGTGTCCTACAATACACCACCTAAGTTTATAGACTGGGAGAAGTCACGTGGTTTATTCCTCTGCCAATCAACAGCCATAATGCATGACTAGCTGACTACTTAATCACTGATACTGACAGTCGTCCATTTGCAATCATTGACAAAGGACTTGCAATACTGAGGAGCACCAAGGACAACCAAAGGATTCTTTACTAGGATTTCTGCTGGACAAGCACTCTTGCTTGAAGCCTAAATCATGGCCCATAAAAACGTAACAAGTTTATCTTTCATATGTTTGTTGTATCTAGTGTAACACCTTTGGCAGGCCGGGAGCTATTGCACTTTGTTACTGCATCTCTCTGAACTGTTCTATCTGGCTGTTAATCGTCCGTGTCATCTGCTAGGACCTGTAGTGCCCATCAAATACTCCCGCTGCCTCCAGCCGAAAGGTGAACAACAAATTTACAAGAGAGAAAGAGAAGAACAAACAACAAAGACAAAATCAGGTGAACATCCAAAATGGTCAGAGAGGTACACAACTCACATTCATTCAGTCCAGTAATTTCTATCTGCTATATTTCTCTGCCATGTCTTGTCGAGATGGACTATGGCAGGCTCCAGCAGAATGAAAAGAGACGCCTTTTGTAATACCGTGGCGACACCGGATCACGGTTCCGGCTTAGAGGCTGCGAGGCCACCGATAATCTTTCTAATAGGCCTCGGTTAGAGGCTGTTAGAGTCCCATCTATGGGTTGAATAGAAAAACANATTGGAACCAACACCTTGTCCCAAGAATTAGGTGGTGATAGTTGTTTGTGTTATCTCACTTTTGTTTGTTCTCAAAATGTCTACGCTATATGACCAGATTTGTTTATGGTGAAGACTTTAAATACATTGATTGCACATCTTACTTGTAGAATGTAACTAATTTTTTGTTTTTTTATCACAATAGTATTATTGTGCAGAGTAGGCATTGTTTCTTACTGAGTTTCCGTTAAATACAGCTGACAGAAGTGGCCTATTGTGCAGGTGTCAGCTCAGACAGCGAGGCGAGTCTGTCCCCTTTTCACTAGTGCTAGACCAGGGAGGTTATCTTGAGTCTGAGGATTGGAGTGGCCAGCACTACAAAAAATACTTAGTCTCTTTATAGTTCAACTGAAAATAAGAAAATGTGTAAACTATTAAATAGTTGTATGTATTTGGTATTATAATTGTCGACTTCCATAGAGGGTAGACCAGATTTGTTATTGTTGATTCTACACGTTTCGGCTGATGTGGCTCCGGCCTTCTTCAGGTATTTTTTTTGTCAATCCCGAAACTTTCTCGTTGGACTCGGAACCTTCTTGTAACTTGAAAATTCAGATCAAAATATTAAGAACTTTAAAAAACTATTTAAAAACAGTTTAAGTTTCCATTAAATTCTGTAAATTTCCAATTGTGGTGCTAACATTAGAAAGCATTCGTCTGAGAAGAAAAAGATATAACAATTATACGGTTAGTGTTATATGTGTGGAAGGGTATGGTTTATTAGAATTGTAGGAAGATGAACTTGTTGTGCAAGGTTAAACTCCTGGACAAAGCTGTTTGCATTTCACCTATGCCAATACCCTTGGGAAAGGTATGCATTCAAGTACTCTCCCTCCAGCTATGGGTAAATAGTAGGGTAACTGGGCTCTGGTTTACCAGTCTAGGCTAGAAGTGAGATAACTCTGAATTCAAACCTGTTTAAACTTAAAAAAAAAAAAAAAAAAAAAAGACCTCATGCGGGGAGTTGGTAAATATGTATACGTATATTTTTTTTTTTTTTTTTTTTTTTTTTTTTCTTCTGTACTGTGTTGAAATTTTGTAAAATTGTCTGCAAAATGATAGATTTTGATTAGAATTGGTTTGGGTTTTACAAAGTTGTGGACATCATAAAGGTTGCTATTAGGAAAAAATGTTTAATCGCATCCCCACTCACCAAGGTTTCATATTAGCATTTTATATCCATTGATCACTAAGGATTGAGATAAAGACGCAGGGAAAATAAGCTCATTTGCACACAGAGACATTCGGTTTATTTCCTATAACTCTACATAAACAAAGGGAACCACTCTTTGAATGATAATATTATTTTATTTATTGATCTACTAGGAAAAAAAAGAAGACAGGGTTATGGTTGGGAGGGTTAGTTTAATGGGAAACCATAAATTAATTTCGGTCAAGAGTGGTTCCCCTTTGTTTATGTGTGGAGTTATAGGAATATGAAACATTTATAACATACAAGAGTATTGTCAAGATGTTCCATGAACAGTGTAGGAAAGGGGTACAAAACTGGTAAAAAGTTTTACTTGATGAATATGAGTACAATCTTGGTAAAAGCCATCTGGTGATGAATTGAACACAAGATCATTGCCGCGAAAGGAGGACAGTTTCTCCTGTTTAAAGATGGAAATGAAAAGAGACCGAGGTGGATCCTGGGATTCTCACATGACCTCCCCTCATCCCAAGGGAGAAATTATTTGTCTCCCATTCCATGTTGTGAGCGAAAATGTAGACTCAACTAATAATCAATGGCACAGGATGCCTAATAAAATTATTGTGATTAAAACATTGAATAGTCTTTGGAAGATTTTTTTTTTCTTTTGCATTTGAATGTGATTTAGTTTGTGGATAGAAGTTATCGTAAAAAACAAAAAACCTGAGGTTTGACCTGCTCTATTGTGCTGTTTTATAATTTATTACTAGAAGCAGCTACAAACGTTTGCCTGGGTAGCAGGGCTGGGTATAAAAAGTTAGTCTCGGCAGATCCATTGATTGTTTTGGTTTCTACTCTAACAATGTGAGATTATCTTTAACTCATACCAACGCAGACCAATGACGTTTCCCTTATTTACTAACATTACGATTTTATAAATATCTTCCAAATGTAAATAAAATCTTATTTATTTGCACAAAAAGCTAGCTCTGGTGATAGTGAATGTGTATTTTATTTTGTAGTGTTCCTCCAGACATGCATACACACCAACTGTCCTTTATATATGTATATGACAAGATTACCTGTGAAAAATTTAAAGATATATTTGAATTGCTATAAAAAAATTTTATATCATAGAAAAAGAAAAAAAAAATTATATTTTCAAAATTTTGTTTGTTTGTTTTTTTTCTTTCCTGTCATTTGGGACACCAATATTTTGATATTGTGGTGTGTTGGACCTTTTTCTTTTTTTTTTTTTTTTTTTTTACCAAAGACATAGATGAGCAACATGTTTGAAATTAATCCATTGTAAATTAGAAGTGTTCTTCTCAACTTTCTAGAAGAAGGGAGGAAACCCTTTGTTCTTGGACTTCTTTCTTATGTTGAGGGAGAGAACTCAGAGATGCATTTGATTGAAAGGTTTCGCTAGGTACTCCTGTGTCACTAGTGGGACCAGGGAGAAGTGGCAATGAAAAGTTTTTTTTTTTTTTATTTTTTTTTTTTTTTTTATTTAAAGTTTTTTTTTAATTTATTATAACATAAGACATAGAACATATCTTTATCATTTAAATTGATTCTGAGTGCTGAAGTTCGTTTTGGTATTTTTTCTCTTGAGAAGCCGGGGGAACCATCTGCTTAGATTCTTCTTATTTTTTTATCAAAGAAGAGTGCCAGAGACTCATTTTGATTGGAGGTTGGCTAGCTCTACAAATTATAAAACACCCCTCAAGGTCAACTGTTTTCCTTGTTCGTCAGCTATTTGAGATCCCTTACCTGACAATCAGCTTGTGCTTGATCAACATTAGCTGGGTCTACCTAGGTTTTATGTTGAAAGAGTTGAAACACCTATCCATGGATCATCACTCATTAAATATATCCAGGTGCATCTTTTCCAGATGGATTTCTTAGTATCATTGTATTGCTGTGAGTGTAGAGATTTTTGTTTCACTACAATAAATCTTTTTAAAATACATAATTTTCATTCTTTTAAATTTCTCTTCATTAGGCTAGACACTAAACTGCATCTTTTTAAATGAGGTTCTAGCTCTGGGAGCGTGGAGTACTCTTCATTGCCAATGTCCCAGAGTCACTCTAACCCAGAGTGGTAAGCAACCAGTTAGTCAAATAGATTGGTTTGAAAATTATTTGTAATTAGATAGGAAGACTTTGATACCATAGTACAGTGTAAATTTTGTATTAAAATAGTTATTGAAGCTGTTTGTTTATTATGGATTATCATTAGTTAATTAAAACCATTTTATCTCTCTGCAAACAAAATGGCAAAAAAAAATAATTAACTTGAAACTCGATAACTGTGAATAAATTATTTAAATTTAGATAGTTGTATGGTTTAAAGTATTTCTGTGTTTCAAATTATTTGTATTAGACGAAAAAAACTTGATATCCATATTAGCTTTTGTACAATAAACCTGATCCTGGTAGCTGAGCATGAAAGTCCATGGAATGGCAACACTCACTTTGGTCTTTTACTAGGCTAGACGGCGGTCGGGAGAGGCCTCCCTCTGATCAATTGGCTGGTCATGTCAGCCTGCCTATATAATTGTCCAAAGCCATTTCTCTTATTTCAAGCCCCACCTTTTTATCATATACATGTGATGTTCAAGAATTGCCAAGGGAGATAATTAAAAAAAAAAATTTCTTAATTTTAAAAACAATTACCAAAAAATCAGGGAATTGGTCCAATTTTAATGAAATTTTCACCAATTTATTTTCCGATGACTTAATTTAGTAACAAATTAGCTTATTTTATTAAAGAAACTTCAAAAAATATCTTTTTATCAATTCAGAATATGGGTGGGGTGACCTTTGACCATTTGAAGAAAAAAAATTCCCGGTCCCTAATTTTTACATTTCTGAAAGATCATATCCTGAAGAATATATAGAGAAAATAAAAAATATAAATTCAATACCCTAAAAAGGTAAATTTTAAAATTTAAAAGTTATTTTCTTAAATTTATAAAATAAATATTGTAGCAGTTTTGTTTTTTTTCTTCGTAGTATTAAAAAAAAAATTTTTTTTTAAAATTGATGCAAAAAAATTTATTTTATCAAAGTCAAACTGAATTTTTTTACTACCTTAAAAATTTCAAGGTCAATTTTACATGTCTGACAGCATATGGGACTAACTTGAAAACTTAACAAAAGATAGCCCTGAATTTATCTTTTGAAAAAATAAGTTAAAAAAAAATTGCTATGATGTGCTGCATATTTCAGAGATTTTTTGAAGATTAAAAAAAAAAATTGTCATTTTTTAACTATGGATGACAAAACAGGCCGAATTCTCTCTTAGTCTAAATAAATGTGTCAATCGCAACAGAAAAGTCTTTTTTTGGCTACACTTCCAAAAAAAGATATGGATAGAAATTCCAATGTTTTGTCTTTTACTTCAAAATACCCGGATGTGAAAACATACGAGATAGTAAAAAAATAGAGCTTTTAAGGCCACCATAATATTTTGCCATAAATTTTGATGTAAGGGAGATAATTCCTTATTTATTTTAAAGAGTTATGTCCCTTTTGCACATCCCCGTGTGTGTGTATATTATAATAATATATATACTTACAACCCTCGCATGAATAGGATGTGACACAAAAGGTCAATGTCTTATGAGGAGTTTAAACAGGGTTGGAATTCAGTTTTCCTCTTCCTAGACTGGTTATCTGACCACGGTTAAAGAGCCCAGTCTGCTCTACTATTACCCATAGTTTGAGGGAGAGTAGTTGGATGCATGCCTTTCCCAAGGGTATTAGTGCTATGCGAAATGCAAACAGTCTCGTCCAGGATTTGAACTCTGGTCGGCAAGTTCATTTCCTATAAATGTAACCATTACACGATGTGCCTCCCAATCCTATTGTACTTATGGCAACACCCAACCCTTTTGTATCATAGAGATGTGCTACAGGCAGTGGCTGGTGGTTTTAATGTCTTGGGTATGATGTTAAACTCTATCTGATGGTGAAGTACCAATTCTGAAACTCTGGGGAATGTGAATACACCTTCAACATTACTCCCACTTCTACTCTGACCTGGAGTGGTAGTGCCTGTTAGGGTCCCATCTATGGGTTAAATAGAAAAAAAATGAGTTTAACAAGAATGGAGTACCCATCAAGCAAAACATCTTTGGCATAAAAAATAACCTAAGGGTTGACATGCCATAAAAATCCAACCAATTAGCCAACCCAAAAATCTGCATAAACAACTACACAAATTTAGATATAAAAGTACAGTGAATGCGATTCTCTAAGCATAAAATAACCTGAGACATGTTGATATGCTGTTAAAATCAGTTGATCCACATTCTTACTACTCTGCACAATTGGTTATTGGGTAATTCCATGTCAAATCATCCAGAAAAAAGTAAAATTGTTGCCCACACACTTCAATTTTCCTAAAATTTTGTCCCGGTGTTGATTATTTTAAATTAATACAATCCTCAAAATTTGAGACTCCAATTCCAAAAATTGGTTAAGTTATGTTGATTTTTAGCTCACTAAATTTTTTTTTGGAGGGGGGGGGGTGCACATAAAAATGGCAGCTTTTTGTAATCTTTTTTTTTGTCTGTAAAATGAGTTCCAGAGCTTCCCTACTACTAAAAATTGGTTTATAAAAAGCTTTTTGGTCCAAGGAATTCAAAATGCTACAAAAAATGTCCTAACCAATTTTAAGTTATTAATGATTTCTGATATTTTCATAGCAAGATCAATAGGTGGAAAATTTATTATTTTACATATATTGAACATTATTTGTACCAAAAAGAAAGTTTGGTGTTTGCCCAGAAACGAAGCTACAACATGAGTTAAAATTTTGCACTTTTATGTTTTAAGTGTTTTTTTATTCAGCCATTGAATAAGGTCTAATATGGAGCAAAATTACTTTCAGAGTGCAATGAAAGAAATGATTAGGATTGTGTTAATGGTTGGATATATTTGAAATAATATAGAAACAATATATTTCCCTTGTATCAATCATACTGCTCAATATCAGCACCACATGAAAATTGGAAATGATAACAATATACAAATAAAACTTATGTTTATCTACTAAGAGTATTTAAAATACAGTATTGATAACCTCTTATACAAACACTGACAATTTTAGTAATAAGTAATTCCATGTCAAATCATCCAGAAAAAAGAAAAATTGTCACTCATGTCAGCCATTGAAGCAAAATAACTGTCAGAATGCAATAGAAATAACTTTTTAAAATAATATAATTTAAGGGGTTCTTGACATTTCTGTCTACCTAACTGATCTGGGGGTTAGGAGTGAAGGAACTACAACAGTGTTGGCTACTGGGCCTGAACAGGAAGGCAGAAGATCTTTTAGCCAATACATTTGTTGTTCATTCACCCATAACACTGGTATCAATAAACCAGATTAATACCATGATTGATATTCAAAAATTACTTTCCTCACCCTCCCTTACCTCTTCAGCAGCATCTCCCTAAATTCTCAGCTCATATCTTTTTAAACTGCTGTCCACTCCTTTACAGGGTTCCCACTCGTCCTGGAAAATAAAATGCAAATTTTCCAGAACTGGAAAACCTGGCAAAAGGTATTTTTTACTTTAAAAAAAATCCTGGAAAATTTTTGTATTTTGTCCTGGAAAATTTGAATTA
Organism: Doryteuthis pealeii; assembly: GCA_023376005.1. Lineage (NCBI taxonomy): Eukaryota > Metazoa > Mollusca > Cephalopoda > Myopsida > Loliginidae > Doryteuthis > Doryteuthis pealeii. The sequence continues at coordinate 77,765,128 of CM042164.1, read as the reverse complement.
TCTAAGATAAAATTAATGTTATTGTTACAGTTAACAACTATAACTAGTAAAATAACAATGATGGTGTTTGTTTTATTTTTTTTTTTTAATGCTCACTGAATCTACCTAAATTTCCCAAATTAGTCATGTATATTCATTAAATGGTAAAAATGCTTCTGACTTGGCTATTTGTTGATTTCATCCAATGAAGTTTCGCTTTTCTCGTGTAGCGATATTTTGATTTATTTTTACGTGACACTGAACAAGACAAGAATTTGTCAAGATAAGACTACTTTAAAGATAATGAGGTATTTGTTAAAAAGGTTTTTAAAAAAGCATATGGCGCTTGAACAAAATTTTTGTGGTTTTTCATCAAATGTCAATTTCATCTCAGTTACTGTCCTTTTTATGATGTGAATAATGAACTCCCCACTCCCTCCTGAAAATATTGGTAATTTAAAGATTTTTTCACCCCGGACTTCTGCTCTAATTTACTGTATAATTGCTGACGTCTGGCTTAATTCCGGCCAAATATTTTCTGAGGTTTGTTTCTTACTTTTCATGGGTAAATTAATGTAGATATTTCATAATGTCTCCCGCCATTTCTGTTTAAATTTTTTTTTTCAATGAATTTTTACAAAACATAAATTCAAATTTCAGGTACTGCCAATTTTGAGTCACAGACGTATTTTATGAAATAAATTTAATTCCTTCGATTGAAAAATAATTTACCAAAAATCAGGGAATTATCTGATTTTAATGAAATTTTCAGTGATTTATCAATGAATAAATTTTATAATGCATTAGTTATTTTATTTAAAAACTTTCTGATTTTTTTTTTTTTTTTTTTTAAATATCGGTGGGGTTATATAATTTGGAAAGTAATTACAGTATGAATAAAAGGACAAAAGATCGAAGGTGTGAATTGAAGAAAAAAAATTATTTTAAAGGAAAGCCACTTGTAGAAAATAAGTACTTAAAATCTTCATCTGTTTACTTCAACACCATGTTCATAACCTCTTAGGCCACTTTACCTTTTTCTAGTGAAAACCTCTTAAAGAAGCAACCACATAAAAAAATGTAAATATGAACATGATTCCCTAACTTCTTAGCATTAAATAACACTAGATAGGTTGGCATGTCATTAAAATCAATCAATCAGTTCAGCCATGTTGGGAAAAAAGATAAATGGTCTGTGATATAAATACAAAACCCTCATGTACTCTTTCAGCTAAGAATCATCTGTATTCTCAGTTTGAATCTCCTGCTTGCTTTGTGCTCATTGTTTTATTTTTCAAAGTTCAGTTTTACTATTTTGCCGCAGTTGTACAGTGATTTGTGAGTAATAAAGACTTTTGATAATTATTTGTATTTCTTTCTTTTTTTTTTCTTTTAAGGGCACAGTTTTACTCTCCTTGGCAGCAAAGCTTATCTTTTTGGTGGGCTGGCTAATGATAGTGAAGATCCAAAAAATAATATTCCGAGGTAAGTTTTTAGTTTCTTTTTAACTTTTACCTCCAATTTATGATATATGATTGTCCCAACTTTATTGCCCTTATGGCAAGCCTCAACCCTTTTTATCACATATGTGCTAGAGAGGCGGTGGCTGAGAGTCTTAATGTCTGGGTAGTGTGTTAAGTGGCATCTAGTGGTAAATTTTTAATTCTGGAGCTCTGAAGTTCCTCTTCATCACCATAAGACAATGCAGATGAAGGAGGAATGAAAAGAATGTTAAAAGAAAAAAGCTCAACAAATTGGCAAACTGAAGCTGATTTTGAAAATTGCAAGAACGAGCAAATATTGCTTCAACTGCATTTATTTAAGTTTTAATGTAATAAATAATCATATGAAATTAGAAAGGCTAATGAAACTAAAAAAATACCGATGAAAAGATTTGAAAAATAGAACAGCTGAATCTTACTCTTTCATCACTCCTGTCTTCCATTGCTAAGTTTTCCCAATTTAACTATTTAGTTAAAAGTAAAAAAATAAAATTACAGTTATATCTTATTGTTTAGTAGATTTCTTTTAAGAATTATCCCAAGATTTTTGCTCTATTCATTAAGATAAAAACCAAACAATAAGAAATCAATAATACTAAGCACATATTTATTAAAAATCAAATTTTTAATATCAATATGCAAATTAACTTTCCCCGTTCACACAGTAAACCACTATTTTGTTGTAATTATAAATACAATAGCATGTGATAGTAATTTAGATTATGGTCAACAGTTTATAATTAAGCTTTAAATAAAAATAAAATCATGGAGAATGTGACATAAATAACAAAGGGAATTGTGAGTAGTGATATAGTTTCGGTTACAGACACACCACAATCTCCATTATGATAAGAGATATGAAACTGGCTGTAGTAAGCAAGACCAAAAGTAATTTATTATAAAACAGGTTTGGAACAAATATTAATGTCTGATTTTCAAGTATATAACTATATATTAATACTCATGTTCCTTAATTGTACGTCCATTATCATCTTGCAACACCCTCTGATAAAAATGAGACCATCCATATTGTCAAAGGTGATTTGTCAAAATCCTGATTATCTAGTGTTGCTTATCCACCATATTCTTATTTTCTTATGATTGTTGTCACTCAGCTAAATAATGAACCATTCCATTTTTATTAGAAAGGGAAGAAAAAAGACATGCTACATCAGTGATGCTGATAGCTTTTTAATTTAGTGTGTCCTGGGACCCATGTATTTGATTTGAATGAGTCTTTGGGAAATTTGATGGTCCCAATTAAAGTTTTTAATAAATTGTAGAGTTTTTATCTATGAACAGCAAAAGCTGTCTAACACCTAACTTGTACGCCATAGCATATAATTCTTTCCCAAGAAATATTGAAATGTATTTACAGTAGCTGGAAATGGTGGAAGGAAGAAAATAAACACTGGGCGCATGGTACGATTTTTTCTGTGTTCTTTTAGATTGTTCTGCGTCGTTGATGCAGGAACACTACCTATCACGCATCTCTGCTACATAGAAAAATAGTAACACGAAAGAAAGTGTAGGGGGACAAATAGAGGAGGAGTGAGTAGTGGAAGTGTTAACACTAATCTGTTTTAATTGAACATAATGAAAAGAAAGGAAGAAAGAAAAAAGAGTGAAGTTCTGTGGTATATTCACGGGTCTGCTAGTTTTTTATTTTATTCTATTTTTATTTGATGATGGATGATAAAATGATTAATCATGTTGCACTTAAAAAGGGAGGATATGAAAATAAAAAACAATTTGTGGAAGGAAGTAGATTTTTAATTTAAAAATTTGCATTTTGATTTAAATTCAAAAATTTTCTTTTATTTCTTTAATCCTCTCAGATATTTGAACGTTTATACTCCTGGAACTTAAACAGAATTCCAATGCTATGGGTTGGGACATTCCCAAGCAGGGGGCCAACCTCCACCCCCCAGAGAATCTCATTCCTGTGCAGCCTATGTGCTGAGAAAGATGGGCGACGTCCCTCGTCTTATATTTATGGTGGCATGAGTGGATGTCGGCTTGGAGATTTATGGCAGCTTGATTGCGGTACGTATATTCATTTTAGGGACATAAGCAAATTTATATTGAGTGTCTTTTTAAGGCAAATGTTCGATCTGATATTAACTTTAATTAAAATCAACTACTGATAATGCTATTTACTTTTGATATAATAAAATATCATATTAAATTAGAAAGGCTAATGAAACTGACTAAGAATGCAGATAAAAAGATCTGCAACAGAGGGGGTATAATCGAAAAATAGAACAACTTTGAAACTAACTATTCCATCATTTTTCATTACTCCCCTCTTTCATTGGTAAATTTTCCTATTTTAACTATTTAGTTAAAATAGGAAGTAAAGGATAATATTACAGTTTTTTCTTCTTGTAAATAGATTTCTTTTAAGATTTATCCACAAGATTTTTGTTTATATTTCTTAAGATAAAACCAAACAATTAGAAATCAATAATACCTAGCACATATTTATTAAAATAAAATTTTAAATATCAATATGCAAATTAGCCTTCTCGTTCAAACTGTAAACCGCTATTTTGTTGTATATATAAATACAATTGCATGTTATTAGTACGTAGATATGGTCAACAGTATTAATAATGTAAAACAATTTTTATTAATAACTGAAGGTTTAAAAGAATGAAATCATGGAGAATTTGAGGTAATTAATTGAGGGAATTGTGACTTGAGTAGTAATATAGTTTCGGTTACAGACAGAAAAACACACAATCTCCATTATAATAAGATATATATATAAAAAAAGTTAAGGTAGCGTGAACATGGAATCAATACTTAGTTAAAACTGCTAAACTCTGGGAACTTTGTGGAACTTCAAACCAAACCACTTATATTCAGTCTACTGGGGTAGACTGTTCTCATTCTGTTAACCCCTTTTACTTTTTTTTTTTTTTTCCTGTGACTTTTCTATCTGGATTCATGATTTTGTCTATTGTTCTATATTCTAATTTATTATTTACTTTACTTTTACAGATACATTAACCTGGACCAAACCAATTGTTCAAGGTATTTCTCATTGCCTCGAAGTCTTCATTCTGCACAGTTATTGGAAATAGAATGTTTGTTTTGGTGGATGGGTTTCCTCTTGTCATTGGATGATGTCAAGGTTTTGCTACACATGAAAAAGAAATGGAAGTGTACCCATACTTTGCATCTCTCAATATTGGTAAGTTTTAAATCCTTTCTTTTTTTTCTCTTTTAGTTGTTCTTTAAACATCCATATTTCTTTTAACTCTTAACATCCTGTTGAGAATTTTCTAAGTCCAGTGAGCCCCCGTTCCTATAAGGATCTGCCTGTCAAAAATGGCTAAAAATGGCCTTTTCATTTAAAGTACCGTTATTTCCCTTAAAATCAAGACTTCTAAATATGTTTAATATTACCTTTAAACAAAGGCTATCCTTTGGAGCAGATTAGAAAAACGAATGTGACTTCTGGCCGGGTGGATGAGGTGGTATAGGATTTAAGAGGTTGCTTGAAAGAATAACAAACATTTGTTATACCAGCTTTTCTTTTTTTCTCTCCCTTTCTGTCCTTTTTTTTTCTTTTTCTTTTTTTTCTTTTTTTTTCTTCTTTTTTCTCTTTTTCTGTCCTGTTTTCTTCTTTTTTCATCTTTTCGGCCCTTGTGTATATTTCCTGTTTTGTGGTTGTAGTAGCTATCATTAAAATCCCCGACTCAGACATTGCATTTTAATTGGATCTTATGAAAATTTTAAAATTCTATTTCGGAGAAAAAATGGAATTACTCTATTAATGGAGAAATGGTTATCTATTTTCTTTTGATAATGTTTTGGATTAGGATATTTAAAAAAAACAAACTTGAATTTATTTTCTTTTGTTTTCTTCTAGATACTATGACATGGGAACCTTTAGCTTATGGAGTTTTTGAAGATGCCCTTCCTAGGGCAGAGCAGGTCCATTGTGCTGGTTGCTGTTTCATTCTAGACTTTTACATTTGGAGTGGGCGGGATGGCATACAGAAAAGCTTGGAATAATCAGGTAAGTTTTATCCAACAAATGACACTAATATTAGATTATTTAGAAAACTGTTTCAATCTTTAAAAAAACAAAAAAACACTAGTTTTATTTTTAATAACTAGTGAATTCACCCTGTATCAGGTCACTCAATGTGCTACTGGTGCTCTGTAACCCATACTACGTGTTTCATAGTTGGATCATGTCGGCAACTAACTGGTACACTCTGCAGAATCAAAAACAAAGACCTGTAAAAGGGCAGCGGAAGCTTTTTTGGGCTCAACAGCCAACCCTTCATTATTGCAGAACAACCGTGTAATCTTGGTACTTGTCAGGTCAATGCCATCAGGAAAAGTTCCTGGTAAGGGTATCCAAGGCGGCCAGACGAGCTCTGGCATCAGGACCTTTTAGATATTTCCTTTGTTTCCCTTCCTTTTCCTCAATTGAAACAGTTAGTGTTTATTGCTTCGGTGTGCTCACGCCTCCTCTCTCTTCACTAACCTTTTCTCTCTTTCCTCCTAGCCTTTTTCTCTCTTTCCCCTACCCTTCTTCCTCTCTTTACCCCTACCTTTTCTCTCTTTTCCCCTACCTTTTCGTCTATGTTTCTATTCTTTTTTTCTCCTTTCTTTTATAATGATAAAACGAATGAATCCATTATGTGTAGCTGAATTTCCCCTGAACAGAATAGCACTTTCTTATAGATATTTGAAATAACTATTTTTAATTTATTTTTTTTTCAAAACTCTAGGTTTGCTTTAAGGACCTTTGGTGTTTAGAGACTGAAAAACCTCGCAGCTCCATCGTCGTGTCCAGCTTGTTCGGCCAGTATCCACACATTAGAATATGTTGGGGTTCTGTCCTACACAGATGCCTACCTACTACAATTGCAGAGAGTATCGACTTGCCTCCCGAGCACAAACCGTTACTCCCAGCTGCAGTAGCCAATGACAAGAATCACAATTGACCAACCCAAGCAAACCAACCAGTCACCTACTATTATCAGAGCACCAGCACCAGGTATGCTGTTTAATATTTTTCGTAATTTTTGGATTTATAAGTTCAAGTTCTCCTTAACTAATACCTTTTTTTTTTTCATTTTTAACCTTTGCTAATTCTGTTTCGGATGAAAGTTGGTGAACCAGCTTTAATATTATTTGTTCTTTCTTCTTTCCGCAAATGTCAAAATAAATAGATTCCTTTTTTTTTTTTTTTTCTTTTCTTTTTTTTTCATGAAAATTAAAAAAGAAAATTTTTTTTCTTTCAAACATATTAAGAAAAAAAAGAAATGCTAATCGTGATACTGTGCAAATAGCACTGCCAAATAGAGGATGTCAAATTTACAGCGCCCCTGAGAATAACGCTGACTGTATTTCCACAAGAGGGGGGATAGACACCATGGTCCATGACAACTCCAAAGGGGTGTCTTTCGGTAATGACAGGTGTAATTGCATCGATCTGGGTGTGAGGCTCTCAGTTCGGAGTTGGAGTACCCTTTATTGCCATTACTCCAGTCCACTGTGACTCGAAGGTGATAGTAACCTCTCAGGGTTCATCTATGGGTAAATAGATTCTGTTTAAAAATAATTTGTAGTCAATAGGAATTACTGATCGCCATATACTGTAATTATTTGTATTAAAGACTATAATTTGAAGCTCATATGTGTTTACTGAAGAAGGATTTATTATTTGTTACTTCTGTCCTCCAGATATGGATAAATATAAAAAAGAAAATTGTTGAACCAAGCAAGTACCAGAAAATTAATGAGAGAGATTTATGGAATTTTAATGTCGGTGAACCAGGAACAACTTAAAAAAAAGAATATGAAGAACTTTCAAGGATGAAATAGTTTTAAGGAGAATCTGTTATTGGGTTTTAATAAGGACAAAACATTCAGAAAGAAGGTGTAGATCCCTGCGATGTAATGGCGTCAAAAGCGCCCATCAGTTAAAATCTTGACCTCCTTGGGTCATAAAGACGGACAGACCTTGGTCAATTGGATTGCCACATTAGATTGTGCAGATCCAAGGAATAATTTTACTGATGGCGCCTTTGCCGCCATTAACAATCTGCAGGATTTTTACATTTTCCTTCTAAATTCTTTTGTCCTTATTAAACAAAATAACAGATTTCTCCTTAAGAAACTTTCATCCTTGAAAGAGTGGTTGCAAATGTATTCTTTTTACAGTGTTCCTGGGTATCACCTAACATTACATTCATAATCTTGCTCATCCAATTCTTCTGGTATGTTGGTCAAGCAGTATTTCTTTATCGTTTATTATTTATCCCAGTATCTGGAGGCAGATGTAACATAATAATCCTAGTAAAGCAACTGAATCGCTTCAAATTAATACTTCTATACAAATAATTACAAGGTTATATGGGCAATCAATGTATTCCCTATTGATACAAAGTAGTTTTTATAACCTAGATCTAATTTTACCCATAGATGAACCCTGAGAGTACGTCACTCGAGTCACAGTGGAACTGGGGAGTGAATGGCAATAAAGGGGTACTGCCACACTCCCAGAACTGCAGCCTCACCACCAGATGCAATTTACTTTGTCATACTCAAGGACATCCTTTTGGAGTGGTTGTCATGACCTGGCTGTATCCCCCTCTTGCGTGGGAAATACAGTCAGCGTATCTCAGGGCGCTGTAAAATTTGAATCCCTCTATGCAGTATGCTTATTGCACAGTATCACGATTAGCATTTTTTTTTTTTTATGTTTGAAAGAAAAAATTTTTTTTTAATTTCATGAAAAAAAAAAGAAATAAAAAACCAAAAAGACTGTGATATTTTTGACTTGCGGAGAAGAAGAAGAAAAATGATAAAGCTGGGTAAACTTTTCCATCCAACAGAATTAGCAAAGGTTAAAAAGAGAAAAAAAAGGATTATTTAAGGAATGACTTGAACTTATAAATCCAAGATAATGAATAAAGATAACAGCCTACCTGTGCTGGTGCTACGATAATAGTAGTGAGACTGTGTGTTGTGCTTTGGGTTTTTGGTCAGTGTGTTTTGTCAGTTGGTACTGCATGCTGGAGAACGGTTTGGTGCTGGAGGAAGTCCGTATGTTTCTGTCTAATTGTAGTAGGTAGGACATTGGCTGTGGACAAACCCCAACAATTACTTCTCATGTTTTGGTACTGGATCGCGAACAGCTGATCACGATGAGGGGTGGAGGTTTTTTTCAGTCTCTAAAAAACAAAGGTCTTGTAAAGCAACCTAGAGGAAAAATGAATAAAGAATAGTTATTCCATATCTATTAGTAAAGGTGCCTTATTCTTCAAGGGGAATTTCAGCTAGAAAATGGGATCATTCCGTTTTTTATATAAAGAAAGGGAAGAAAAAAAATAGACTCATAAGAGAGAATAGGGTAGGGGAAGAGAGAGAAAAGGTAGGGGAAAGAGCAGAAGGTTAGGGAAGAGAGAAAAGGTTAGGGGGAAGAGAGAAAAGGTAGGGGCAAGAGAGAGGATGGTCGTGGAGCACCGGAAACAATAAACACTAATCTTGTTCCTATTGATTGGAAAGGCAGGAAACAAGAAATATCTAAAGGTCCTGCAAGGCCAGACCTGTCCTGCCGCCTTCGGATAAGCCCTTACCAGGGATTTTCCTGAATGGGCATGCGACACTGACCAAGTTTTACATCGGTTGGTTCTGCAATAGATGAAAGTTGGCCTGTTGAGACAAAAAGCTTCCGCGCCCTGTTTACAGGTCTTGTTTTTTATTCTGCAGAGTGTTAACCAAGTTTAGTTGCCGATTGAATCCAACTCTGAAACAGGAAGTAAATGGGTAAGATGCACCAGTAGCAACATTGGAGTTGACCTGTATACAGGGTGAATTCACTAGTAAATAAAACTAGGTTTTTTTTGTTTTTTTTAATATTGAAACAGTTTTTTCTTAAAATAATCTAATATTAGTGTCATTCTGTTGATAACAACTTTACCTGATGTATTCCCAACGCTTTTCTGTATACATCCCGCCCACTCCAAATGTAAAGTCTAGAATGAACAGCAGACGCACAATGACCTGCTCGTGCCCTAGGGAAGGGCAATCTTCAAAAACCTCCAATAAGCTAAGGTTCCCATGTCTATGAGTATCGTAGAAGAAAACAAGAAAATAAATTCAAGTTTGTTTTTTAATATCCTATCAACAACAATTAATCAAAAGAAATAGATAACCATTCCTTAATAGATGTAATACAGTTTTTTCTCGAACAAGAATTTTGAAAATTTCATAGAATCCATTAAAAAGCAAGTGTCTGAAGTTCGGGGAATTGTTTAATGATAAGCTTACTACAAGCACTAAAACAGAATAATAGTACAACAAGGCCGAAAGATGAAAAAAAGAGAAACAAGCAGAAAGAGAAAAAGAAGAAAAAAAAAAGAAAAAAAAAGAAAGAAAAAAGGACAGAAAGAGAGGAAAAAGAAAGCTGTATAATCAAAAATGTTTGGATTATTCTAAGCAACTTCTTAACATCCTATACCACCTCATTCCAGCCGGCCAGAAGGTCACATTCGTTTTTCTAGATCTGCCTCCATATAGGAATAATGCCTTTGTTTAAATGGTAGATATTAAACATATTAAGAAGTCTTTATTTTAAGGGAATTAACGTAACTTTAAATGAAGAAGGCCATTTTTAGCCATTTTGGACTATGATCTTATAGGAGACGGGGGCTCTTGGATCTTAGAAAATTTTCACGGATTGTGTAAGAAGTTAAAGAAATATGGATGTTAAAGACAACTAAAAGGAAGAAACAAAAAGAAAGGATTTAAACTTACCAAATAATGAGAGGATGCCAGAAAGTATTGTACCTTCCATTCTTTTTCCAATGTGTAGCAACCTTGCGATCATCCATGACAGAGGACCTCCACCAAAAACAACCAGTTCTACTTGTCGCATATACTGTGGCAGAATGAGACTTCGAGGCAATGGAGAATACCTTGGAAAATTGGTTTGGTCCAGTTAAATGTAATCGTTAAAGTTAAAGTATAATAATAGAAATAGAACAAATAGACAAACTCATGATCCAGAAGAAAGTCACAGGATAAAAAACAAAGAAGTAAAGGGTTAACAGAATGAGACAGTCCCTACCCCAGTGACGAATATAAAGTGGTTGTTTTGACAGTTCCACAATGCTTTCCCAAGTTTAAACGCAGTTTTTAACTAAGTATTGATTCCCACTGTTCCACCGCTACCTTAACTTTTTTTTATATAAATAATCCTTAATGTTTGTGTTTTTCCTGTCTGTAACCGAAACTATATTACTACTCAAGTCACAATTCCTCAATTAATTACCTCAACTCCATGATTTCATTCTTTTAACCTTCAGTTATTAATAAAATTGTTTTACATTATTAATACTGTTTGACCATATCTACGTAACTAATAACATGGCAATTGTATTTATATATACACAAATAGCGGTTTACAGTTTGAACGAGAAGGCTAATTTGCATATTGATATTTAAAATTTTATTTTAATAAATAGTGTCTAGGTATTATTGATTTTAATTGTTTTGGTTTTCTTAAAGAAATATAAACAAAATCTTGTGGCATAAATCTTAAAAGAAATCTATTTACAAGAAGAAAACTGTAATATTATCCTTTACTTCTATTTTAACAACGATAGTTAAAATAGGAAAATTTACCAATGAAGAGGGGAGTAATGAAAAATGATGTGGGAATAGTTAGTTTCAAAGTGTGTTCTATTTTTCGATATACCCCTCTGTTGCATCTTTTTATCTGCATTCTTAGTCAGTTTCATTAGCCTTTTCCTAATTTAATATGATTTTTATTATATCAAAAGTAAATAGCATTATCAGTAGGTTGATTTTAATTAAATAGTTAATATCAGATCGACAATTTGCCTTAAAAGACACTCAATATAATAATTGTGCTTATGTCCCTAAAATGAATATACGTACCGCAATCAAGCTGCCATAAATCTCCAAGCCGACATCCACTCATGCCACCATAAATAATAAGACGAGGACGCCGCCATCTTTCTCAGCATAGGCTGCACAGGAATGAGATTCTCTGGGGTGGGAGGTTGGCCCCCTGCTTGGGGAATGTCCCAACCCATAGCATTGGAATTCTGTTTAAGTTCCAAGGAGGTATAAATCGTTCAAATATCTGAGAGGATTAAAAAAATAAAAGAAAAATTTTGAATTTAAATCAATGCAGAAATTTTTAAATTAAAATCTACTTCCTTCCACAAATTGTTTTTATTTCATATCCTCCCTTTTTAAGTGCAACAGTGATTAATCATTTTTATCATCCATCATCGAAATAAATATGAATAAAATATAAAACCTAGCAGGACCCGTGAATTACCACAGAACTCTCACTCTTTTTTCTTTCTTTCCTTTCTTTTCATTATGTTCAATTAAAACAGATTAGTGTTAACGACTTCCCGTACTCAGCTCCTCCTCCTATTTGTCCCCTACACTTTCCTTTCTTGTTATATTTTTCTATGTAGCAGAGATGCTGATAGGTATGTGGTCCTGCATCAACGACGCAGAACAATCTAAAGAACACAGAAAATCGTATCATGCGTCCCAGTGTTTTATTTTTTCTTCCTTCCACCATTTCCAGCATACTGTAAATACATTTCAATATTTTCTTGGAAATGAATTTATATGCTATGGCAACAAGAGTTAGGTGTTAGACAGCTTTTGCTGTTCATAGATAGCAAAGCTCTACAATTTATTAAGAAACTTTAATTGGGACCATCAAATTTCCCAAAGACTCATTCAAATCAAAATACATGCGTCCCAGGACACACTATAAAAAGCTATCAGCATCACTGATGGTACATGTCTTTTTTCTTCCCTTCTAATAAAAATGGAATGGTTCATTATTTTAGCTGAGGTGACACAATCATAAGAAATAAGAATATGGTGGATAAGCAACACTAAGATAATCAGGATTTTGACAAATCACCTTTGACAATATTGGATGGTCTCATTTTTAATCAGAGGGTGTTGCAAGATGATAATGGCGTACAATTAAGGAACATGAGTATAATAATATAGTATATAGCTTGAAAATTCAGACATTATATTTGTTCCAACCTGTTTATAATAAATTACTTTTTTGGTCTTGCTTACTACAGCCAGTTCAGATATCTCTTATATAATGGAGATTGTGTGTGTCCTGTAACCGACTGTAGTATAGCGAAGACCAAAAGTAATTTATTATAAAGCAGGTTGGACCCAAAATAGTAATGTCTGAATTTTGCAAGTATAGTAACTATGATATTAATACTCGATGTTCTTATTGTACGTCCGATTATCGATCTTGAACACGCCTCTGATTAAAAATGAGACATCCATATTGGTCAAGGTGATTTGTCAAAATCCTGATTAGTCTAGTGTTGCTTATCCACATGATTCTTATTTCCTTATGATTGTTTGTGCACCGTCAGCTAGAATAGAACCATTCCATTTTTAATTAGAGAAGGGAAGAAAACAAGAACATGCTAATCACGTGATGCTGATAGCTTGTGTTAATTTAGTGTGTCGCTGGGACGCGGATGTATTTGATTTGAATGAGGTCTTTGGGAAATTTGAAGTGGTCGCAATTAAGTTTCTGTAATGAAATTGGCTAGAGTTTTTATCTATGACAGCAAAAGCTTGTCTAACACCTAACTGGTGTAGCGCCACTGACGCATATAATGTATTGTCCAAGAAAATATGAAATGTAATTGTACAGTATGCTGGAAATGGTGGAAGGAAGAGAAAAAATAACTGGCGAACGCATGGATGACGATTTTTCTGTGTTCTTTTATGATTGTTCTGCGTCGTTGATGCAGGGAACACTCCGTGATCAGCATCTGCTGCTACTAGCAGAAAATATAACAAGAAAGAAAGTGTAGGGGACAAATAGAGGAGGAGTGAGTACGGTGGAAGTGTTAACACTAACCTGGTTTTAATTGGAACATAATGAAAAGAAAGGAAAGAGAAGAAAAAACGAGTGAGAGGTTCTGGTTGGTATATTCACGGGTCTGCTAGTTTTATTTTATTCTATGTTTATTTGATGAAGTGGATGATAAAATGAATTAATCATGGTTGCAACTTAAAAAGGAGGATATGAAATAAAACAATTTGTGGAAGGAAGTAGATTTAATTTAAAAGATTTTTTTGCATTGATTTAAATTCAGAAAATTTTTTCGTTTATTTCTTTTAAATCGCTCTCAGATATGTGAACGATTTATACTCGTTGCGAAACTTAACAGAAATTCCAATGCTATGGGGTTGGGAACATTCCCAGCAGGGGTCAACCTGCCACCCCCCGAGAATAATCATTCTGTGCAGCCTATGCCTGAGAAAGGGAAAATGGGCCCCGGGGCGTCTCGTTCGTTATTAATTTATGGTGGCATGAGTGGATGTCGGCTTGGAGATTTATGCAGCTTGATTGCGGTACGTATATTCATTTAGGGACATAAGGCAATTTATATTGAAGTGTCTTTTTAGGCAAATGTTCGATTGATATTAACTTGTTAAATTAAAATCACTACTGATAATGCTATTTACCGTTTGATATAAAAAAATATCATATTAAATTAGAAGGCGCTAATGAGACTGTACTAAGAATGCAGATAAAAAGATCTGGCAACAGAGGGGGTAAATCGAAAAATAGAACAACTTTGAAACTAATCTATTCCATCCATTTTTCATTACTGCCCTCTGGTCATTCGTAAAGTTTTCTATTTTAAGCTATTTAGTTAAAATAGGAAGTAAAGGGATAATAGTTACAGTTTTTTCTGTCTGTAATAGATTTCTTTTAAGATTTATCCACAAGATTTTGTTTATATTTCTTAAGGATAAAAACAAACAAGTAGAATCAATAATACCTAGCACATATTTATAAATAAAATTTTAAATATAATATGGCAAATTAGCCTTCGTCGTTCAAACTGTAAACCGCTATTTTGTGTGTTAGTATAAATACAATTGCATGTTTATTAGTACGTGAGAGTATGGTCAAACAGTATTAATAATGTAAAAAATTTTTATTAATAAGCTGAAGGTTGTAAAAGAATGAAATCATGGAGAATTTGAAGGTAATTAATTGAGGAACTTGTGACTTGAGTAGTAATATGAGTTTCGGTTTACTAGACAGAAAACACACAATCTCCATATAATAAGATATAGTTTTGACGGCACAACAGGTCCTAGCAGATGACACGGATGATTAACGACCAGTTTGTTTGTTTTGTTTTACGACATATCAACCTCGGTGGTATCTTTAATGCCGATAAAGTTGTGAAATAAATCCATTCTTAATGCATAATACAATTTTGTTTATAAACTCATGTTTTTCTATTCAACCCATAGATGGGACTCTAAAGCCTCTAAGCCGGAACCGCAATCGATGTTGCACGGTATTACGAAAGGTGTCTCTTTTGTTCCGCTGGAGCTGCATAGTCCATCTCGACAAGACATGGCAGAAGAAATATAAGATAGAAATTACTGGACTGAATGAATGTGAGTTGTGTACCTCTGCCATTTTGGATGTTCACCTGATTTTTTCTTTGTTGAACTCAGGAACTTCTTATCGAACTCGGGAACGTTCTGTCATAATCGGGATCATCACGGAACATTGAACCAACCCTTTATTCAATCTATGGGGTTTCTATTCTCATTCTGCTACCATAGTTAGGGTACAGGTATTTCTGTGTTAATTATTATTCTGTGTTACTGTCGCCTTGACCAGGATTGAACCTGCAGCCCGAGATAACTGTCACTTAGAACTGTCTTAACAATGCTTCATTTCTCTGAATTTTTAAGATGAGGCTTTATAATTGGATAATTTGGATTATTCGGACTGTAAGATTCAAAGGTTATGACAAAGTCATAACTCGTTGGAACGCAAACAAATTCCGACACAGGTTGAGGGACAAAAACATTTTATATAACAGCCAAGAATAACAGGGTACATATACCATACATACATACATAAGTATATAAAGTTACATGTAAAATGATAAACATAAAGCAACAGACATGAAACTAAGAATAGTCTATGCTGTATAAATCACTTACAGTGACAGTAGCCGGCAATGAAGGCCGAAGCCCCAATGAGAAGGAATGACAATTGTCTAACCCATGTGGTCTCGTAGCGAGCAGCAGGTAAGAGGAAGAGAAATTCAAAACAGCCGCTTAAATACAGAGGCCCCTAGCGGGAACCAGCGACATTAAACGGGCAGACAACTCCCCAGGCAAATACGAAAATAACTCCACAGGACTATTGTTCTCATCTTTATTGTTATCTACACAAACGTTTCGGCTGATGTGTCTCCAGACTTATTCAGGTATTTCTTGTTAGAATTGGAAATTCTCGAACTTGGGAACCTTCTTGTCAGACTTGAGACCCTTCATGTTGTATTCGGAAGCCTTCACAGAACTTCAAACCAAATCCTTTATTTGAAGGATGTCTGCTTACAGTGACTGTCGGGGTCAAAAAGAGAAGAGGGTTGACTTTTGACGCATACTCTTTTTATGCTGTTTACTACGCCCCATAGTAGCTATTGGCAGACATGGGAGATAATTACCTTTCTTGTTTCTTGCGTCTGTAGCGATTGTCTGCCCTGGCTGGTGAGACTTGTGTCTAAAAAGGTTATCTTCCCTTACCATGGTTTTTCGCCACTAGGTGACACTACTAACTGGGTATATAAACTCAGCCAGGAAGTGTTTCTCTTTTTCTCTTGATTGAGCATCCACAAAAGAATACTACTAATACTATATACTATATACTATATATACTAATACTATCATATATAAAAAATAAATCATATAATACTATAACTAATATACTATACACTATACTACTAATAATACTATATACAAATACTAATATATACTATACTACTAATAATACTATTTACTAATACTAATATATGCTATACTACTAATAATACTATATACTAATACAATATACTATTACTACTAATAATACTATATACTAATACTAATATATACTATACTACTAATAATACTAATATACTAATACTACTATATATTACTAACTGGGTATATAAATCAGCCCAGGAAGCTCTCTGTTTCTTTTTCTCTGGTTGAGCATCCACAAAAGATGGACTAGACGTTGGTGTCTCTATCCATTAAGTGGGGATTTCCCCCCTCCTAACTATCAGTAAGTGACTCTCATATTCTTTATGAATCTTTCGTACATCCAAAGAACTTTAGTCCTGACTGTTTGTTTTTTTATCTTGTCATTATCTCTTCCTCCATGCACTCAGACAATAAAGTCTGTATTGTTATGTTGTACTTATTTGTTTAGATTTATCTATTATAGCTGAGCGAATGAACTTTAGGCACCCTAAGGCTTTTTTTCTATTTCGTTTAATGGACAAAACATATCACAAAGTCTTCCTTAGATTTAGAATTAAATTATGTTTGAAAAAAATTCCATCTTATTTGGTTCTAAATAGTCATAATTTGTAATTAAGTAAAAACTGACCCAACTTTCTCTTAATGTCTGTCTGTCTTTTTCCACCTCCCTAAATATTCTATCTAGAGAGTTAAGAGAAAGAGAAGTGTGTGTGAAAAAGAACCTTATTGCAGTTAAAACCAGCAGCCAGAGAGAAGACTATCTACCTCCACACTCCAATTTTCTTTTCTCTTTACAGGCCAGAGAGAAGACTAACGTTTTGTTTTGTTTTATTAATTCTCCGGTCGTTATTTAAAAAAATTTAATTTGCTTTGCAAAATAACTCTCTTCCTGATCAGTTTAAAGTTTGTTTTGATATTTTAATTTCGAAAGTTGTTTTTACTAAATTTTCAATTTACAAACATGAAATAATTGTTTAATTTCTAAAAAAAAAAAAAATGTACATAAGATTCTTTCTACACAATGTGTCTTAAAATTGTTTTCTTGGTTGTAAAAAAACATAAAAAAAAAAAAAAATTAATATCATGTATTGTGTTAGTATAACATTCAGTTCTAAGACTAACACAACAAGAAAGGAATTAATATTTCCTCTAATTCAAACTATTTATTGGCTAGACATAAAACAACAACAACATATAAAGTCCTTCCTGTATATAAAGTTGAGTTTAAGGGACTTACCTGTGCGTTGGAGAAGATATCTTAGGGTGGTTTCCTTGAGCCCCTGAATTCATTGCCTTGTGGTACCCGCGGGTGGAATCTGTCTGTCTACTTTTTGGATATTGCGCAAAACTCTGGGCTATCACGTAATTGGTATATCCAATCACAAAGCCTCTCCCTCACTCACTCTATATACAGGAATAACATTTTACTGACCCAACACATGCTTTAAAATAGATTTTTTTAAATTCACTTAATTATCAATTCTTAAAGTTTATAGGGTCAAAGGGCAAAGCACATCTAATAAATTGTTAGTAAAAATTTAGGAAGATGCCATTTAGCTGGTTTCGGTAAAAATATAAAAACCTACTTCCTAGGCATCGTCAAAGTTGCCGCAAATCCTTATTTTACAAATACATTACCCCACTCCCCATTTTGGCAGTGCCTATTTTTTGCTTATTTTTGTATGGCCCTGTAATATTTTTATTTTGAATGCAAGTAATGTTAAAAGTAACAACAGATTTGACACAAAAATTTATTTATATTCATTTATATCTTATTTTTGTGAAGGATAAAGATACAAAAAATCTTCTAAATGAAAATATTAGATACGTTAATGACTTTGTGATCAAACATGTGAATTTTTAAAAAATAAAATAAAATTTAAAGGAAATGATGAAGGTCAATTTGACTATCATTAATTTTTTCCAAAGTGGAAAAATGGCATTTTCCACTTTCAATTGTTGAAACATAAAATTGTAACCCTACCCCCAAACGAACCCTAAACTAACCCTAACCTAACAAGATGAAAATCTTGTCAAGTACCATTTTAAGAAATTAGATTTAAGTAGTTTGTTTAAAGTTTGTTTGAATTGCACAATTACTTTTTAAGCAATTACCTTTTAGATAATCCAAGATTGCTCATCAACAACCATTTTATCTTTTAGCTTTTAGATAGTTTGAAATATATCTAAATATATTTCAAATATATTTGCTGGCAAAATAAGCCTGTGGTCTGTTTTATTAAGACTTTCAGTGGACAGCAAGTTTTACCTTTGTATCCTTGCCACAGCTGCATGGGATGGAATACACACAATTCTTAGTCTTGTTGTAATGCTGTTGGGGCTTGACTCAGAGGAGATGTTTAAGAAGAGTCGAGTCACTCCTGAATATTATCTTGATGTCATATGGATTACATATCTTTTGAATTTTTCAGCCAAGCCTTTGACAATAGAGCAGAAAGAAAAAAAAAAAATAACAACCCAATATGAGTCTAGGTAAAAATCATACATTAGTGAATAGGTAGATATTCTAGGCAAAACAAGACATTAGGTTTATAAGTTCCCAAAAATCACACTATCTAATAGAAATAATTTGCACACAGTTTATGGTATCAAGATTCCTATCTAATACAAATAATTTGCACACAGTTATATGGTATCAGTATTCCTATCTAATATTATAGTTACTTGAAGATATAGTTTACTAAGGATTATTATTATTATTATTATTAGTTATTTGAAACTAGATAACCAACAAATTACAATTATTAAATATAAAAATTTTGAAACGATATATTGTGTTTTAAATACGAATGATTTTGAATCCAATATTAAATAATTGAGTTATTTTATGTTTTATTCATTACTAGTTTATTGCTATTCTAAACCCATTATATTGTTGAATAGAGCTTATTGAAATTTTTCTTTTTGTACACAGAATATTAAATATTATCTCCCTTTAACGATTATCTCCCTTTATTACTAATAACATTAAAGCAATGTATTAAAAAACGTCATTCACAATAGAAGAAACCAAATAATTTTTCTCCAAATAAAATGGACCTTCTATGCTCTGTAATGAGATTGGCGTTATTTCCCTATTATTAGGTATGTCCAAATGGTTATTTCCTATAAATTCTAACATAAACAAAGGGAAACCACTCTTGACTGATAAATTATTTATTTATTTATTTATTGATCTACTAGAAAAAAGAAGACGGTGTTAGGGTTAGGGTTTAAGGTTAGTTTAATGGAAAATAAATAATTGGTCAGTCAAGTGGTTCCCTTTGTTTTAGTTAGAATTATAAGGAATTAACCGCAAATTAACTAAAGGGACATAATAAAAATATTTTTTTAAATCTTTTAATTTAAAAATTATAGGTGCTAGGACTTGACATGATGGTAGAGAGCATCTCTTGACTGTCTAGCTTAAGTAAGGGTCAAAATGGAGTGTTGCATGTTATGGATTGCTCAGTGGCCCCATGAAGGGGGGGGATCACCCTCTGCAGGGGTGCAGTTGGTGCATTCTACAACCCAAGCAGACAAGCTCTCTACTAAAAGATTATTTTCCTATTGGACATTTCTTCTTATGCAACTATGTATAAGCACTTCTAAAGATTCAATACTTTCTCTACTAAAAGATTATTTTCCTATTAGGACATTTCTCTTATGCAACGATGTATAAGCACTTCTAAAAGACTCAATACTTTCTCTACTAAAAGATATATTTCCTATTAGGACATTTCTCTTATACAACTATGTATAAGCTCTTCTTAAAAGACTCAATACTTTCTCTACTAAGATTATTTTCCTATTAGGACATTTCTCTTATACAATATGTATAAGCTCTTCTTAAAGATACAATACTTCTCTACAAAAGATTAAATTTTCCTATTAGGACATTTCTCTTATGCAACTATGTATAAGCACTTTCTAAAAGACTCAATACTTCTCTAACTAAAAGATTTTTTCCTATTAGGACATTTCTCTTATGCAACGATGTATAAGCTCTTCTAAAAAACTCAGACTTTCTCTACTAAAAGATTATTTTCCTATTAGGAACTTTCTCTTATACAACTATGTATAAGCTCTTCTAAAAGACTCAATACTTTCTCCACTAAAAGATTATTTCCTATTAGGACATTTTCTTATGCACTATGTATAAGCTCTTCTAAAAGACTCATACTTTCTCTACTAAAAGATTATTTTCCTATTAGGACATTCTCTTATACAACTATGTATAAGCTCTTCTAAAAGACTCAATACTTTCTCTACTAAAAGATTATTTTCCTATTAGGACATTTCTCTTATACAACTATGTATAAGCACTTCTTTGTATCTTTTTCCAATTTCTGTATTCTCTTCTGTTAAGTTGCTCAAACAAAATATCCTTGTCATCACTTCTGCTTTTATCTAAGACAACCCCCCCCCCCGCCACAGATATCTTCTCCGTTTAGCCCATCTCTGTCTGAGTGACAAACTCTGATTCACGGGTTGAAACTATATCCTTATACATAAGACACTCCTTCAAAACTCTCCCCCCCCCCCCAGCCAATCTCTGTCAGAGCTATGAATTCTGACTCATGAGTTAAAACCCCAAAGAACAGTTGGACATCCTGAAATCATCAATTCAAACAACTATGTATCAACTTTGGTGTGTATTAGGACTTCACCAGTTTCTTCAGAATTTGTTGTCAGTCCAGATGCATCCAGTCTCTCAAAGAAAAACATATCTTCCTTTAATCATTTTTTTACCTGAAATAATGTTGAGAGATATTGAACTTTCTATACCTTTTTTATATTTTGTCTTGTGACAGAGAGAAAGGGCGAAGTGGCGAGAGGTAGGGAACCAGGAGTTGAGTTAATACTTCCCTGCCCCAAGAACTAAGTGTGTCCATGCGTGTCTGGCTGCGTGAGAAGGATATAGCGAGTGACGCGAGATTGAACTACCAACAACCTCCTGATACCCTTGCGTGCATGCTCGCACCCCGTTACTGATGGTTCGGCCACTGAAGAGATAAATACCAAAGGGTGAGTTCACTGGGTTCAAAACGTTCTTTCCAGTAGAGAGAACGGTGTGTCGTGTTTCAATCTAAGTTAAGTGAACTTTTGATGAATTGTGTAGAACTACTGGAGCGTTGCCGGCAGAATACTTTTTTCAGTTGAAGAAAATCTGATTATTGTGGTCGTCACTTGAAACTAACAAACTAGATGTTTATAATACATAACTTTTACATTGTATTTACTGTTCCAGTTTTGTCTTTTATTATTTTTAAGTAGTACAATAAAAAACACCCTCCGGGCGATGTAAAAATAGATTTTTGAACATATTGCCTGATGGGTGGGAGTAAAAATTCAATGTCAGTGAATAAAACAATTTGAAATGTAAATTTAAATATGTATTAAATAAAAACAAGTTATATATAGAGTATAAATACCAGTCAGTATTATTAAAATTGTTTTAAAAAAACAATGGGACTGTCTAATGTTGCATGTTCAAATCTTGAGTGTATTTATTCTAATTTATGACGATTTTGGGTAATGTGACTAATCAGTGATGTAATTTTTGTAACAGCAACCGGAAGTGAATCTCGCATTATTATAGATTTCATTGTTTTTATGTTCTTTCAAGCGTTGGTTAAACTGATGCCTGATTTCCTTTGTACAAATGAAAACACAGAATACACCTCCTGTTATATAGCCTGTGGTCGGATTGAACTGGAACCACAGATGATTGTCACTTACTCAACCTTAATATCCATTGTGGGTGTGCAATGGTTAAAGTCAATGGGAATGGCTGTCGCCCCGAGTCATCTGTACGTGTAATTACATTTCATTAGCGTAAGACTTGGGAAGGATGAATCCTACTCTCCTTCAGCTATGGATAAATGTTGGAAGACTAGGTTCTGTAACTTGGTTAGGGCAACCAGTCTAGGAGAAGGAAAAACGGAATTCAAACTGTTAAAAACTCTGCTTAAGAAATTGACTTGAGGTGCGCATTCATGCTCGTGCGAGGGGTTGGTAATATATTATACTGACAGAGTTGTGTCAGGTGTCAGTTTGGACACTGGCGATAACAACATAGATGCTTAACTTGTTAGAACGATTCTCTGAGAGATAGTTGGATCTACGAGCGTTAGCGAATTAGAACACGTCTACCCATGGATAAATAAAGGGTTGGTTTGAAATTCGCATGAAAACTCAACTAGGGAACTAATGAAATAGATCACATAATGTTAGGACTGTCTATTCTAAGTAGTGACCACCAAGCAGATTTAACAGGTTTGATTAGGAGGTTTTCCTTCTCCACTAGAGACTGGTTGCCTAACAAGTTACAGAACCTAGTCTGTCCAACTATTATCCATAGCTGGAAGGAGAGTAGTTGGATTCATGACTTCCCAAGGGTATTAGTAGCGATGTGCAACTGCATTTCTATGATCTAACCATTAACATGTCTCCACAAAAAGTTGGCTTGAGCTGCAAGAAAAACTGAAAGAAAAGGCAGAGGGCATCAGACCCGAAACATCATGTATTAGTGACATTGTCCTATCCGCCATGGCAGAAAGGGGTTAGGTAAATACTACTTTTGAGAATGAAAGTATTCTAATTTCACTTGAATAATAGGTATTATTTGTATTATTCGGGATATTGTCTGATATCATTTATTATCTGTAGAAAACGTTTTTGGCCAATGTCTTCTTCAGGTATTTCTTGTTGGACTCGGGAACCTCCAGTGTAATCAAGGAATCATCACAGAACTTTGGGGAGTATCTGTTCTCATTCTGGAGGGAGGTTGATTATTATTGCTATGTACTGCTGCTTCTGACAGATATGAACCGCATTAGAGATAACTGTCACTGTTATGTTATTTATTAACTTTTCCAAGGCTTATGTTGACACCTAGCCTAGTGGATAAAGGAGTTTGGTTGTTTTTGGGAACTTATAAACTTAATAAATAGTGTTGTATTTACCAACCCTCCACGAGGGTGAGTGTTTAGAAGTTCTCAGACAAATGGAAAGTTTCAAAAGCAACCACACAAAGGGGTATATTTTGAAAAAAAAAAATTGAGCAAATAAAAACATTTGAATCCAGAACCACAGTCCTGAAATTTTAGATTCTTAGTTTTAATTACTGAATTGTGTCTGCGATATTTTTTATAACTTTTTATAAATTATGCTTATAAATTATAATTTGATATAAATTATATAAATTTTTATTTTGATTATAAATTATAATTTTCTAAATTATGTTAATTTGATTATAATTTATAAATTTTTTTTATAAATTTTGATTCCTTAGCTTTAAATTACTGCAATTTTTGTCTGCGATATTTTTTTCCAAGTTTTTTGTATGAGTATTTTTTATAATTGAAAAAAAAAAAAAAAAAAAAAAACAAATGGGAACTATCAAATTAATTGCAAAAATCGAGTGAAATTTCCATGAAATGGAAATATTTTTTGTAGATAAAGTAAAGACCTAGACATCAAATTTCTTCATATTAACTGCAACAGAAATTATCATAGAACTTTTAAAGCGTAAACTGAAATTTAATGCAACACTTAAATGCAACAATCAATTTTGAGCTCTACATAGTTTATTGTTGTTTATTAATACGCTGCAAATATTCTGCAACAAAAGACTCTCCGACACAGAATAGCTTTAATAGTCGCTCGATAGGGGTGGCTTTTTAATGTGTAGCGATTGTCTGCCTTGCTGAGAATGGACTAAGGGTTATTTGCCTTGAGAGAGTCCTAAAAGTTAATCTCCTTTGCTGCAAAGGAATTGCACTTGGTGCCATACTCGGCTGACGTATTTAATTAGCCTGGGATTCTCTCTCTTCCTTTTGTCTGGCTATTCACGTAAAGCATGGACTCAGATGAGTGGCTTCATCTAACGTGTGGTGTGGGGTTTGACCCATTTTTAGGCTAGTGTCCATATGTGTACATAGCCCTGTATAACACATGTGAATCATGCACAAGTGACTCTTATATTCATAAGAACTATTTGTTACTCTCCCAAAAACTTTATCCGACCTGTTGTATCTTTGTTATAAATGTAATGTTCATGTGCTCAGACAATAAAGTCTGTACTTGATCTAGTAATAAGGACAATATGCATCTGTGGCAAATGCAGGTGCGTGTTGTTACATTCGTCTTCTTAACGCCGGATTTTAATTCTTCTGAGAAAATCAACAATAATTGAGAGAAAAACATATATCAAAATTTGGACAGAAAGAATAATGTAAAAACAAAATATATTTTATAATTTATAATTTAATTTATTCATTCATAGATAATCTTTTTTTTTTTGTTCAATCAAAAAAAATAATAATAAGCAGCTGGAGAATTAAGAATGTCTAATATAAGTGGATAGTGAGAAATAGAGATTTTTCTTAGAAAAATAATTCAATTTTTTTTACTTATCTGTTTTCAGTCTCTTTTTTTTTGTTTGTTTGTTTTCAATTCTTCATTATATATATATATATATATATATATATATATATATATATATATATACTTTTTTTTTGTTTCTTTTTCTTATTTCGGAATATTATGTTTCATTCCTCTTCATTAATTTCGAAGATGCGAGATTCGCACAGACGATCTTCACCCGGCAAATTTTCTTTTCCTACCGGGAGACGCTGTTCCGTTAAATTTTCAGACGCTCGAAATTTCTTTTTAAATTCAAAATTATTTTATTCAAAATTCTATAACTCTTTTTTAGTGAGTTATCTCCCTTTCATCGCAAAACGGATTAATAAGAAAAATAATTCTTTTTATATATATTTTTTATTATTATTATTAATTCGGCAAATAACGTAACAGTGTGTATATGCGGCTGTATAGATAGGTTATATTGAATAAGTAGTAAGTCAACAACATATCTTCTTATTATAATGGAGATTGTGGGTTTGTCTGTCTGTAACCGAAACTATATTACTATACAAGTCACAATTCCCTTTGTTATTTACACCACATTGTCCATGATTTTATTTTTTTATTTAAACCTCAATTATTAGTAAAATTGTTTTATATCATTAATACTGTTAACCATATCTACATACTAATAACATGCAATTGTATTTATATATACAACAAAATAGCGGATTACAGTTATTGATTTCTAATTGTTTGTTTTATCTTATTGAATATGAGTAAAAATCTCGGGGATAAATCTTAAAAGAAATCCATTAACAAGAAGAAATAACTGTAATATTATTCTTTACTTCCTACTTTAACTAAATAGTTAAATTAGGAAAATTTACCACTGAAAGACGGGAGTAATGGAAAATGATGGAAGAGTTAGTTTCAAAGTTGTTCTATTTTTCGTTTATACCCCCTCTGTTCCAAATATTTTTATCTGAATTCTTATTCAGTTTCATTAGCCTTTCTAATTTAACATGATATTTTATTATATTAAAACTTAAATACTTGCACCCGGAGGGTGCATATATTTGCTAGTATGTATAAATATGTGTGTGGTGTAGATAGAGTAAGACCACCCACAGATGAGTATATGTGTGTGTATTCAGTGTGGATCGTGTATGTGTGTATACATACTTGTGTGTGTGTGTGTGTGTGTGTGTGTATACATATATTGTATGTGTAAATAGGTGTATTGTGTGTAGGGTCAATGCTGAATCAAAGGAGCTATTAAAGTTAGGTGGAGACCAGAAGTCTAGCTTTTGACCACTTTGAAAGTTAACGAGAGGTCAAAACAGTAATAAAAGCCAGATAAAGGGAAAATTGAGGGTGGTCTTCAAACAAAGGACTTTTCAAATCACTCAGGGGTTAGTGAATCTCGGAGGATGAGATTTTGTGCAAAACTTGGTGAGATTTGAGGGATTCTGTGAAATTTCGAAAGAGAGTTAGTTGCTAGAGACCGGAGGGGACAGTTAGTTTTTGTTGAAATTCACTTTAGTCAGTACAAATTAACACTAACAGACTCTAATAATAATAAGGGTCAGAAGTTATCTGCCCTAATCCATTTATTGTACGCGTGAGTTACTTGCCCTTTGACCTATTAATTTCAGTCATTGTTTTTTAAATAAATAAAACACCTCGTGTTATGAAAAGCAGTCGTAATGTGTTGCCTCGTTAATACAATGGAAGGTATCTCAATTGGAACATGTCTCAATGAATAACTGCGCTTGCTAAAGACAAAAAGGTATGTCTCTTTTTTCTGTGGGATTAAGTTATTAAATTCCCAACAGTTTTTGGGCAGCGAAAGGAACAGGTCCCCCTTAGAGACCTGTACCTTAGAAGTCAGCCTTATCAGAAGTCCTTAAAGGAACAGGGATGGGTGTTTCACCCACTCCCATCTCGACAGTACAGAGTAGAATGTGTGAGTAGCAGATAGAAATGAAAGAAGGAAGGAATGCGAGTTGTGTACCTCTCTGCCCATCTTGGATGTACACCTGATTTTGTCTTTGTTGTTTGTTCCTCTCTTTCTCTCTTTTAATATTTGTTGTTCACCTTTCAGCGGGAGGTCGCGGGAGTATTTGACGGGCACAACAGGTCCTAGCAGATGACACGGATGATTAACGACCAGTTTGTTTTGTTTTGTTTTACGACATATCAACCTCGGTGGGTCATTTAATGCCGATAAAGTTGTGAAATAAATCCATTCTTAATGCATAATACAATTTTGTTTATAAACTCATGTTTTTCTATTCAACCCATAGATGGGACTCTAACAGCCTCTAAGCCGGAACCGCAATCGATGTTGCCACGGTATTACGAAAGGTGTCTCTTTTTGTTCCGCTGGAGCCTGCCATAGTCCATCTCGACAAGACATGGCAGAAGAAATATAACAGATAGAAATTACTGGACTGAATGAATGTGAGTTGTGTACCTCTCTGACCATTTTGGATGTTCACCTGATTTTTTCTTTGTTGAACTCAGGAACCTTCTTATCGAACTCGGGAACGTTCTTGTCATAATCGGGATCCATCACGGAACATTGAACCCAACCCTTTATTCAATCTATGGGGTTTTCTATTCTCATTCTGCTAACCATAGTTAGGGTACAGGTATTAAGCTGTGTTAATTATTATTCTGTGTTACTGTCGCCCTTGACCAGGATTGAACCTGCAGCCCAGAGATAACTGTCACTTAGAACTGTCTTAAACCAATGCTTCATTTCTCTGAATTTTTAAGATGAGGCTTTATAATTTGGATAATTTGGATTATTCGGACTGTAAGATTCAAAGGTTATGACAAAGTCATAACTCGTTGGAACGCAAACAAATTCCGACACAGGTTGAGGGACAAAACATTTTATATAACAGCACAAGAATAAACAGGGTACATAATACATACATACATACATAAGTAATATAAAGTTACATGTAAAAATGATAAACATAAAAGCAACAGACATGAAACTAAGAATAGTCTATGCTGTATAAATCACTTACAGTGACAAGTAGCCGGCAATGAAGGCCGAAGCCCCAATGAGAAGGGAATGACAATTGTCTAACCCATGTGGTCTCGTAGCGAGCAGCAGGTAAAGAGGAAGAGAAATTCAAAACAGCCGCTTAAATACACGAGGCCCCTAGCGGGAACCAGCGACATTAAACGGGCAGACAACTCCCCAGGCAAATACGAAAATAACTCCACAGGACTATTGTTCTCATCTTTATTGTTATCTACACAAACGTTTCGGCTGATGTGTCCTCCAGACTTATTCAGGTATTTCTTGTTAGAATTGGAAACCTTCTCGAACTTGGGAACCTTCTTGTCAGACTTGAGACCCTTCATGTTGTATTCGGAAGCCTTCACAGAACTTCAAACCAAATCCTTTATTTGAAGGATGTCTGCTTCAGTGAGCTGTCGGGGTCAAAAGAGAAAGAGGGTTTGACTTTTGACGCATACTCTTTTATATGCTGTTTACTACGCCCCATAGTAGCTATTGGCAGACATGGGAGATAATTACCTTTCTTGTTCTCTTGCGTCTGTAGCGATTGTCTGCCCCTGGCTGGTGAAGGACTTGTGTCTAAAAAGGTTATCTTCCCTTACCATGAGGTTTTCGCCACTAGGTGACACTACTAACTGGGTATATAAACTCAGCCCAGGAAGTTGTTTCTTTTTCTCTTGATTGAGCATCCACAAAAGAATACTACTAATAATACTATATACTAATATACTACTATATACTAAAAATAAAATCATTATAATACTATATACTAATACTACTATATACTAATACTACTAATAATACTATATACAAATACTAATATATACTATACTACTAATAATACTATTTACTAATACTAATATATGCTATACTACTAATAATACTATATACTAATACTAATATATACTATACTACTAATAATACTATATACTAATACTAATATATACTATATACTACTAATAATACTATATACTAATACTACTATATATTACTAACTGGGTATATAAACTCAGCCCAGGAAGCTCTCTGTTTCTTTTTCTCTTGGTTGAGCATCCACAAAAGATGGACTAGACGTGTGGTGTCTCTATCCATTAAGTGGGGGGATTTCCCCCCCTCCTAACTATCAGTAAGTGACTCTCATATTCTTTATGAACTCTTTCGTACATCCAAAGAACTTTAGTCCTGACTGTTTGTTTTTTTATCTTGTCATATATCTCATTCTCCATGCACTCAGACAATAAAGTCTGTATTGTTATGTTGTACTTATTTGTTTAGATTTATCTATTATAGCTGAGCGAATGAACTTTAGGCACCCTAAGGCTTTTTTTCTATTTCGTTTAATGGCACAAAACATATCACAAAGTCTTCCTTAGATTTAGAATTAAATTATGTTTGAAAAAAATTCCATCTTATTTGGTTCTAAATAGTCATAATTTGTAATTAAGTAAAAAACTGACCCAACTTTCTCTTAAATGTCTGTCTGTCTTTTTTCCACCTCCCTAAAATTCTATCTAGAGAGTTAAGAGAAAGAGAAGTGTGTGTGAAAAAGAACCTTATCTGCAGTTAAAACCAGCAGCCAGAGAGAAGACCTATCTACCTCCCACACCTCCAATTTTCTTTCTCTCTTTACAGGCCAGAGAGAAGACTAACGTTTTGTTTTGTTTTATTAATTCTCCGGTCGTTATTTAAAAAAATTTAATTTGCTTTGCAAAATAACTCTCTTCCTGATCAGTTTAAAGTTTGTTTTGATATTTTAATTTCGAAAGTTGTTTTTACTAAATTTTCAATTTACAAAACATGAAATAATTGTTTAATTTCTAAAAAAAAAAAAAAAATGTACATAAGATTCTTTCTACACAATGTGTCTTAAAATTGTTTTCTTGGTTGTAAAAAAAAACAAAAAAAAAAAAAAATTAAATATCATGTATTGTGTTAGTATAACATTCAGTTCTAAGACTAACAACAACAAGAAAGGAATTAATATTTCCTCTAATTCAAACTATTTATTGGCTAGACATAAAACAACAAACAACAATATAAAGTCCTTCCTGTATATAAAGTTGAGTTTAAGGGACT
This sequence comes from Doryteuthis pealeii, assembly GCA_023376005.1. Classification (NCBI taxonomy): domain Eukaryota; kingdom Metazoa; phylum Mollusca; class Cephalopoda; order Myopsida; family Loliginidae; genus Doryteuthis; species Doryteuthis pealeii. The sequence goes on along the minus strand of CM042164.1, from coordinate 77,735,290 downwards.
TACCTGTGCGTTGGAGAAGATATCTTAGGGTGGTTTCCTTGAGCCCCTGAATTCATTGCCTTGTGGTACCGCGGGTGGAATCTGTCTGTCTACTTTTTGGATATTGCGCCAAAACTCTGGGCTATCACGTAATTGGTATATCCAATCACAAAGCCTCTCCCTCACTCACTCTATATACAGGAATAACCATTTTACTGACCCAACACATGCTTTAAAATAGATTTTTTTAAATTACTTTAATTATCAATTCTTAAAGTTTATAGGGTCAAAGGGCAAAGCACATCTAATAAATTGTTAGTAAAAATTTAGGAAGATGCCATTTAGCTGGTTTCGGTAAAATATAAAAACCTACTTCCTAGGCACTGTCAAAGTTGCCGCAAAAATCCTTATTTTACAAAATACATTTACCCACCTCCCCATTTTGGCAGTGCCTATTTTATGCTTATTTTACTGGCCCTGTAAATATTTTTATTTTGAATGCAAGTAATGTTAAAAGTAACAACAGATTTGACACAAAAATTTATTTATATTCATTTATATCTATATTTTGTGAAGGATAAAGATACAAAAAAATCTTCTAAATGAAAAATATAGATACGTTAATGACTTTGTGATCAAACATGTGAATTTTTAAAAAATAAAATAAAAATTTAAAGGAAATGATGAAGGTCAATTTGACTATCATTAATTTTTTCCAAAGTGGAAAAATGGCATTTTCCACTTTCAATTGTTGAAACATAAAATTGTAACCCTACCCCCAAACGAACCCTAAAACTAACCCTAACCCTAACAAGATGAAAATCTTGTCAAGTACCATTTTAAGAAATTAGATTTAAGATAGTTTGTTTAAAGTTTGTTTGAATTGCACAATTACTTTTTAAGCAATTACCTTTTAGATAATCCAAGATTGCTCATCAACAACCATTTTAATCTTTTAGCTTTTAGATAGTTTGAAATATATCTAAATATATTTCAAATATATTTGCTGGCAAAATAGCCTGTGGTCTGTTTTATTAAGACTTTCAGTGGACAGCAAGTTTTCACCTTTGTATCCTTTGCCACAGCTGCATGGGATGGAATACACACAATTCTTAGTCTTGTTGTATTCTGTTGGGGGCTTGACTCAGAGGAGATGTTTAAGAAGAGTCGAGTCACTCCTGAATATTATCTTGATGTCATATGGATTACATATCTTTTGAATCTTTTCAGCCAAGCCTTTGACATAGAGCAGACAGAAAAAAAAAAAAAAATAACACCCAATATGAGTCTAGGTAAAAAATCATACATTAGTGAATAGGTAGATATTCTAGGCAAAACAAGACATTAGGTTTATAAGTTCCCAAAAATCACACTATCTAATAGAAATAATTTGCACACAGTTATATGGTATCAAGAATTCCTATCTAATACAAATAATTTGCACACAGTTATATGGTATCAAGTATTCCTATCTAATATTATAGTTACTTGAAGATATAGTTTACTAAGGATTATTATTATTATTATTATTAGTTACTTGAAACTAGATAACCAAACAAATTACAATTATTAAATATAAAAACTTTTTGAAACGATATAATTGTGTTTTAAATACGAATGATTTTGAATCCAATATTAAATAATTGAGTCCTATTTTATGTTTTATTCATTACTAGTTTATTGCTATTCTAAACCCATTATATTGTTGAATAGAGCTTATTGAAATTTTTCTTTTTGTACACAGAATATTAAATATTATCTCCCTTTAACGATTATCTCCCTTTATTACCTAATAACATTAAAGCAATGTATTAAAAAAACGTCATTCACAATAGAAGAAACCAAATAATTTTTTCTCCAAATAAAATGGACCTTCTATGCTCTGTAATGAGATTGGCGTTATTTCCCTATTATTAGGTATGTCCAAATGGTTATTTCCTATAAATCTAACATAAACAAAGGGAAACCACTCTTGACTGATAAATTATTTATTTATTTATTTATTGATCTACTAGGAAAAAAGAAGACGGTGTTAGGGTTAGGGTTTAAGGTTAGTTTAATGGGAAAATAAATAATTTGTCAGTCAAGAGTGGTTCCCCTTTGTTTATGTTAGAATTATAGGAATTAACCGTCCAAATTAACTAAAGGGACATAATAAAAATATTTTTTTAAATCTTTTAATTTAAAAATTATAGGTGCTAGGACTTGACATGATGGTAGAGAGCATCTCTGACTGTCTAGCTTAAGTAAGGGTCAAAAATGGAGTGTTGCATGTTATGGATTGCTCAGTGGCCCCATGAATGGGGGGGATCACCCCTCTGCAGGGGTGCAGTTGGTGCATTCTACAACCCCAGCAGACAAGGCTCTCTACTAAAAGATTATTTTCCTATTAGGACATTTCTCTTATGCAACTATGTATAAGCACTTCTAAAAGATTCAATACTTTCTCTACTAAAAGATTATTTTCCTATTAGGACATTTCTCTTATGCAACGATGTATAAGCACTTCTAAAAGACTCAATACTTTCTCTACTAAAAGATTATTTTCCTATTAGGACATTTCTCTTATACAACTATGTATAAGCTCTTCTAAAAGACTCAATACTTTCTCTACTAAAAGATTATTTTCCTATTAGGACATTTCTCTTATACAACTATGTATAAGCTCTTCTAAAAGACTCAATACTTTCTCTACTAAAAGATTATTTTCCTATTAGGACATTTCTCTTATGCAACTATGTATAAGCACTTCTAAAAGACTCAATACTTTCTCTACTAAAAGATTATTTTCCTATTAGGACATTTCTCTTATGCAACGATGTATAAGCTCTTCTAAAAAACTCAAGACTTTCTCTACTAAAAGATTATTTTCCTATTAGGACATTTCTCTTATACAACTATGTATAAGCTCTTCTAAAAGACTCAATACTTTCTCCACTAAAAGATTATTTTCCTATTAGGACATTTCTCTTATGCAACTATGTATAAGCTCTTCTAAAAGACTCAATACTTTCTCTACTAAAAGATTATTTTCCTATTAGGACATTTCTCTTATACAACTATGTATAAGCTCTTCTAAAAGACTCAATACTTTCTCTACTAAAAGATTATTTTCCTATTAGGACATTTCTCTTATACAACTATGTATAAGCACTTCTTTGTATCTTTTTCCAATTTCTGTATTCTCTTCTGTTAAGTTTGCTCAAACAAAATATCCTTGTCATCACTTTCTGCTTTTATCTAAGACAACCCCCCCCCCCGCCACAGATATCTTCTCCGTTTAGCCCATCTCTGTCTGAGTGACAACTCTGATTCACGGGTTGAAACTATATCCTTACATACATAAGACACTCCTTCAAAACCATCTTCTCCCCCAAGCCAATCTCTGTCAATGCTATGAATTTTGACTCATCAGTTAAAACCCCAAAGAAACAGATTGGACAATCCTTGAAATCATCAATTCAAACAAACTATGTCATCAGACTTTGGTGTGTAATTTAGGACTTTCACCAGTTTCTTCAGAATTTGTTGCTCAGTCCAGATGCATCCACATGTCTCTCCAAAGAAAAACACTATCTTCCTTTAATCTTTTTTTACCTGAAATAAATGTTGAGAGATATTGAACTTTCTATACCTTTTTTTATTTTTGTCTTGTGACAGAGAGAACAGGGCGAGTGGCGGAGGTAGGGACCATGGAGTTGAGAATTCCCTGCCCCCAAGAACTAAGTGTGTCCATGTGTGTCTGGCCTGCGTGAGAAGGATATAGCGAGTGACGCGAGATTGAACTAACAACCTCCTGATCACTTGGTGGAATTGCTGTCACCCGTTAGCTGAAGTGGTTCGGCCACTGAGAGAAATAAATACCAAAGGTGAGTTCACTGGGTCAAAACGTCTTTTCCAGTAGAGAGAACGGTGTGTCGTGTTTCAATCTTAAAGTTAAGTGAACTTTTGATGAATTGTGTAAGAACTACTGGGAGCGTTGCCGGCAGAATACTTTTTTCAGTTGAAGAAACTGATTATTGTGGTCGTCACTTGAAACTAACAACTAGATGTTTATAATACATAACTTTTACATTGTATTTACTGTCTCCAGTTTTGTCTTTTATTATTTTTACTAGTACAAAATAAAAAAACACCTCCGGGCGATGTAAAAATAGATTTTTGAAACATATTGCCTGATGGGTGGGAGTAAAAAATTCAATGTCAGTGAATAAAACAATTTGAAATGTAAACTTTAAATATGTATTAAAATAAAACAAGTTATATATAGATATATAATACCAGTCATGTATTTATTAAAACTTGTTTTAAAAAACAATGAGGACTGTCTAATGTTGCATGTTCAAATCTTGAGTGTATTTATTCTATGTTATGACGATTTTGGGTAATGTGACGTAATCAGTGATGTAATTTTTGTTACAGACAAAAACCGGAAGTGAATCTCCATTATTAATAGATTTCATTGTTTTATGTTCTTTCACAGCCGTTTGGTTAAACTGCTGCCTGATTCCTTTGTACAAATGAAAACACAGAATACACATCCTGTTATTATAGCCTGTGGTCAGGATTGAACCTGGAACCTACAGATGATTGTCACTTAACTCACCCCTTATATCCATTGTGCGTGGTGCAATGGTTAAAGTCATGGGAAATGGACTTGTCGCCCCGAGTTCAAATCCTGGACGTGTTAATTACATTTCACTTAGCGCTAATACCCTTGGGAAAGGTATGAATCCTACTCTCCTTCCAGCTATGGATAAATAGTTGGACAGACTAGGTTCTGTAACCTTGGTTAGGCAACCAGTCTAGGAGAAGGAAAACTGAATTCAAACCTGTTAAACTCTGCTTAAGAAATTGACCTTGTGTCGCATCCTGCTCGTGCGGAGGGGTTGGTAAATATATATATATCCATTGTGTCAGGTGTCCAGTTGGACACATGGCGATAACAACATAGAATACTTAACACTTGTACTCAGTCACGGTTAACGAAATTAGAACAATCTACCCCAATGGATTAAATAAAGGGTTTGGTTTGAAATTCCATGAAAACTCAACTAGGGCAACTAATGAAATAGATCACTAATTAGGACTGTGCCTATTCTAGTAGTGACCACCCCAAGCAGATTTAACAGGTTTGAATTCAGAGTTTTCCTTCTCCTAGACTGGTTGCCTAACCAAGGTTACAGAACCTAGTCTGTCCAACTATTTATCCATAGCTGGAAGGAGAGTAGTTGGATTCATACCTTTCCCAAGGGTATTAGTGCGATGTGAACTCCATTTCCTATGACTCTAACCATTACACCATGCTCCTCCAACAAAAAGTTGCTTGAGCTCGACAAGAAAAACCTGAAGAAGGCCAGAGGGCACATCAGCCGAAACATCATGTATATGACCATGTCCTATCCAGCCCATGGCAGAGGGGTTAGGTAAATACTTACTTTGAGAATGAAAGTATTTCTATTTCAACTTAATAAATAGTATTATTTGTATTATTCGGACTATTGTCCTCATCATCATTATTATCTGTACAACGTTTTGGCCAATGTCCTTCTTCAGGTATTTCTTGTTGGACTCGGGAACCTTCCAGTCGTAATCAGGAATCATCACAGAACTTTGGGAGTATCCTGTTCTCATTCTGCTAGCCATAGCTGTGTTGATTATTATTCTATGTTACTGCTGCTTCTGACCAGGATTGAACCTGCAGTCTAGAGATAACTGTCACTTAGAACTGTCTTAACCTAACTCCTTTATCCACTAGGCTATGTTCGACACATAGCCTAGTGGATAAAGGAGTTTGGTGTGAATTTTGGGAACTTATAAACTTAATAAATAGTGTATGTATTTACCCAACCCCTCCACACGAGGGTGAGGTGTTTCAGAAGTTCTTCAACCAATGGAAAGTTCAAAGGGGTATCATTTTGAAAAAAAAAAAATTGAGCAAATTAAAAACATTTGAATCCAGACCCCACAGTCCTGAAATTTTAGATTCTTTAGTTTTAATTACTGCAATTGTTGTCTGCGATATTTTTTATAAATTTTTATAAATTATGATTATAAATTATAATTTGATTATAAATTATAATAAATTTATTTTGATTATAAATTATAATTTTATAAATTATGTTAATTATGATTATAATTTATAAATTTTTTATAAATTTTAGATTCCTTAGCTTTAATTACTGCAATTTTTGTCTGCGATATTTTTTCCAAGGTTTTTTGTATGATAATTTTTATAACTTGAAAAAAAAAAAAAAAAAAAAAAAAAAATGGGAACTATCAAAAATTAATTGCAAAATCGAGTGAAAGTTTCCCATGAAATGGAAATATTTTTGTAGATAAAGTAAGAACCTACGTACATCAAATTTTCTTCATATTAACTGGCAACAGCAGAATTATCATCGAACTTTTTAAAAGCTAAACTGAAATTTAAATGCAACACTTAAATGCAACAATCAATTTTGAGCTCTACCATAGTTTATTGTTGTTTATTAATACAGCTGCAATATTCTGCACAAAAAGACATCTCCGACAACACGAACTAGCTTAATAGTCGCTTGATAGGGTGGCTTTTTAACTTGTGTAGCGATTGTCTGCCCTTGCTGAGATGGACTAAAAGGGTTATCTGCCCTTGAGAGAGTCTAAAAGGGTTATCTTCCTTTGCTGCAAGGAATTGCAACTTGGTGGCACTACTGGCTGAGTATTTAAATTCAGCCTGGGAAGTTCTCTCTCTTTTTGGTCTGGCATTCACTAAGATGGACTAGATGAGTGGTTCATTAACGTGTGTGTGTGGGGGGAACCCCATTTTTAGGCTCGTGTCCATATGTGTACATAGCCCTGTATAGACCCCCACCATGTGAGTCATGCACAAGTGACTCTTATATTCAGTAAGAACTATTTGTTACTTCCCAAAAACTTTCATCCGAACTGTTGTATCTTGTTATACATGTCATGTTCCCATGTGCTCAGACAATAAAGTCTGTATTGTTATATTGTACCTCTTTGTTTGGGTTTTATTATGTATACTAGCAAATATATGCAGCCTCCGGGTGCAAGTATTTAAGTTTTGATATAATAAATATCATATTAAATTAGAAAGGCTAATGAAACTGACTAAGAATGCAGATAAAAAGATCTGCAACAGAGGGGGTATAATCGAAAATAGAACAACTTTAATATTCCTCATTATACTCTTTCATTGGTAAATTTTCCTAATTTAACTGTTTAGTTAAAATAGGAAGTAAATAATATTACAGTTATTTCTTCTTGTAAATAAATTTTTTTTAAGATTTTTTTTATTTTCTTAAGATAAAACCAAATAATTAGAAATCAATATACCAAGCACATATTTATTAAAATAAAATTTTAAATATCAATATGCAAATTAGCCTTCTCGTTCAAACTGTAAACCGCTATTTTGTTGTATATATAAATACAATTGCATGTTATTAATACGTAGATATGGTCAACAGTATTAATAATGTAAAACAATTTTTATTAATAACTGAAGGTTTAAAAGAATGAAATCATGAAGAATTTGACGTAAATGATTAAGGGAATTGTGACTTGAGTAGTAATATAGTTTCGGTTACAAACAGAAAAACACACAATCTCCATTATAATAAGATATTCATCTATGTTGGAAGGTTTCTCTGAAGCCTTTCTGAGCAGTTTTGGCCACTAAAGCCAAAACCACACATTTAATTTTTATACTAGGAATGTTTATTCGGACTATTGTCCTCATCTTTATTGTTATATACAAGTTTTGGGTAAAGGGCCTCCTGCTTTCTTTAAGCATTTTGTGGCAAACTTGAGAACTTTCTCTTCGAACTCGGGGGCCTTCATGTCGTATATCCGTTGCGCCATGTGTCCAGTTGAATGTAAGGGTTTAGTCAATACAGCTTTAAATGTAGGTTGCAGGTTCAATCCTGGCCAAGGGCGAAAAAACAAAATACTTAATATAGCTTAACACTGCAAGGTGCATTATATATCACTAAAAAAAAATAAAGGTTACAAACAGTGTGGTTAATTTGCATACTGGTTTTAACAAAACTGGGTTTAATAAATAATCTTTAATATTATTGTTTTATTATCCAACGTATTAAAATCAATACTATGAATGTTTTAATATAGAAACCAATTAAAATGTAATCAAAATAAGTGTAATCTTTTTATGTGTGTTCTTATTTAATTTTGTTAGTCTTTCTAATTTAATATATTTCATTACATTAAAACTTAAATAATTACACCCAGCAGAGGGTGCATATTCTTGCTGGTAGTAATAATATATCCTCAAGTTTTCAAGTTTATTTACACCAATTGCAAATCTGCCATGTGTATATTTTTATACAAATTTCTTCAGAGCAGTATGAAGTAGGAGTGTGTCAAAGTTTAGGTACTAGACATCTATGCCGAAAAGGGGGGAGGGGTACCCCTTAAAAAAAAATGTGATATTGTAAAACATAACTGGTACTTCTAAGGGGGAAGGATCATTCCTAAAATGAGGTAACCAAACGAGTATCCTATACTATTAGTATTTTTCTAATGTAACCATTGTTCTTCTTTTAGACAATAACAAAATGAAAATAAATTATTCTAATCAATTATTATTCTGATAACTCCATTGCAGTCTATTAGATTTCCATATGCCACAGTTGAATGAGTTGTATATCTTTATCAAATAATAAAATGACTTGATAAGTTAAAGTTAATAGAAACAATGACATTATGACGTGTATTTTTTAAAAATTGAAATAGTTTATTATAAATTATTTCAATTTATTATCTAGATATATAAATGAATTATCTATATTATATCTAGATAATTAATGTCATGTAATAGGTGCAGGGTACTTTTCACAATAAGGGACCCCCTCCCCTTTTCAGCATACATGTTTGGTACCTAAACCCACATATGAAGCCGTGTAACAATATATCTATATATATAGTTTTTAAGCTAATTTTAAACAATTGCAAATTTACCATGTGAATATTTTTATAGAAATTTTATTTCCTATATATATATATATATATATATATATATATATATCTTCTTATTATAATGGAGATTGTGTGTTTTTCTGTCTGTAACCGAAACTATATTACTACTCAAGTCACAATTCCCTTAGTTATCTACATCACATTCTCCATGATTTTATTTATATTTCAAACTCAATTATTAATAAAATTGTTTTACATCATTAATACTGTTGACCATATCTACATACTAATAACATGCAATTGTATTTATATATACAACAAAATAGCGGTATACAGTATGAATGGGAAGGCTAATTTGCATATTGATCTTAAAAATTTGATTTTAATAAATATATGCTTAGTATTATGGATTTCTAATTGTTTGGTTTTATCTTATTGAATATGAGCAAAAATCTCTTCAATAAATCTTAAAGGAAATCCCTTAACAAGACGAAATAACTAATATTATTCTTTACTTCCTATTTTAACTAAACAGTTAAATTAGGAAAATTTACCAATGAAAGACGGGAGTAACGGAAAATGATGGAAGAGTTAGTTTCAAAGTTGTTCTATTTTTCAATCATACCCCCTCTGTTCCAAATCTTTTTATCTATATTCTTATTCAGTTTCATTAGCCTTTCTAATTTAATATGATATTTTATTATATTAAAACTTAAATACTTGCACCCGGAGGGTGCATATATTTGCTAGTATATATAATGATCAAAGTGTGATACTCTTGGATTACCATTATTTATTGATCTACTAGGAAAAAAGGAGATGGGGTTAGGGTTAGTTTAATGGGAAAATAAATAAATAATTTATCTGTCAAGAGTGGTTCCCCTTTGATCATGTTAGACTTGTAGGAAATAACCGAAATTTCTTCAAAACAGAATGAAACCGTGTAACAAAAACAAGAGGAGACAACTTTTGTTGTAATAGAAACGACAACTTGTTGAAACATTATTTGTTTTGTTTTTATTATAATCATTATTACAAAGATCATGGCAGGACAAATTTCCTAACAAGATTAAAAAAAAAAAAAAAAAAAAAAAAAAAAAAAAAAAAAAGAATTGTCCAGAGAAATATTTCATAAAATGTCCATAGCCAAAAAAATTTTTTTTTAATTGTTTTTTTTGTTTTTTGTTTTTTTTTAAATGTTTGTTGTTTTAACTGCTTTTCCACCTGTGAAAGGTGAAAATATTAATTATTAAAAAAAAAAACAAAGAAAAAAAAAAAAAAAATGTAAAAGGGAGAAATAATTTCGGGTTTAAACGACCCTAAGTGTAGTTTCAAGTGGAAAAAAAAAAAAAAAAAAAAAAACGTACAGGGAGGGGCATGTATGTTTGTGTGGGAAAGTGGAAGACCTTATTTCTAAAGCTTTGTTACTTACAGAGAGAAGTGTTGGGCCAAAACAACCTGTCTAATATAGATCAAGTTGAAATATTTACATAGAACTGCACGGAAGATGAATTTTCTAGCAAAGGTCAGACAGCTCAAAATTCCAAATTTCTAGAATAATAATTATTAATATCATAATTCAAAGAATTGCAAATGCATTCTGCTAAGGCAAGGTTGTCTAATTCTTTTAAAAATGTATACCCGGAAAAAAAAAAAAAAAAAAAAAAAATTAGAGGGAGAGAAGGAGTTTTCATCGAGTTCTTTATATATATTTACCAACCCCTCCGCACGAGCAGGATGTGACACAAGGTCAATTTATTAAACAGAGTTTAACAGATTTGAATTCAGTGTTTTCCAATTTCTTTATAACCAATAAAGAGGAATATAATCATAATGTGTTGAAATGCTATTTACATGATTATATTTAAAAAGGCGAGAAGAATTTTGAAAAAAAGGCATCGAACTATGTGAGCCCAACTATGGCAGTTATCATTTTAAAATCGTAGGTATATAAGTAAAAGTTGACAGAGTGGCCTATTGTCAGTATCAGCCAGACAGCAAGGGAGCCTATTCCCTTTTCCCTAACGCTAGACCAGGGAAATTGTTTTTTTTTTTACTGAGGTGGAGCACCACGCCTACCGTCAGCTCCCCACTTTACAGCTCAGATCAGATTACCCAATCTGTAATACTCATGCACTGAATTGACAGGGGCTGGTATCAAATCTGGAACCTTGCAATTCCTAGGTGGGTGCTCTACCAACTGAGCTCAACCGGTCCCTATATATATATATATATATATATATATATATATAGTTCCTACTGTTAGGGTGTAGGATACAACAAACATATAGTCAGTCTAACAAAGAGAGAGGACATTCAAATATGCATGAACGCGGGCAGAAATCACCCAGTCCCCACAACCAGTGTCAGGAAGGCATCAGACTACTCCAACTTTCCCCCATTGGGGTGGGAGATTGCAATCTCAGGGATCAGGTTTAATTGGTTTCTTTGTTCAAAGACAAGGACATAGCTTAAGGGGGATGACCCGGTAGGTTGTTGTGGAAGTGCAAGGTCACTTTCTAAAAGATCAACTTTAGGCGTTTCTTCCAGGCCAATCTCAAAAAAGCCAAATTTTGACTTTAGAAAATAGAGAAAAAAAACAAAGTATTCCAAAAAGAATAAACTTCACGTTTCTCTATTATATATATATATATATATATATATATATAATAATACATACATAACTGGAAGCTGTAGTCTTTTATAGGTTGATCTCTCAAGCCCAAACAAGGCAGATTAAACAAGTCAGACTCCATAGCTTCATAGCACTCACCAAATAGTAGAACAATTGCAACTCACAACGAAGGCAAAAAAAAAAGGCGGGGTGGGAGGTAAATCTATAGAGATGAGTGCCATTATGCTGATGAAAAAGCCAACCTGAAATATATCATGATTTAATGGCTTTACTGACAAATTATTAAATATGCAAAAAAAATAAAAAATAAAAAAAAAAAAAATCCCCTTCTATATTGAATGCTAATAAAACCACAAATAACCTGTTTATGGATTGCATTTGCTGCTTACTAAATTGGCAAGATAAAACAATTGACACAATATATATATATATATATATATATATATATAATCAATCAGGCAAAATCAAAGTGAATCCGACAGTATATAAGTTTATAAAAACGAAAAACTAATTTACATTGAAGGGTAATATTTATTTAGTCGACACTACAGCATTCCATTTTGTTTATCAAACTAGGGTTGAGTCCATCTGTATAAAAAATATATATTGACAAACAGTAGCCGCCACACACTAAAAAGAAAGGCTCACAAACTTCTGTTTGTCAAATTGTATTTTTTTACAGAAGGTCTAAAATGCTGTAGTGTCAGCTAAATAAACATCACCCTTCAATGCAACTTGTTTTTTTATTTTATATATATATATATATATATATATATAGGTAAGTATAAATTTTGAACCAGGTATACATTGGAATAGACAGCCTTGCAAATTATTATTTTTTATTAAACAAAATATGTAGAATATTTCGTTAAACATTTTAAAAGAAAAAAAATCTATGATTTTGTTATAATGAAATTCTATTAGGTTGGGCAAAGATTTTTAGACAGGATTTATTATCTCCCTTTAGTGAATTTTTTTTTATATTGACCTGATGGAGAGAAAAAAATATTCAAACATACATAGCCCAGATCTAAAAAAAAAAAAAAAAAATGCAGTGAAGTTCACCTGAAACCAAAACTTGTTTTTGACCTTTTTTCCCCGATGCAGGTATCATTGGAGAATGAAAAAAAGTTTTCGTTCCCCAATGATACATCAGAAAAATAAGGTCTAAAATCTTTGGCTTTAGGTTATGCTTACTGCACTTTTTCCCTGGACTGTTTCCACATTGGTCACATCTGATTTTTATGAAAAATACATGTACCATTTCAGGATGATTAAAAAAAAAACTGAAATTAATAAAAACAAAGATGGGGCCAACATGAAATTTCGAAAATTTCCTACCCTCTCTCCCCAGCCAACCCCCAAATAATTTATTAATCAGTCTGTCCACTCCATAACAGTAGTTACATTTTAAAAGATGAAATTTAGATGCAAATATAAAGATTATTATGGGGGGTAACAGAAGTAAAATTGGGGGGGGGCGTTAGTATGAAATTCAACCAATCTGATTTTGTGAGGATAATTTGCATATTTGACATATGCAAATTAGTAACCATGGCAGGCAGAGGTGTGAAAAGTTTGACCTCTCCACCTTCCCCCCCAACCAATATTGTTCCTAGGTAAGAGATACAATACCCACCCACTCTTAAGTTATTAAAAAATAGTATAAATAAATGCCAAAACTAATTGATAAAAAAAAGGGGGGGGGACAGAAAAATAGAGATTCATCTTCTTGTGAGTGGCCTTTTATCTTTTTAAAGGCAATTTATTTCTGCCTGTCGATGTGTATGTTTGGATTTTTGCACCTTCCTTAAGGGTTCCTTTTATTATTATTATTATTATTATGAGTGTGTGTAAGCTGATGGTCTTTCACTGGTATCTCAGTGACAAGTCTCCTATTATTATTATTATTATTTATACATATGTAGATATGGTGGGAGAGCTTCTAGTTGTATCTTGTGTGTTCATTTGGGTTTTTGCACCTTTTTTTAAAGGTTTCTTTTATTCATTTATTATCATTTGTATGAGTGTGGATGGTGGGAGAGCTTTCTAGTCTTATCTTTTGCCTCAGTGACAGTAATTTACGAATTTCTGGAGTGAGGGGGGAATCGAAATGAAATATTCTGATTTTTGAAGGTTAAAATATTTTACAGTAATGGTCTTATGAGATGGATAATAATAAGCAGTTTCAATTTTGGTGACCATCAAAATGAACCCTCCTCGCTACAGACAGATGTCAGGATTGGAAATATTGACTAAAATTGTTTTGATTTCCCAAATTAATTTAATCCTAATAAATACAGTTTCTTTCTCACCTTAATTGTTTTTTTCTGTCTTAAATATCTCCATGATAAGCAAAATTTAGTAGTCATTAAAAAAAAACTTTAAAAAAAACAAAAAAAAAACTACCTGTCCCATAATGGTTGGTACATTCAGTGTATGAAATATCTATGAAAGTGTAAGAGTAATTACGGGACTGAAGTAGCATATTTTTAATTCAACCCGTCACAGAATACTTGTTAAATTTAGCGTATGAAATTTATATGCAGATGTAACGGCTATAACAAGACAGAGGTATTATTATTATTATTATTATTATTATTATTATTATCATCCCACCAATCTTTTGCTTCAAGGTAGTAAGTCATTTTATGGAAATTTGGTATCTTTATTTTGTTTGAGGCTCAAATAAGTATAATAATTTCTAGCTAGTTACCACGTAAACCATTACCATATATATTCGCGTATTGTGCCCCCGAGACTTAAATTTTAGCCTAATATTAGGGTTTGCACAATACACAAGATTGGATGAAACTCAAGTATATACGGTATTTACACATATAAAGTTTGTATTTCAAGTATAGTGCAACCCTCTAATATTAGGCTGAAATTTAGGTCTCAGAAAGTTGCACAATATGCAAGTATATGCAGTACATATTAGAATTGAAGAAGTAAAAAAAAAATCTATACAGTGGAACCTCGGTTCTTGAACGACTCTGAAGTCAAACAATTCAGAGTTTGAACAAAAAATTTTAGTAAAAAAGGCCTCTGTTGTCAAACAAATTTTCAGACTTCGGACACATGACTTGCGTGAATGACTACCAAGGCAAACCGAAGATAGCCAAACATTTACATTTTTATGTGCTATCTGTTGTTGAAATACACGTCTTCCCATATTTTATATAACTGTAGGCACATAAGTAGGCATTCATCTAATGGTCAAGAATGCATAAATCCACTTTACACGATTTCTTATGGGAAATATTGTTTCAGTTTTCGAACAAATCGGTTCTCGAACATAATTTTGGAACGAATTATGTTCAAGAACCAAGGTTCCATTGTATAAATATTTTTTAGCCTAAATGTTTTGGAATATATATATATTTTTTATGATACTAGCTAAAATATATATTTCTTTAAAAAATGTTTTTCATTCCTAATTTTTTTTTCTATTTGCAGGCAATGAATGAAATAAAGAGGAAGAAAAAAAAAAAAAAAGGATTAAAAGCAACACAGGTCTTTTTTTGTCATACCTGCCCCATTAGTCCAACCTAAGAAAAAAAAAAAAAAAAAAAAAAAACTGGCCAAATGAGAATTATTAATCCATGCCACCAAGTGATTCACGTTAATATTGACAGGGGTAATTTTGATCTTTTATCGTCCCGGACCCCTGTCCTAATTTAAGCTATGTTTTAGCGTGCCGGCGTTAGGCGAATTCCTGGTCCAACGTAGATAATTTTCAGAGTCATGTTTTTGTTGGCAAATCAATGTAGATATCCCCCCCCACCCATTTTTATCAGCAAATAAATGTAAATACTTTACACCCCCCCCTCTTTAAAAAAATTTTTTTTTCTTTCTTCGATTGAATTTGTACAAATTTCCAATCTCAGAACATACTGCTCAAAGACAGAGCGTACAGTATGAAAATCGTTTTGAAGTTTGAGTTTTGTAAAAACTCAATCGAAATTTGTACAAATTAAAAAGTTGGGAAGGGTTGTAAAATATCTACATTAATTTGCCAACATAAAGCGACAAAAACCTGACTTTGAAAATATCCAAGTTGGGTCAGAAATTTGGCTGACACTGCTAAAACATAGCGTAAATTAGGACAGGAGGTCGGGGCAACAAAAGATCAAAATTACCATTGACGGTGTAAGAAATTAAAGAAAGAAAGAAAGAAAGAAAAAAAAAAAAAAAGAGTCAATGGTGTCAGTAGAAAAAGAAAAAGAGTTTGGTGATAAAGAAGGTGGCAGTGGTGGCTCCTCAAGTTGGATTTTTGTTTTATGGATGGTTCTTTTGTTGCCCTTTTAACATGTCATGTTTGCTTGTTTTTTTTAAAACGTTTTATCAATCTTTAACCCCTGCCTCCGTTTCTATTTCAAAATTTTTGCTGTCTTTTTTTTTTGGCATCAATTGCTTCTAGTATAGGTTGCCGTTTTGCTTGGTAACGGGCTCGAAGCTCTTCAATTTCACGTTCCATCTCTGGATCCAGGCTCAACAGTCGAAGTTCAAGTTCGTCATAAGGAAGTGTACGCAGCTGGAAAAGAAATAAAAAAATTATTTTCTTTATTTTAGTAAATAAATTCATCATAAATATCAAGCTCACTTAATATTAATTGAGGACCCTAATGGGGAAACCATTTTTTCTGTTCTTGTTCTTCAATATTTTGGGCACTGTTCTTAGCACTGCACATACTCACAGCAATGTCACTCACTACATGACTGAATAGGGTGAGAATGATAAAAATAAGGACCAAAGGTGTGTGTGTGTGTGTGTGTGTATGTATATATATAAGTCGTCAGGGTGGATTAAAGTTGGTATCAACCTATCAGCGAGGGAGTCTATCCCCTTTTCTCTAGCGCTAGACCAAGGAGATTGTTTTTGCGTCTGAGGTGGAGCACCACACCTACCATCATATATATATATATATATATATATATATATATATTATATATATATATATATATATATATATATATATATAGCCATAGTTCTTCAATATTAGCCTATTTAAATTCTTAGTTTCACTCTTCTTTCATGCTTCATAATTGTATAATTTCATATAATTATTTCTATTTAAGAATATTCATTTGTTTGCATAATTTTATGGTTTTAAGTAACTAATAATAATAATCCTATTTCTCTGAATGTTTGAGATGAGGCTTGAAGATTATTATTATCTGCATTATTCGGACTATTGTCCCTATCTTCATTGTTACTTGTACAACATTTCGGGCGATATGCCTCCGGCCTTCTTCAGGTATTTCTTCTCGGACTCGGGAACCTTCTTTTCGAACTCGGGAACTTTCTTGTTGTAATCGGGAGCCATCACGGAACTTTGAAAGAAGGTTCCAGAGTCTGAGAAGAAATACCTGAAAAAGGCCGGAGGGCATATCAGCCGAAACGTTGTACAAATAACAATGAAGATGGGAACAATAGTCCAAATAACGCAGATAATAATAATAATCCTTTGTAAACAATTACAGCTTCAAGTAATTATTCTTAATACAAATAATTTACATTTATACAGTATCAAGTATTCTTATTGGCAATTACTAATTTTCAACCCATCTAGGGTTAAGGAATTGCATTCCTTGCATGTTCATATTATTAGTTTGGTTTGTTGTGATTTATGGCATATCAAACCTCAGTGGGTCATTTAATGCTGATAAAGTTTTGAAATAAATTAATTCTTAATGGATACTCAAATTTTTTTATAAACACATTTTTTTATTTAACCCATAGATGGGACCCTAACAGGTACTAGCACTGCAGTTCAGACTGGACCTAGGAGCAATGGTGATGAAGGGGAGCTCCACATTCTCCAGAACTGGAACCTCACCATCAGATAGAGTTCAACATCATTTCCATGACATGAAGACCCTCAGCCACCACCTTCTAGCATCCATATGATAAAAAGGGTTGGGGCTTGCCATAAGGGCAATAGGGTAGGGGCAATCATATAGGTGCTAGGGCTTGACATGACCAGCCGATTGATCGGGGGGGGGAGTATCTCCGACCGCCCGTCTAACCTAAGTAAAGTTCTAAGTGGAGTGTTGCATGTTATGGACTGCTCAGCCACCTGGGTTCCATCCTTAAGCATCACCAGTGGCCAACAGGTGGCCTCATTGGGGAAGTTTTACCCACCCACAGAGATGCAGTTGGTGTATTCTAATGCCCCAGCTGACAGGGCATAATAATAATAACAATTTCCAAAATGAAGTTTGTATGCTTACATAACTGACAAATTCATAGTCTCCATCGATGAAAGAACGCTGGAAGCGATGAGGAGGAGGGGTGACCTGCTTCTGTGGCACATTGTGAGATTGTTGCTGGTTTTGTTGTTCCCTCTGAGATTTCAACTGGCCGCTAACCCTGTCCTTCTCTTCCTGCTCTTTCTTTTCAAAGTGATCAAGGTATGCTGGACGGTACTTATTCTTGCCTGCTGTTGCGGTGTCATGGCCTGAAAAAAAAAGACGAAAGAAAAAAAAAAAAAAAAAAAAAAAAAAAAGAAAAAGAACAGGCACAAAAGATTAGAATATTGATATAACATTTTTTTGTGAAGGAATTTAGAAAATTAACAGAAAAAAAAAAAAAAAAAAAAAAAAAATTTTTTTTTAAAGGATAATTAGAAAAAAAAAAAAAAAAAAAAAAAAAAAATGCATAGCTTAGAATTAGCACAAGACCAAATTTATGGGGCACTCGGTAAGGATCTAAGTCATTATTCAGTAACAATGGATTTGTGAGCCTAGTTTGGTGACCAGGTTGAAAGGTTAATTTTCTCCTCCCCCCCCCATCTCCTCTCTGTTTAGACCCATCCGCGTTCATCAAGGTCACAGACCTCTAAGACTCGAGGTCGAAACCTGACAAGTAACAGAGGGACAATCCTTAGACCACCTGACATCCACGTAATTGAATTGGCAGTTTCTTCGGAGTTGCCAGTCCCTCAAATTCATTGCATGATCCAGATATATAATCATGACTCTTAAAAGCGACATTTTCATACTCTTTTTTTTTTTTTAGCCTGACAATAAGAATATTCAACTCTTCTTTACTTTTTTCTTTTCTTCCTTCAATGTGTTTATTTAAAAATAGATCACTTCTACATTATATTTACTGTCTCAATTTTTTTCGTATTATTTTTATTTCATTATTTTTATTTTTTTGTCGCTGTTTGGTTAAACTACAACCCAATTCCTTCACACAAGTGAGAAGGCAGAATACCAACAACTAATTGGGGTTGCTTGATGGAAGACAAATTTACAGAGCATATTTTATGGTACTCTTATCTTTAATTATGGAAACTGACAATTTATATTTTTGTTTGTTTGTTTTGTTTTACAGTATATCAACCATGGCGGGTCATTTAATGCCAGGAAAGTTTGAAAGATTCATAGTGATAGTTTGGAAGAAAATTTTTCAAACACAATTTTTTTTTTTTTTTTTATAAACAAATTTTCTTGATGGAAGTTAAGAGGAGTTTATAGAGCATATTTTAAGGTAATCTTATATTTAATTATGGAGACTGACAATTTATATTTTGGTAACATATGACAATAGGCCACTACGCCAACAACAACTACTTTGTCAATATTGTTGTAAGGGAAAATATTTCCCTTACAAGATAATTGGACTCATCCAACAAAACACAAAGAAATGAATACGCAAGGTTATTTGTAGTTGAGTTACTTAGTAGTATTTGTAGTCAAGTCACTACTAATAGAGTACTTAGTCATACGGTTGGAGAACTGCATGTTGACTATTCTTCATATTCCTGTTCAAAAAGTAATTAACCCTTTTTTCCAGATTTTCAATGTTGTTAACTGATTAATTCAGTCACAACAAAATATCACATCTGGGTTATTTATTAATTATCTATTTATTTTCCAATTAAATCTAACCCTAAACCCGTCTTCTTTTTTCCTAGTAGATCAATAAATAAATAAATAAATAAATAATATTTATTATCAGTCAAGAGTGGTTCCCCTTTGTTTATGTTAGAGTTATAGGAAATAACCCACATCTGTTTATTATCTCAATTTGTTTCTTTGATTTTTTTTCTGAATTAAATTGTTTATTAAGCGTTTTGTATCTTGTGTCTGTTCTTTGTGTGATTTGAACCTAGAAGAAATTCTTTTTATTCATTTTTTAAAAAAGAATCTTGGGTTCATTTCTTTAAGTTACTTATGTAGACATGTATGTAATTTGCTTTGACCAGTGAAAGGGTTAAAGTAAAGAAAAGAATAATATTGATAGAAAGTCAATGTTTTATGACTTACTTTTCATAGTTGAATTCTCTTCGTCATCAGTGTCTTCATTGATGACCATTGTGCCCAGTTCAGACTCCACCAGAGTGTTAGCCTCACTGTTCACTATCACAGTCCCACTTGTACTCTCCACTAATGTGCCTGACAAATAGAAATACAAAAGGAAAAATAAAAATAAAATGAAAAAGCAGATAAAAAAAATAAAAATATAAAAAATAAACAATAAAAAAAAACACTTGATTTTATTTATTGTATTTGACACCCCCCCCAAAAAAAATATCACCCAGTGTTTTTTTTTTTTTTTAAATAATAAAGTACTTACATAAGCACATAGAAATAATAATGAGTTTAAATACAAAACAAAAGGATTATGCACAATTTATGCGATTTATTTGAATTTTATCATTCTCTTCCCTTAATATTTGTTACTAGCAGGATCTGTGGATATATAACAGTATGATAATTTGATTATTACAACATTTGATATGTTTACTTAAGATCTATTGCAAAATAGTTATGTAAATAGTATAATAATCTTGATTTAACTCTCTCTAACTAGTTTCTTCTCTTCTTTCTTTCCTTCTTTTGATTTTTTCATTATGTTCGATTGAAACAGATTATCATTATTGCTTCCGCATGCTCACCCCCTCTCTCTATCTTTCCCCTACTCTTTCTTTCTATCTTATTATATTTTTCTGTGTATCATGTCCTTTTTCTATCCTTTCTTTATAATAAAAACGGAATGGTCTATTATTTAGCCGAGGTAACGACACTCATAAGAAATAAGAATTTGGCTGATAAGCACAACCAGATAATCATGATTTACATTTTTGTATTTCATCTTGGATGATTTGGATGGTCTCATTTTTAACCAGAAGGTGTTGCAAGATGATAACGGTTGTACAATTAAAGAACATGAGTATTAATATATAGATGAAGAAGGAATTTCAAGAATTCCCTCCACTTGAAAATAACTCCATTCTAAATAAGTAAAGATTTGGTGCTTCTTGTGAACTGACTTTCAAGTAAGTAATTTCAAATATCTTAAATTGCAATATTTCATCCTTGCAACTCTTAAAAATTGACAATATATATACATTTACCAGCCCCTCCGCACAAGCTGGATGTGGCACAAGGTCAATTTATTAAGCGGAGTTTATCTCCAAGATTGGTTACCTAGCCATGGTTAAAGAGCCCAGTCTGCCCTGCTATTTACCCATAACTGGAGGGAGAATTAGATTCATACCTTTCCCAAGGGTATTAGTGTCATGGGAAATACAAACAGCTTCGTCCAGGAATTGAACTCAGATCGATGAGTCCATTTCCTACGACTTTAACCGCGCCTCTATAAAAATTGACAATATAAAGTGTTATTGTGGCCACATATGACTGTCAAAGAATTTCTCAGGAAGAAACAAAGAATTTGGCCAGAAATTCAATAGAGGATTAAAATGGCAATGCCCTAAACACAAAGGGAAAAACAGATCTCTCAATGTAATTTTGTCAAAAAAGCATAAGATTACGTTTTCAGAATTTTGTTTGTTATGTGTGGGTATCTGAAGCACCCACTGAAAACAAGCACCACAATGATGGACATTTTGGAGTTGTTATGAGAGAGAGTTATCTCCCCTAACGAACTATTGACTCTTCACTGAAAATAAAGTGTAGTTCAGACAACATGGCTGCTTGATGAATACACTACACTGTTTATCCAACCCATTCTGTTGTATTCCTGGTCGGTGAGAATATATATATATTGTTGTATTTTTAAAATATATTTAACTGTTTTGTTATATTTTTTCTTTATTCAGGATATTTTTTTTAATTTAGGATTTGTGAGAAAAGAATATTTTTTTATTTAGGATTTGTGAGAAAATAATATATATTGTTGTATTTTAAAAATATATTTAACTGTTTTGTTATATTTTTTTATTCCTAAAATCTTGGGATATAACAGGAGCATTCTATAATACAGTACAATTACGAGAGAGAGAGAGAGAGAGATGTATGTTCAAGGACATTAATTACCAACCAGACTCAATTGAGAAGCCCAGGTGGATGAATCTGTTATGGCAAAAACAAAATAGACAGAAGCCATTTTGTGTGGGGTATTTAGGATTTATGACACCGCCATCAAGGTAGGCTACCTTGAATTTGTGGAAGATCACTCAACATATACCGTTATCCCCATAAGTATGTAGGCAGAGTGGCCTATTGTCAGAATCAGCCAGACAGCACAAGACCAGTTTTTGCATCTGAGGTGGAGCACCACACCTACAATCAGATTCCCACATTATCACACAGATCCAAGCTGTGCTACTCATACGCTAAGTTGGTGAAGACCAGAATCATACCCAGAAACTTTCCAATGTTTCCAAAAAAATCCTGAGTGGTGAAAAACATTATTACCTAAATTTATGTTTAATAATAATTTGTTCAAATTCTTATTTAATATCAATCATTTAATATCTAGTTCACAAGTGCCTTTCTTTTCTCTTTCAGTCACACTTTCTTCCACTTATAAATTCTTCATTGCTATCACAGATATATTATTGTCTTCGGTAAAAGCCATAAACAATTTGTCTGAAATAAATAACCATCAACATTGCATTTTGAGGAAAAAATGAATCTAGATTTAACACTAAACCATATATCATCTTTATTGACTCAGGGCTTGATACTAATCAAATCATTTGTGAATTAACTGAACTAAATCTTTTCTAAGTTTATTTTCTGTATTTTGTATATCATTTAATATGTCACATATTCTGACAAAAGTGTTGTAAATTTTTACAAAAAAAAAAAAAACCCTAACTTATGTAAGCCATTTAATGTACCGTCTCCTGTAAGGAAAAGGACATCTTGCCAATGTTGGATTTACTTATTTGGAACTTTTCTGGATTTAATACTAAACTGGATTATATAATCTTTATTGATTTAGGACTTGATATCAATCACTGAAATTAAACCCTTTTCACAAGTTTATTTGCTGTATTTTGTATTACATTTAATATTTCACATATTCTAACATCAACCATTTTGGGTCTTTTTTTAATTAAAAATTTTTTTTTTGCTCTGTTAATATATGTGCAATATATTAACAGAGCAGTTCATTATGTAGGGATTTATCTTCCCTTGTTTGCTGTGGTTGCCATTAGGAATGGGATTATCTCCCCTTGCTTGTTACGGTTTGCTGTTAGGTGGCATTGCAACCTGGATATTTAAAGGCACTTCTCCAGCTATGAACTACAGAAGTTCTGTCTGTCATTTGGACTGGGGGACTTATTCCCCCCCTCCCCAGCTTCAGTTTATGTGTGTGTTTGTATGCAGCCCCTTTATACTCTGTCTTCATAGAGATGTAGCCACGTATCTGATTCATCATGGAATGTACAGTAAGTCACAACATTTTCTTCATGTTTCTTAAACTATCTTCCAAGACTTTTTTAGGACTTTCATCAAACCTGTTTTTCTCTTCTTTATGTTAGACTTTGCTTAGACAATAAAGTCTATTTATCTGTTATCAAGGACCTGATTGAAAAAAAAAAAAAAAAAAAAAAAAAAAAAAAGGAGATCCATGCAATATATGGGTCCAATCAGCCGGCTAATGTATTGACTAAGAGAGGTGGGTAATCTAAACATTAGCTACATAAATGAGAGTAACTTCCCCTTGTTTGTTTCACTTTAGGGAAGCTGTGTGTTTTGGTCAGCCATTTTCATTTCACATAAATCTACACTGAAAATACGAAATTTGTTCAAATCAATACAACTGCATGTTTAACACAAAAATATCATAAAATGTGTTCTTAATTGTGCTTGCGCAGTATTCGCAATGAACTCAATTGTTATTAAGAACACATTTTATGATATTTTCGTGTTAAAACATGCAGTTGTATTGATTTGAACAAATTTCGTATTTTCAGTATAGATTTATGGTGAAATGAAAATGGCCGACCAAAACAAACGGCTTCCCCAAAGTGAAACAAACAAGGGGTGATTACTCTCATTTATGTAGCTAATGTTCAGAATACGGAGAGGTGTATGTTCAGAAGACGGAGAGGTGTATGCCCAGATTCCCTCGTGGAAGCTTTTAGGTTAACACATGAAAAGACTAAAGAGGGGGAGATTGTTAGGATAACAGAGTTATCCACCCTTAATAAATTGCCTGTTTTGAGAAGATCAACTGTGGTACTAGAACAACATTTGGAGTTATGTCATGGCTTTCCAGTTTCTTAGATACTCTGGATACAAGTAAAAACAAATGTTATTCTTTCTGGCATAAATTCCTCGATCTAAGTGTCAACTCTCATGGTCTCCCAAACACTGAGCTTAAATAGGCAGCTTTCTCTAACTGCCTTCCTCAAGGTGGCTGTTGATCGGTCAATGCAAATTATTAACTAGTACCACTGTTGATCTTCCTCGGGTTAAAATCACGAGCGTCGATCCCAGGGGGCCCCCCCCCAGGCAACACCTGCCCCCTCGATTTAAAGGGGCAGGGCTGGGTTTATTGCCCAGTGCCTGAGGGCGCCCCCTTGAGGAGGAATGCTGAGGGGATAGACGCAATTTTTAACCCCGCCACCAATGAGTCTCGGATTGAAGGTGGTCCCACGTTAATAGGGCCTTGTGCCTAACCTAGTACAAGTGGGTACAAGGATAATACTAGCACTGTTGATCTTCTCCAAACAGGCAATCTATTAAGGGTAGACAACTCAGTTATCTTAACAGTTATAACTCCTTGTCAGGATTCATTCTACGTATATTCATATGTCCTGCGTTAAGTGACCTTCTGACACATCATAAGAAATTGGTGTTAGCTACTGAGTTAACACAACACTAATTCTTATAATTATAACTTTTAGGTTTTGACAGGAATCCGGCTTGAGAAACATGCATGAGAATTATTGTACCATTGTGTCTTTTCCAGGCACTAAACGATATCTGTAACGTTGTCGTATATCTGGTCACAGTAGCGATATACATATATATTCACGGTACTAAAAATGTATTCTTGTTAGAAATATGTAGTTGCTAGGTGTTCCTGAGACTCGTATTGAGCAAATCCTGTTTTGTGTTCATTACTCTTTTAAAACCTTTATCATCTAATATAGTATGGCTCACAAAAGTCAGGATAATATCCCATCTTGCTACATTATTATAGTAATGCTTCAGATTATTTGAATTATATTATTCTGTTTTGATATTGATAAGATTTTAAATTTTTTTTTTTTTTTTTAAAGAACTTAGGTGCAGTTGGTTAGAGAAGAAAAAAAACCCTTACCTTCTCCATTAGGTGCTTTCATTGTCCCTGAGTCAACTGCTGCTCCTCCTCCACCTTCACCACCAGTCCGCACCATTGTGCCATTATCCAAGTAATCATCATCACCCTGTTCAATAATAAAACAACAATCTTAAAATAATCGTCCCTTCAACAAGTCAATGATGACATTACACTATCAACAAGAATGAATTTTCATAAAGAAATGGTTTTACAGTTTGAAAAAGTCAATAATATAAATATATACTATTATAATAGAGATTCGGTGTCTGTCTGTAACCAAAACTATATCACAGCTTACTTCACAATACCCTCAGGATTTGCATAAGTTTATCAATGAGTATTCAATTTATAGACAAAATCATTAATACACAGAATAAATCTTATTTATTAACAATGTCTCTATGAAAATCTGAGTTAGATTTGCCTCAAAACAGCCCATGTTATTAGTGTGTTTAAAATATGAAATCCTCATGGACTTGACTACGGAATCAACCCATCAAACGAAATTGACTGATAAACATTTGAAAGGAATTCTCTTGATTTGATGTAGTAATTCCAAACCAAACATTGACGATATCTTGAAAGGGAAACTTCAGTTTCACAAACCTCACTAAACTTTTCTGCTAATGTTGTGTTCTTTGATAATGTCTTGAAAATAAATATGTTGGTTAAATTTGTTTTTGTGTATCTTATGCCACTCATCTATGAATATAACATGGAAAGATAAATTTTGTTTTTACATCTTTTTCTCATAGCTTTTTTTCTGGCTAGCAAGTATTGAACATAATAATAATGTGGTCCGCGTTCGTTGTTTGGTGATCCCTGAATTAAGACTAAATTAATAGATGAAAATGCAATAAATATGAAGAAGTAAAACTTACCGATTCATCACCATTGGGTGTATGTGAAGTTTGAGACTCTTGGATTTCACGAGCCTCTTGAATCATCTTTTGAAGAATAGTGCATGGATCACAATTTTTAATAAATTCATGCTGAAAATAAACAAAGTTAAAATATATAATAAAAATATAACAATAATAAATAGTAATCTATATATATATATATATCAATTTGCTTATTCCTAAATCTTCCATCTGTTACCCTACTGCAACACCCTCTGGTTAAAAATGAAATCGTCCAAGATACAATGCAAAAATGTAAATCCAGATTATCTGGTGTCGCTTAATCGTAGATTTCTTATCTATCCAATTTTATTTCACCTCATCTTAGAAATGAAACATTCCAAATGGTTTTGCGTCGCTTATATATCCAACATAAAATTAAAATGAATTAAAAAAAAAAAAAAAATTTTTAAAAGAAAAAAGTTACGTTTGTCTTATTTGTAATATTGAAATTGCAAATCATCATTTCTGGTTTAAATAGCTCCTTTTGTTTTTGTTTCATTTCATGGAAATTCCACGGGCCCCACTAGTAATAATATAATAATACTAACAGCATTTCAAGTATGCCTTATTTTCATGCTGAATGCACCAGTTACTACTAGATCACTGAAGTTAAGTAGTGATAAGTCTTTTTAATACTTAGATAGGTGACCACTTAAGCAACAATAAGTACTGTAAACAAACTGAGTTAAAGTTTCAGTTTTGTTTAATGGCATATCAACCCTGTAGGTCATTTAATGCCAGAAGGGGTTAAATAAAATTTGTTTTTCATATGGGTCTTTAGAGTATGGATTTTATGGTGGTATTTGGTTATGTTTGGTTAGTTTTTGTGAAAGGATCAGTTTGGTTAGATCTTGATGAAAAAGTTGTAATCCAAGGCCTGGGTGCTAGGCTTAGTAAATAACATTTCAAGCATACATTTTCTGTGAAGAAAATACATATCATCACAAATATGCTTGGATACTTTGCATGTTGTTGTAATGGTTAGCAATGGTTTATTGGACCTCCACCCCCTCCCCCCAAAAAAACATGTCAGAAAAATTTTTTTGCTTATAAAAATGACCATATAGAAAATTACATATTCTAAAAGAAAAAATCAATACTTACCTCTAAGAGATCACTTGCCATGGCTCTTTGTTCTGGATTTTTTACCAAACATTTAGAAACAAAGTCTATAAATTCTGGTGACCATTTATCAGGATTACGGAATGATGGTGGTGGCTTTGTAGGAATCATAAAGATGGCCTGAAAGAAAAAGATTTACAATTTGAAGACAGTCTGCAGGAAAGGAATTTTTACTTATATTAAAAATTGTTTTGTTTTTCTTTTTAAAATTTTGATGGATTTGTTGTAATTTGGTTGTTGAGTTTTAGAGAGGGAGAGCATGCCAACATCTGACTTACTGTTACAGCATTCAACCAATGAATTCACTTGTAGTGAATTCATGGAAGGAATAACAATAGAAAATTCACAAGCAGTCCCAAACCCTACATGCATATCCTAGTCAGGGGAAGGAGATGCCCTTTGAATTTTCGCCAGTAATCCTTTGGCCGTGTCGTAACCCTAATACCACTGGGTGCCAGACGTGTCTGCCTTGGGTGACTCTGACAGGAAGTTTTACCAAGTTTACATGGCCCTGTCGTGATGAGGAGGGGTTGGACTTTAAAAATAATGTGCTAGATGGCCATTGAGCAAAGAGCTTCCTTCACCCTTTTACAGGTTTTTTTTTCATTCTGCAGGATGTTTAGCAAGATAAAAGCTATTTCATACTCGGATCATCAGCGATTAAACTGGTAACCACACACAACATCTGACAGGAGTCTTGGGTCAAATTCATTACTGTTACCTTCCCCGAGCAATTGTAACATACACCATAAAAAGTATTTTTTATCTATTCATGTATTGAGAGAAAGAGAGATATTATATAATCCCCAATTTATACTTACAGGTGAAGCTACACATATAAATTATTTTTTATTATAATTTTTATAATTATTACACATGAAAGTGGTTTAATACTGTGCAGTGATGCTGATAGCTTTTTGATTTAGTGTGTCCTGGGATGCACATATTTGATTTGAATGAGTCCCCAGGATATTTGATGGCTCCTAACTAAAGTTTCTTAATAAATTGTAGGGTTTTTATTTAGGATCTGGGGAAATAACGAAAGCTGTCTAACTCCTACCTTGTAATCTATCCTGTATAATTTGTTTCTAAGAAAATACTGAAATGTATTTAGCTAGCTTGAAATGATTGGGGAAAGAAGAAAGAAAAACACTGGGATGCATGGATATGATTTTACTGCATCCTTTTAGATTTCTGTGAGTCTGCGACGCAGGACAGGTACCTATCAGCATTTCTGATTGTGTATATAGTGTTTCCATGTCAATATCAGATTTTTTTAATTCTTATCAATCAGCTGATTGATTTCTATTCGGTTTGGTTTGTTTTGTGGCATAACAACCTCAGTGGGTCATTTAATGCCGATAAAGTTTTGAAATAAATCAATTCTTAATGGATAATACAATTTTTTTATAAATACATTTTTCTATTTAACCCATAGATGGGACCCTAACAGGTACTACCACTCCAGGTCAGAGTGGACCAGGGAGCAATGGTGAGGAAGGGGTGCTCCACATTCCCCAAACCTCCAAAACTGGAACCTCACCATCAGATAGAGTTTAACGTCATTCCCAGGACATGCAGACCTGCAGCCACCACCTTCTAGCACCCATATGATAAAAAGGGGTTGGGGCTTGCCATAAGGGCAATTGGGTTGGAAAAATCATATAGGTGCTAGGGCTTGACGTGACCAACCGAGGCAGGTGCACACACAGAAGGTTTCCCAAAGATCTGGGAACACTTCAAAAGTTTTTCTCAAATAAAATAATTGTTTCTTCACTTCAAACACATGGGGAAATATTTACTAATGTAGGTAAAACTAATGTTTTGTAAAAGCAAATCTTATTTTAATGGAGATTCAGTGTCTAAACCAAACTATGTCACAATAACTCCAGGAATTGCCTAAGTTTATCAATGAGTATTTAATCTATAGTCAAAATCATTAATACATAGAATAAATCTTATTTATCAATGACATCTCTATGAAAATCAGTTAGATTTGCTTCAAAACAGGCCAGGTTATTAGTGCCTTTAAAATCCTGTAATGTGTCTTATAAATCATTAAGAAATAAAGGTTTACATTATATAGTATGGTTAATTTGCATACTTGTTTTAACAAAACCGTGTTTAATAAATAATTACTTGGTGTTATTGATTTCTAATATCATTGTTTTGTTCTCCAATGTATTAAAGTCAATCCTATGAATGATTTTATATAGAAACCAATTAAAATATGATTAAAATAAATGTAATCTTTTTATATGCGTTCTTATTTAATTTTGTTAGTCTTTCTAATTTAATATATTTCATTACATTAAAAGTTAAATACTTATGCCCGGAGGACAAATATTCTTGCAAGTGTTTAGTAATGTAGTTTTTTTGTAAAAAAAAAAAAAAAATGGTATAAAGTGAAATTTTAATAAAAAGTGAGGAGGGGGTGATATGTGTACTTACCCTCATAGGATGTATATCTCCATATGGAGGCTTCCCTTCTGCCATTTCTAAAGCAGTGATACCTGGACAACAAATTAATACAAATTTTAAAACATTAAATAACAAAACAGCTCTAAACATAAAACATTTAACTTTTTTTATTTTATTTTACTTCACTTGTTCATACCAATGCCTGTAACAATCTTTAAAATTAACTCAGTTGGTAGAGCACCTGCCTAGGAATCGCAAGGTACCTGGTTCGCTACCAGTTCCCGCCAACTCAGTGCCTGAGTAGCACAGATTGGGTAATCTAATCTGCGTGAAAAGTGAGGACCTGACGGTAGGTGTGGCACTCCACCTGAGCAAAAACAATCTTCCTGGTCTAGTGCTAGCAAAAAGGGGAGAGACTCCCCACTGTATGGCTGATACTAACAATAGGCCACTCTGCCAACTTTTTTTTTTAATCATGATCAAAGTGATGTATCAGTTAAAAATCAGTGAGCAAACATTAGTAGAAAAGACAAGATTCGTTCTACCAGAAAATTAATTTAATGTTGGATACCCCCCCCCCAGAAAGTTAAATGGATTTGGTTAAAAGTTACTTATAGGAAATTACCTACAAACAGTGGGTTGGTTGGTTTATTGATTTTAATGCATATCAACCCATCTAGGGTTATGTCATGCCTAACTGTTAGGAAGTAATATATGTGTATTTATATTTATACTTTTTAGTAATTGGTTTTAACAATGTGTTAGCACCATTAGGGATTATGTTGTATGATATTAAGTTCATGTTATATTCTATGGTATAATTTTATTTCCCTAAAAAAGGACACAATGTCTTCCATGTTGACATTTTCAAATAGCTCTTTCATATTGTTTGCAGTAAAATAACGGTTTCTGATATGAGCAAAAAACCTGCATTCCATGAATAAGTGTTTGATATGTTTTACATTGTGGTTGTTGTTCTTGTTTGACTATATAGGAGTGTGTTAGTCTTGTGTGACCAATGTGTAATCGGGACAAAATGTAAACAGCAAAGACCTTCCTTGTAGTAATGTGTTCTACCAAATTAACTTCCCTTATTTAGTCTCTTTATCACTGACAACCAATGTCATGAGTTACTATTTTTAACTCTTAACATCCTATACCACCTCATTCCACCAACCGCAAGTCCCACATTTGTTTTCCTAATCCACACCAAATGATAGCCTTTGTTTAAATGTAATATTTAAAATATTTAGCAGTCTTTTTACGGAAAATAACAGGTAACTTTAAATGAAATCCTTATGGGAATGGGACTCTGGACTTGAAAATTCTCAACAGGATGTTAAGAGCTAAATGGAAAAAAATTGCATAGAGTGTTTGTTTTGAAATTCCAAAAACATTACCCAATACAACAGCTGTATGTATTTACTCAACCTCTCAGTGACAGGAAGGATGCAACACAAGGTCAACCCTTATTGGGTTATTTTATGCCAAAGATGTTTTGTTTTATTCATTCTTGTTAGGTATTCAAATTTTTTTTCCAAACTCAATTTTTTAAAAACATTTTTTTCTAACTAATTTTTTGATCTATTTAATCTATAGATGGGACCCTAACAGGTACTACCAGTCAGAGTAGATCTGGGAGTAATGGGGTACTCCACACTCCCCACAGTTCCAGAATTGGAAATTCACCACTAAATGCAGTTTAACGTCATACCCAGGACACTAAGACTTTCAGCCACTGCCTTCTAGCACATATATATATAAGTAAGGGCCAAAGTGGTGTGTTGCACGTCATAGACTGCTCAAACACCAGGATTCCATCCTTAAGCATCACAGGTTGCTGCCAACAGGTGGTCCCATTGGAGGGATTTTACCCCTCTGCAGGAGTGTAGTCAGTGTATTCTTCTGACCCACCCGACAGAACGATCCTGGGTGTGGCCAGAAGGTGGCAGAAAATGAAATGGCAGAGATGAGTGTGCATTAATCATTCAACTTTGAGGTTGATTGGTTTGGCTCTGGGCAATAAGACATGGGTGAATTAACTGCTCAGCCACCAAGATTCCTTCCTTAAGTTTCATGGGTTGCCACTCAAACGGCTATCAGTTAACCCCAGTGTGTGTGTGTGGGGGGTTTACTCCTCTGCAGAAGTGCAGTCAGGGTATTCTACAGCCCCAGCCAAAAGGAGTGACCAGAAGAATTTAAGAATTAAATAAATAGAGAATTTTTGTTGTTGACCCACCTAAACTCCATATGTCAGCCACACAGTCATATCCTATTTCTTGTATGACTTCCGGTGCCATCCAGTAGGGAGTACCAATAACAGTATTTCTCTTTGCCATGGTGTCCTACAAAAAACAAAAAAAAAACAATAATCAATATTAGTCATATCCATTAAACATTAAAAAAATATAATCTCTCTGAATTTTTGAGATGAGGCTTGATAATTGGTATTATTTGGATTTATTCGGACTATTGTCCTCATCTTTATTGTTATCTGTACAAGGTTTCATTTTTATTGTAGGTCAACTACTAATTCACACTAAGCTACCAATTAGTAATTCTTTGCATTCATTTGATTACACTGGTTTACAAACAAATCGAGGCAAGCACAAAAATAGCTGTTTTAACCTAATTTGGGGGTGCTGAATTCAGATTGGAAATCTGTTTTTACTCATCACCTCTAGTTTTTTAGATATGCATACTGTACATTTTGTACACATACTCTACATAAAGGTGTATATGCATTCAGGGTTAATTTCTAATATTGTGTGACTTATGTCTTCTTTTTTTAGTTATTATGCAATAAATGTAAGTGATAGCATTACATTATATATATATAGCTATATATCAAGACGGATTTTGGCAGTTAAGCGTAGCCAACATGTCTCAATCAACAGCCAGTAGTGCACTGGTAGTCAGCAGATCATCTAAGAAAACACATTTCTAACTGTCTGCAGTACTATGAATTGTGTACATTGTGTCATCCAAGTATATTTATTCTGTCAATGTTGTTTATCTATCCTGTTTTATCTGTAATAAGCTGCTGCAAATGTTGAAATAAGCACATATATACTCTGTATATACTAAAATGAGACTATTTAAAAGACAGAAAACTAGAGGTGATAGAGCAAAACTGTTTATAAATTTGAATTCAGCACACCCAAATTAGTAAAAAAAAAAAACAAAAAACAACACCTATTCATATTCTTGCCTCAGACAAAAAATATTTTTTTGTAAACCAGTGTTATCAGAGGGATTCATTTTTGCTGAGAATTTTTATATTTTCATTGGAAAAGTAAAACTTGATAATTAAGACTCTTCATTGTTTAGAAAGTAAACTTTAAAATAACCAAAAGAAATTTGGCAAAAAAAGAACTAAAATTCTGTTCATGGAATTGTTGGACAACTTAAGACTAATTCCCCAAAGTTAAAATGGTTCACAAAGAGTTGCAATTCCTGAAAATGCTCTCTTATGTTCATAATCAAAATAAGAATCATTCTAAATTTAAAAAAAAAAAAAAAAAAAAAATGTTAATAGATTTAAAAACTTTTAATCTAGTTTACAAACTAACAAGGCTGGAAATATACAGTTAGTAAAAATATAAAAGAATAACCTGTTTTATTTATTTTTTTAAATATATATAAAGGGCAGTTGGTGTCTATGTATGTAGATGAAACTACGAAAATAAAACAAAACAACAAAATAGATATACATATACACATTAAATATCACTGGTTCTTGTGCAAAAATTATGAAGATTTGATTTATATTTACAAAGATATCCAAGAATTAGAATATACATAGAAATAACATTGAAATTCAAAGCATTTGTAAATCTCAAAAGTAAACAAATCAATACACCAGGGTTTCCCTCCCACCAACTTAACCCAGTTGACACTAGATAGCCAATTCTAGTTAAACATAAAAAAAGGATCCCTGTTCATCATTAATTTTTAATATGCTTTAAAAAATACCCAACAAAGAATAATCTTTTTAGAGGAGACAATAGAAATTAAGAGAGTTTGTAATTGATAGGCTGTGTTTTATTTCTATTAGTCATCGAAACAATACTAGGAAATTCGGGCACACACATTTCTTGTTCACTCATCCGTTACTTTCAATGTTCTCTTTTACCAAAGCAACAGTGAAAACAGGTTATAATTATCCAGGGAGGGGCAGGAGATGAAAGGGGAGGGGCAGAAAGAGGTCATATATCTTAATGCATCATCAGTAGCAGCAGCTATTTTGAATCTACAGTTAAACAAAAGCTTTTCTCAATTCCTTCCATGACAAATTTTATTGTGCTAGTATCTGTTCCTTTGTGGTCACTCATTTAAGTACTGAACAGGTTCATTATTGCTTAACTTAGCCTGTTATGTCTTAGAATTTACTAAACTTTGCTTAGCCCAGCACAAAGGCCTCAGATTGTTTACAGTACATGATGTTCCTTTACGGTCACTTATTTTTCCTACATGCTTGTTCCTTTAGGGTCACTTATATTTTCCGACACGTTGTCTCTTTAGGGTCACTTATATTTTCCGACACTTGTCTCTTTAGGGTCACTTATATTTTCCACATTGTCTCTTTAGGGTCACTTATATTTTCCTACACACGTTGTCTCTTTAGGGTCACTTATATTTTCCTACACATTGTCTCTTTAGGGTCACTTATATTTTCCTACACGTTGTCTCTTTAGGGTCATTTATATTTCCTACATGTTGTCGCTTTATGGTCACTTATATTTTCCTACATGTTCTCTCTTTATGGTCACTTATATTTTCCTACATGTTGCTTCTTTATACATTGGTATATTGACTTACGAGTTTAATTCATTCCACTTGTTACTCAAGTTCCTTCTATATCAAATCAAATTTCTCCATTGTAATGAACTGAAATTATATTAATCTGTTCCAGCCCCCACCCAACCTCCAAAACACCCTAATTTTTTTTGTTATATTATTAAATGAGAAAAATAGCAGTGTATTGTATAAAAACATAACAAAATAGAATGTAATGAATTATATGCTGTAATATGTTTTAATATTTATTTTTGTTTGGCATAATAAAAGTACCTCAAATTTTAATAAAGCAAAATAGTCAACTTTCATGTATGTAATTTCATTAATAGAATTTTTGATAATTGAGTTATATTAGTTCAAAGCATCATACTAGCAATAACAGCTTGTTTTGTCAAATCGTTGGACATAAATAATTTTTCATCTTAATTGGTTCAAATCACAATTCCTCTGGCATTTCTGATCCAATCTTAAAAATTTATATGGTTGGAAATAAAATAAAATAATCTTTATAAATATGTAATTTTTATGTGTTTTTATCCATTGAATTATTTTTTTACAGCGAGTTAAAATGATATTTTGCTTCAAAAAGTCGAAAACATAAAATATGACTTTTTTTTTAAAAGACTAATTTTTACATGCTACATTGTTTTTCAAAATCATAGTGGCTAATCTTTATCAATATTCTTGAAATTTTACACTTAATTAGAAGACACCTGGAAGTACAAACATTACTTTTTTTTTTGTTGTTGTTGTTTCTAGGCCCCATGGAAGCGAAAATACAATAGAGCAAATTTGAAGGCGATTTCTTCAAAAAATATAAGAGAAGCCCCAAAAAAAAAAAAAAGAAAAAAAGCACTATACCACTAATAGAAGACAGACTCAGGATTATTTTCATATATAATGTGTGAAATAAAAACGATTGATACCATTAGGGATTTTGCTCAAAGTTTTAATTTTGAAAATAAAACCGTCAAATTTACTTGATTTTCAAATGTAAACAATCTCTCGTAATTCTGGCCTTATCAGCTTAAAAAAGTAATTACTAGCGTATTTCGGGTCCAATTTTAAAAATATTTATATGGTTAGAAAGGAAATTAAATAATCTTTCTAAATATGCAATTTGTAATGTTTTTATCCATTGAATTATTTTTTACAGCAAGTTAAAATGGTATTTTGTCTTAAAAGAGCCGAAAACCTGGGATACAAATTTTTTCCCATGGGCAAATTTTCTGTGTTACATTTTTTTTTTAAAATCAAAGTGGTTAATCTTTATCAATATTCTTGAAATTTTACACTTAAATAGGAGACACTCTTAACTACAAGCAGAAACTTGTTTTTCTATTTTCCAACTTTTGGGAGTGAAACCACAATAGACCAAAGTTGAAAGCAATTTCTTCAAAAAATATAAGATAAGCAAAAAAAAAAAAAAAAAAAAAAAAAAAATATCTCTAATAGGAGACAGCCTGAGGATTATTTTCATATATAATGTGTGAAATAAAAACGATTGTATACCGACAGGGATTTGCTTTGAAACTTTGAATTTCTTTTTTCTTTTTTGGGGGGGGGGATTTACTTGTCTCCAAATGTAAACAAAAGGCTCTTTTCATACCATACTAGTTTAAATAGTAATTCATTGCTTATTTCTGGTCCAATTTTTAAAATATTTATATGATTGGAAAGAAAAGAAAATAATCTAAATATATAACTTTTATGTGTTGTTAACCATTGAATTATTTTTACGGTGAGTTAAAACGGTATTATTTTTAAATAAAGCTGTACATGCTACATGCAGGACAGGCTTTGTTAAATAAAATTATATAGTTTTCTATTTCTTATATGTAATACAACATACAGGTATTTAAAAAGGAATTTTTAAGTCCAAAGTGATGTTATTCATATAAATTAATACTATATATGTGTAGATATGCCGTATTAAAAATAAAAAGGTTGAATAATCTTGTGGTAAACTAAAAAAAAAAAAAAAAAAAAAATCTTGATATCCCTACTTTTTATAACAAAATCATGTCCACTTTTGTACCCCCAATTTCAGGGCTTTAAATTCTCATAACTTTTGAACCACTGGGGATATTTGCATAATTCAGACAGTTCTGAACTCCATTTACAAAGCTCTATATAACTATAACCTCAAATTTTTAAAAAATCAACTGGGAATGCCTACGCTGTGTTCATTAATAAGAACTGAAGAAATGGACAGAGATTCAGTAACCCCAGAAACACGTAAACTAACCCAGAAAATGAAAAGAAGTCTCAGCCCAGCTCGTAGAAATAGAAGAAAATAATAAGAGTAAGAAAAAGAATTATCCAATAGTAATACTTACAGTTAATTGTCCTGCAACACCAAAATCAGCAAGTTTGGCTTGGCCTTCATTATTCAGGAGTATATTACCAGCTTTAATATCACGATGGATTTTTCGCCGAGAATGCAAATATTCCAGTCCTTTCAATGTGTAGGATAATATTGTGGCGATTTCAAGCTCATTCAGCTGAGAAAAGAAAAGAAAAAAAGTTATAAATTAAGGTTTTATTTCCAATAGATAAGAAAAAAAAATTGTTTTATTTATTTGTTTGTTATGCCTCCTTGGACATCTCCCCTCTTTTTTTCACATCAAACTTTAAAAAAAATTTTTTTTTTAATAAAAAGAAAAAAAAAAAAAAAAAAAAAAAAAAAGGTTTATATGTTCTTTGCAAAGAGCATATACACTGTTAATATCTACATACAGATCAAATTTTGGTGGTTGGTTTTGAAGGCAAACACAATGTAAGTGTAAAGAAAAACGGGTAACTATGATGTTGTTCATTTACCTTTGATTTATTTTTATTTAATATTTTGTGATGAAAAAATCCCTTTGTCAGAAAATTTCTGAAAGCACAGAGCCCTTCAAGGGAGATGTTGACTGTTCCTAGAATCTGCCCATTTTGTTGTAGTTTGGGGATTGTGTGTATGCCTGTTTGATAATGTCTTATTCCTTTGAATTCTTTGTGTGTATCTTTGTTTATAATGTCTTAGTATCATTCCAAATTTGTTTAATAATCCATCTGATAGTTCCCCAAAATGTCCTCTTAAATTCTTTTTCTTACCATTATTTCTGAAATCATCCAAATTAATCTTTAAATTTTGTATGCTATTGCCGATTAAACAATTTGTTCCAAAAATATATTACTTTATTAGTAAAAAAAATCAATTGGTTAATAGACTGAGTTTTTGAAATCTGTCTCTACAGAAAGTTCCTGGTTCAATGATTAAAAAAAAAAAAAAAGTGTCTATGAAAATTAATAACCTCATTTTTTATTTTGAAAGTTTCAAGAAATAAATAATAAACAAAACTGCTATTTTGTTATTTCTTACTAATTATAAAACAAGATGCATTTTTAGTGTTACAAATAGTGACAATAGAGAAATAACTAATAGAAGATAATTATAGATTATTTCACCTTATTTGCAATTATTATAAGTTCTACAAATAAGATATTAATTGATATTGGGTTTAATGGCCATCAAAGGAGGCCTTAACGTTGGACGCAATGTGTACCACATATGATACACAAAGAACTGTCCAAAACCATGACATGCACCATATATGGTACACATCTATAAAATGATATATATTCTTAAAATGGCCAAAAATCAGTTTTAATTATCAAAATACAAAATATTAATACTGTTAACTCTTAATATCCTGTTGAGAATTTTTTAAAGTCCAGAGCCCCATTCCTATAAGGATTTATCAATAAATGGCTAAAAATGGCCTTTTCATTTAAAGTTACCTGTTATTTCCCGTAAATCAAAGACTGATAGATATGTTTAATATTACATTTAAACAAAGCCTATCGTTTGGGGTGGATTAGGAAAACGAATGTGACTTCCAGCCGGGTGGAATGAGGTGGTATAGGATGTTAAAAGTTAAGGAGTGTTCAAAGTAAAGAACAATATAACAGAAAATCATTATTTGTAATACAAATGACAAAATAATTTTTTTTAAATCACATCCTTGCATTTCAATAAATCCCAGTTGAATGCCTTCAAATTATTCACAAAAATCATCCAAGTATTTTGTGCGGCTTTGCAGAGGTAATTCTGAAAGGACTTACCTCTGCAAAACTGCACACAACCTTTCACTTCAATATCTGGCTTGGTACTGAAGTCATATGAGTTGGAACATGGTGTTGGCTGGGAATAAGTGTAAAGTGATAAGAATTGTGAGAAAAAAAAAATAATACTTACAGTTTTATTTCGTAATCTCATAATATCTGAGACTGAACCTGCACCACAATATTCCATAACAATCTAAAAAGAAAAAAAAAAGAAGAAAAGCATTAGTCAAAGGTACAAACTATTGAACATTTCTTGTAGGCTTGAAGAATTTAAACTACTTAAAATTCATGTTTGTTTGATTTCCGGAATTACTATTTGAAATTAACACTAGTTAAAATAAGTGAAATAACACAAAATTTCAAACACATCTAACTGTCAAAGTTTTAAAAAATGATGTAATGAGAAGAAAAAACTTATAGCACATACCACACTAAATAACCAAATGTTTTGGCCTGGAAACGCTTAAAACAGATCTTTAAATAATAGTTCTTATTATACTTATTATTATTGTATCATGAAAAAGACACTTTGGGCACTGCTGGAGAAGCAAGAAAAATTCATAAGTGATATTCTCCTATGGAAACTAGTACATGGGCATGCCAGTGTGGGCTGTCCAGCAAAGATCTACATTGACCAGCTCTGTGTGGATACTGGAAGCTGTGCAGAGGACCTCCCAAGAGCAATGAATGATAGAGGTGATTGGTAAGAGATTCTCATGAATATCTGTGCTACAAGCATGACATGATGATTTATACTTATTTCTCATCACTACTACTACTACTACTGCTGGGTCTGGCAAAATGATCTTTCAGGATTTTAATGTAAATAAATTTAAAAAAATAAAAAATAAAAAAAAAAAAAAAAAATCTAAACTATTTATTCAGAATTTCAATGTTTAATTAGGCCAAAGTATTTTAATCTCAGTGTTTTTGTAAAATTAGTTCTGATATTTCTTTTTAGCCTAATTTTTTTTAAGGCATAAAAGTTTGTGTACATGAAATTGAAAGATTTATAAATCTTGAAAAATTTAATTAACAAATCAAAAATATCAAAATTTAAATGATATACAAATGAAATATCTTTTAAAAAATTGATATAAAAATTTAAACCACTAAACAAAATTAATTCAATATTTTGTTATAAAACAAAACAATTTCCTCACATTCTGTGTGTTGTGTATCATCTCAAGTAGACCCACCACACTAATAGAAATTGTTAGATCTATCCCTTCTCATGTTATGAAACAGAAAATATTCTCCATGTTCTGTTGTGTGAGTTAATTTTCTAAAATATCCGTCACCCCTCCATCATCTTTAAAACAAGCCAAAATTTGTATTATTTGGATTTTTCAGACTACTGTCCTCAACTTTATTTATATTCATGTCTCTGGCCTTCTTCAGGTGTTTCTTTTGAAACTCAGGAACCTCCTTGTCAAATTTGGGAGCCTTCACGTGAAGCCCCACCCAAGTTCAACAAGAACGTTCCCAATTTCAAAGAGAAGGTTCCTGAGTTTGAGAAGAAATACCTGAGAAAGCTGGAGGACACGTCGGCTGAAACGTTGTGTATAAAACAATAAAGATGAGAACAATAGTCTGAAAAATACAAATGATACAAATTATCAAGCCTCATCTCAAAAATTCAGACAAAAAGCTAAAATTTGATTGAAGAAGAAGAGAAAAAAAAGGTCATTACTTTCTTATTTCTCTGAATTTTTGAATGAGGTTTTATAATTATTATTTGGACTATTGTTCTTATCTTTATTGTTATCTGAAACGTACAGATAACAATGAAGATGAGGACAATAATACAAATAATACTAATTACTTTCTTGGTTGGCCCAAGAACTTTTCATCATTTCTTTGTATATGCAGATTAGAATAAAAGTGAATAAAAAAGAAAAGTACTAACCCAAAGATCTGTGTTCTTAAAATAGCTGCCATAATATTTCACAATGTATGGACTGTCACACTGCTGCATGATTGATATCTCCTTAATGATTTCTTGGAGATCTGTATCAACTGGCACTTGTTTAATGGCCAAAACTGATCCAGATTCCTTGTGTAAAGCTTTGTACACACTCCCATAGGAGCTGGAAAGAGAACAAAAACATAAGTAAAGACATTATTATAGAAAATTGAAATAACAACAAATGTACAGAAAAATCACATTGTAAGCTACATCTTCACAGTTTTTCCCCCACCCCACACACCATAAACAATTGAAAGATACAGATAAAAAACAACAGAATTTGGGTTCTGGTAGTCTGCATCAGTAATAGTATATATACATACCCCCCCCCAAAAAAAATTGGGTTATTTCCTATAATCCAACATAAAAAAGGGGAACCACTCTTGACTGATAAATTATTTATTTATTTATTTAATGATCTACTAGGAAAAAAAGAAGACAAGATTAGGGTTAGTTTAATGGGAAAATAAATATATAATTTATCAGTCGAGAGTGGTTCCCCTTTGTTTATGTTGGAGTTATAGGAAATAACCTGTATTTGGGTTCTGTTTTTTTTTTGGTCACCCTGTATATAACTGGCCAAGCATGAATTAATTTTTATTGACAAATAAGTTGCAGAAAATATTCTTTCTGTTGTTTATAGACTTGCATAAAGTTATTCATATCTCGAGAAAATTCTATATCATTTGTAGCATCTCTGTCTGTTTGGGAATGGAATTGAAAACAAAGCCTTGTACCAAAATTAAACAAAAAATTTCTACAATAGAATTTTACGAGGAATCATAATCACTCCTGAATTTATTTGGGGTTACTAGAGACCAAAGGCTAAGAGGAATAACTCTGATAAATTTGCAAATTTAATGAATTTCCATATCGAGCATTCTGTTTATTAGGACCACTTGCATTAATGATAACACTGTTGATATTGCATCTCACTCCTTTTTACAATGTAGTATTATTGCATTATTAGTAAATGGGAGTTAACATGCAGAATTTTCTGTTGTAACATTTTCATAATAAGCACATTGAGTGATAGGTATTGCCTATCCAATGGTGAGCAATATGAGATTTTAAAAGTGTATACTAAAATGGGACACTATACAATTTAGGAAAAGCTGGAATATATAGCTAGTAAAAGGATAAAGTTAATAACTCGTTTACTTTTTTTTTTAATAAACCAATTATAACGTAGTCAAATGAGCTAAGTCCATTAGAAAAAAAATGCTACCTTTGTTAAGTTAAATAGCAGATTACTCAGAAACTTATACCTTGATAAATGAGAACTGACAGATTGATTTTAAATAGAACAATTTGGCGGAGTGGCCTATTGTTGATATCAATCTGACATCGCGTTTTTGCTCGCACTAGACCAGAGAGATTGTTTTACAGGGGTGGAGCACCACACCTACCGTCAGCTCCCCACTTTACCACACAGACCAAATTACCCAAATTGTGCTACTCATGCGCTGAGTTGGCGGGGACCAGTATCAAACTAAGAACCTTGCGATTCCTAGATGGGTGCTCTACTGACTGAGCTACATCTGTTGCATACCTCTTTCCTTACTTTCTTACTTCTATTCTTCTAGCGTCTCTTCTAGCATCTGGACTTCGTCTTGGGGACTTCGTGTCTGGTCTTCCATTGGGGATTTCTCTTCATCAGAAGCCCTGTGTCATTGGTAGTTTTTAGATAATAACACAAGACTTCGATTTAACTTAGATCATATTTTATTCTGAAATCCCCACCAGACTACCTGCACAGATTGAGTCGGCACCGTCGTGGTGCTGGCCAATCTCTAAAATCTGTTTCTAATCTAAACCGGAAGAGGGTCTTCTCCACAGATTCTCACGGTATCCACCGTAAGGATCAGAATGAGGTCAAGCCTTGTCATTCAATCCTTCAAGGCCGCCAGCTGAACTTATAACAGCCATTTTGGTTTCTACACTACTGTACATAAATATTAGGAATCTAATAATTATGTAACACATCAAAAGTATGTAAAAATTAAAGAGTTTGATAGATTATTGGAATTGTAAATATATTAAAATGTTTGTTGAATCAATAACTAGAAGAGAATGTAATATTCAATAAACAATGTCTTGAATACAAATATCTTTTTACAAGATCTTTCATCTGGATAGATAGTTAAGGAATAAACTTGGCAGCAAGCAAAAATTCTTGGGAGAAGGTTGTGTTCATTTATCAAGTTTGACACAAGGCTGCAAGTATGGGGCATCCAGTAAGAACCCCCACGCCACCCCAGCAATGGTCTGCTAGCTTAGCTTGCTATCCATTACACCATATAGACATCTTTATTTTCTAAGCTTAGCTTAGATTTTGGCATGGTGCATGGGGCACCCAGTGAGAATCAAGCTCGTTAGGAACAGTCTGCTAACCTAGCTTGCTTAACCATTACATGCAAGATGCTCTAAAGCTAAGATATAGTAGAATGAAGATGAAAGAGAAAGTAGGGAAAAAAAGGGAGGTGGTAAATTTCTAATCGGACATTTTACAATATGGTTTTTAGGTATTATTCCTCACTATTACGGTATGGATGGCAGACAAAGAGTTGGTCAGTTTCCTATTCCATTCTGTCTAAGGATAATTTGGCACCAGATTGAACCAAGTGACTTATTATACCATACATAATGTAATCATGTGACTCCAAGTATAAAAGAGTACAGTAGTTCTATTGAATATGTCGGACATGTGGATTACCAGCTCACCTGATG
Organism: Doryteuthis pealeii; assembly: GCA_023376005.1. Classification (NCBI taxonomy): domain Eukaryota; kingdom Metazoa; phylum Mollusca; class Cephalopoda; order Myopsida; family Loliginidae; genus Doryteuthis; species Doryteuthis pealeii. The sequence goes on along the minus strand of CM042164.1, from coordinate 77,692,133 downwards.
ATCAAATGCTGTGAAACTGCCTTATATTTTTCTATAACTGATATATATATATATATAGTGTGTGTGTGTGTGTGGTGTGGTGTGTGTGTGTGTATGTATATATATATATACACAATGATGTTAATAGCTTTTTAATTTAGTATGTCCTGGGACACACATATTTGCTTTGAATGAGTCCCCAGGAAAATTTATGGGTCCTAACTAAAGTTTCTGAATAGATTGTAGGGTTTTTATTTATGATCTGGGGAAACAACTAAAGCCGGCTAACTGCTACCTTGTAACCTATCCTGTGTAATTCACTTCTAAGAAACTATTGAAATGTATTTACAGTTAGCTTGAAATGATGGGGAAAGAAAAAAGAAAAACACAGGGTTGAATGGATACGATTCACTACGTCCTTTTAGATCTTTGTGTGTCAGGGACACAGGAGGCGTACCTATCAGCATCTCTGTATATGTGTGAGTGTTAGTCAGAATTTATCTTGAAGATCTTTCTCAATGAAACCTGGATAGGTGGCTTCTGACACAGATTCAGATCCCTAAACTGGATCTACAAGTTTGTATTTCTATATTTGTCATCTCAACTCATTCAGTTTATTTTTTCAAACAATCTGGATTATTTGTGTTTATTTTTTAAATTTTTTTTTTGAAGGTAGGGTTTGTTTGGTTTTTTTAATTTTACAGCATGTCAATCCTTGTTGGGTTATTTTATGCCGAAAACATTTTGTTCTATTCATGCTTGATGGGTATTCAAATCTTTTTTTTTTTTTACCCATAGATGGACCCTAAAATGTACTACCATTCCAGGTCAGGGTGGACTTGGTAATAATGTAGTCCACACTCTCCCGAGCTCCAAATTTGAAACTTTGCCATTAGATGTACTTTAACATCATACCCAGGACACTAAGACCCTCAGCCACCGCCTCCTAGCATATATATGATAAGGGGTTGGGGATTGCCATAAGGGCAATAGGGCTGGGACAACAGATGCTAGGGCTTGATGTGACCAGCTGATTGATCGAAAGGGGCCTCTCCAATTGCCCATCTAGCCTAAATAAGGGCCAAAGTGGAGTGTTGCAGGTCATGGACTACTCAGCCACCAGAATTCCATCCTTAAGCATCACAGGCCACCATCCACAGCTAACAGGTAGCCTCATGGGGGGGGGGTTACCCCTCTGCAGAGGTGCAGTTGGTGTATTCTTCTGCCCCAGTTGACAGGGTGGGCTGAAGGTAGGGAAATACAATTATATTATTCTAATATATCAAATATTTACAAAAAGCCTCTTTGTGATCTGACAAGAAATTTGATATTTTAGATGTAAAAAAAAAAAATTTCCCTAATGAGCTTAACAATTGAATAATTTTTGGTAAAATGTTAAGGGAAAAATAAAATAAGGAAAAACACATGTCAAACAAAAACCTTGAACTAATTCAAATATTAATCAACAATACAAAGCAAAATTCAAACTAACAGCAAAAATTAATTTTAAAACATTTTTGGTGAGAATGAGGCATAAAATTTAAAAACGTTTTGTTAGTAATAAAACTAAAAATTCACTCAAAACTATATTACAACTTTTTTTTGTTTCTATGTCAATGTTTAACCCTCACAGTGCTGATTAAATTCTAAATTAAGAAATATGCCCCCCCCCCAATAAACTGGTGACATACTAATCATATCCAAATCAGTTCTCACAAACTTGTTCAATCAATCAATAAAAATGTGTGTGCTATATATATGAAATCTTCAAATCCTGGATGAAGCTGTTTGTATTTTCACATAGTGCTAATTCCCACTGAAAAGGTATCTATCAAACTATTCTATATATATATATATATATATATATATATATATATATATATATATATATATATCTTCAAACTTATTAAAATTATTAAATTATATATTTATTATAATATAAATTATTAGATTTCCTTCCACATTATATATATATATATAATTATATTATTATATTATATATATATCAAACTATTCTCCCTCCAGTTATTAGTAAATAGTTAAGCAGAATGGGCTATTTAACCTTAATATGGCAACAGCTCTAGAAGGAAAAGTCTAAATTCCAACCCGTTAAACTCCGCTTAAAAAATTGACCTTGTATCAAATTCTGTATGTGCAGAGGGGTTGGTATATCATCATCATCATCATCATCATCATGTCGTGCAATCAGCATGGATATCCATAACAATCTCTCGCCAACCCTCCCTATCATTCATTGACCAGGAAGGTCCTCCATCAGCATTCTCTCATTGGTATATACATACTATGAAATGGGGAGAATCACAGAAAGTACCACTATAAAAAAAATGAGCTAACTCTGGTTCCTATGTCTCAAGTACACATGCACATAATACCCTACTTTGTTCTCAACTCTTATAGTCCTATTCCACAAAGGTTAACAGGGATTCATTTTTCGTAGTCAACATAAGAGTTAAGTAAGTACTGATAGGCAACACTCTTGTAAATCAGTGTAAATAGCAAAACATTTTATTAAATCAAAGTTTGTCCCAAGGAGGAGTTTGAAGAATTGCCAATATCAAAACAACAAACTAATTAACCAGTCAATATAAAAATGTCAATAAATTGATTTTTTTAATCATAATTATAGGATGAAAGAAAAAAAGCAATTACTAATGCAAACAAAAAGATACTGTGTCGGTCAAGACACAAAATTAGATTGACCACAAAACAAAAGCTTTGGCTTTTCAGGTAAAGATTAAATATCTACTAATATATATTACGTCACTGCTTTTCTGTTCTGTTGGACTGGACTATAGAATACACCGACTACACCTCTGCAAACCCACCCACTCAAATGGGGCCACCTGCTGGCTGTGACCTGTAATGCTTTGGCTTTTCAGGTAAATATTAAATATCTACTAATATATTACGTCACTGCTTTTCTGTTCTGTTGGACTGGACTGTAGAATACACTGACTACACCTCTGCAAACCCACCCACTCAAATGGGGGCCACCTGTTGGCTGTGGGTTGTGACCTGTAATGCTCGAGAACAGGATCGTGGTTGGCTAAGCATTCCATGACCCAAGTACTAGGAGGCCCCGTGACATGCAACACTACACTTTGGACCTTACTTGGGCTAGACAGACGGTTGGAGAGGCCCCATCCAATCAATCAGCTAATCATGTCAAGCCTTAGTACCTACATGGTTGTCCTAACTTGTCTTATGGCAAAAACGATTCTGGAAGATGTGCGACGTGACTTCATTACAAGATTCTCATTTTATTGTTTTATTTTTAGTGTTCTCATTTCTTTTTGGTAGAGGTGACAAGACTTTCAAACACCTGTATTTGGAGGAAAAATCACCCTCCTTGATTTTGGGCGCAAAATATTGGTGTTGTATATATGTGATTGATACTAATTTCTGTATAAAATAAAAACAAAAAAACAAAAGACCGAAGGTGTAATAGAAGGGAAAAAAAAAATTTTTTTTTTTAATTATCTGCTCAGGTAGTAAATAAATACCGAAAATCGGAAAATAAAATGAAAAAAAAACTATAAAAATAATTTTTGGAGATTTTTTTCTCTTCTTTTACTCATTTCGATAATTATTTAATTGGCTATTATTTTATAAAAAAAAAAAATATATATACATCAATATTTGTTCTGTTTAAAAGGGGGGAGGCACTAAATTTCCAATACAGTTTTCAACCAAAAAAAATAATAAGGTGATTGATATTAAAGTAAAATAGTTAGATTCTAAAAAAGTATTTTTTAATCTAATAATATGACATTTTAAACTTTAAATTTTGCTGCTCATATTTTTTATGAATTTTATATATTAATTTATCATAGCAGAAATACTTAAAGTTTTGAAATGAAATTACTGATGCATTATAAAATTCATTAATTCAGGCCGATCGAAATTGACGAAAAAAAATCGTTTTTAAATGTATTAAAAATAATTTACACGTGTAATATTTATTTGCCCCCTTTTTTTTTTTAATGATGCTCATTATGTTAGTACTTTTCGACTTAGACAAAAATTTGACCTTAAATAATTGATTTAATTAATTTTAATTAGTTTTTAAAATTCATAGCAGCCGATTTTTTGGTATACCTATCTTATATCATATATAAATGATTAGGACATGGATTTAATATGATAAAACTAAGGAAATATTTAGAAATAATGGTCTTCTAGTGAACAAGATTGTATGTTTGTAAAAAGGCACAAAAGGACAAAGACATGTTAAAATTATATTTTCAAAAGGTTAAAATTCCATGATATTCTTAAAACCAATAGAAATAATAGTAAAAAAAAAAAAAATTTAAAAAAGAAGATAATACACAGTGTGAATGCAGACAGTTGCAAACTGTTTAACTTACCCCGACCAATCTTGCAAATAATATCAAACACTTCATCTGGCTGACGTGCAAGGCATTCATCACTCAATTTCAATTCACTGCAAATAGAAAATAAATTCAAATTAGAATTAAAGATAATATCAATGTAAAATAAAATCTACGGTTGATATACACTGACATACTTCAGACTAGTATCCCATCTTCATTGTTTTACTAGTTCAAGTACAATCAGTGTATAATAATAATAATAATAATAATATAATAATAACAACAACAGGAACAACCAAAAATAACTTTTCGAGTTGATTTTATTGTTTCAGCAGACCATAGAATGAAAGAAAAAACAAAAAAATAGAAATAAGACTAAAAAAAATAATAAAGGCAAAAAGATAAGTACTTGGATCTTGCTAGAGAACAGAAAAAGCGGAGGAACATAAAAGTGATAATGATACAAATTTTAGTTGGTGCTCTTGGAACAGTTCCCAAAGACCTGGAAAAAAGACTGGAGCGATTGGAGATCAGAGGAAGAATCAAGACCAATCAGACCACAGCACTGTTAAACTCAGCTAAAATACTGATAAGAGTCCTGGAAACTTGAGCAGATTTACTGTCACTTAGGCTTCAGTGAAAAACCAACAGTTAAATTCAGCCGATTGATCGAAGGGGCCTCTTCAACAATCCGCCTAGGATCTACATTTTGTAGTGTTCAATGTGTTTGACACAGGTGAAAATTAAATACAAAGGAAAGAAAAAACATTTTTTTCTCTCAGACTTCCATCAGGCAGGACTGACATGAGGTCTTTTTAACATGCAGAGCCATACACAAATCAAAACTCATGTGATGGACAGTGCAAAAAATGCACAGTTTCTATCAACATTTTTCCTTAACCCGGCCCTCACCCCTTTTACTTCTTGGTGGGCCTGGAACCATGTGATTGTTTTAGCTTACTCACGTAATTGAAGCCAAAGGCCCTAAATCAGATAACATACAAGGAATGTTAATTTGACTTCGTAGATGTATTTTACAAAATCAAATACCCATGATTGAAAAAAAAATTGCTAAAAAATCATGGAATTGTCTGATTTTCAGGAAATTTTTCATTGTTGATTTTTCAATGAATGAATTTTATAATGCAATCATTATTTCATCTAAAAACTTTCTGATTTAGTGGTAGAGGGTTAGATAAATATATACAATATATAAATCTCTAAAAAGAAAAAAAATGTTTAAGTCAACACAAGAAGAAAAAGTACATGTTCACACTTTAATAAAACCCAAGAAATTGAAAATTACATTAAAAACATCCCCACACCCAATATAAAAGAATAGATATTCTAGATAAATAACAGCAAACATCCACAATGTATAGATTCCCTGTATCACCTAAATTGATTTGGTAGTGAAGAGGATGTTAAAACTGATCCATTTTGTCATGATGAAATGATCATTTTAGCATCTACTTAACATGTAAAAAAGATCATTTCTACATTCCTCTGAGTGAGACATTAAAACAATCTTTTTCTCACCCCATTACAAAAAAAGAAAAAACAAGTAAAATAAAAATAAACACATCACTAAAATAACAGACTGGCTGAATTCAACTTTCTGTACTGACGCCTCCCACAGTGTAATGGTTAGCAAGTTAGACTAGCAAACCATTATTAGTGATTCGTGTCTCACTGGTGCCCATACACCCAAACTTGTTCCATAACAAAGCAAAGCTTAGTAAATAATTATTTACCTAAAATATTAATATATTTATCAGTAACTAGCCGAGCTATGGATATAACACAGTATGATAATTTAATTATTACAACATTATGTTACTAAGATATTGCAAATACTTCAATACGTAGTCAATATTTCGACTAAACATTTTATCGCTTCTGCGCGCTCACCCCTCCCTTTCTCTTATATTTTTGTTAGCATGTGCTTTATCCTCCTTCCTTTTTCTAATAAAAACGGAATTAGTCCATATTTAGCTGTACCTCATAATAAATAAGTATTCTTGGATAAAACAACGTCCGATAACCAGGATTAAAGTGCATTTCATCTTGAATGATTGACGATCTCATTTTAAACCATAGGGGGTTTCAAGATGATAACGTCGTACAATAAGTATTAATATATAGATAGAATATATAAAATAAAAACAATTTAACAAAACCTTAACTTGCACATTTTTTTTCCAAAAATAGCTTACTTTTGATGCATGATAAACATTTTTCTATTTTTATTAAATATAAGATTTAATTAGCATGAAACTTAAAAACTTGTGGCTTCAGCCATCTTTCATCCATGACTTAAGCAAACCACAAAAATTAGTATAATCAACTAATACATGTAAGCTATTTACATTCTCTTTTAGTAGTTGATTGCATATATAGAAGAGCTGAAAGCCTAAAGAATGTGGCTAGCATATTTATGTTAAATATCTCACGAATCTTGCAAGTAAGAAGAAGAGTTTAGTTTTAAGTAGCACATGCACATGCAGTATGAAAAAGAAAAAGAAAAAAAAGAATGTAGAATTGTCTTCCAATGGAACCTAGGAGACTTTTGTGACTAAAAGTGCAGAATCATCAACATGAAAAGAAGAAGAAAAATGATGGAAACACCTGCGATATGAGGAAGAAAAAAACGACAGGGGGAAAACAAGAATGCAGAAATATATAATGATATTTGTGAAATGGAGAGAGAGAGATCACTAATATATCTCTATCCAATATGCATCTGCTGTGAACAAATATCAAATCACAATGCAACATATCAGGAGTACAAACAATAATGAAACACTAACAACTATAAATCATGGTTAACCCTTATTAATAGCATTATAGTAATATAGGTGCGTGGTTTAATGGTTAGATCGTGGAAATAAACTCATCTACCAAGTTTTCAAACCTGGACGAGGCTGATTGCCATTTCCTATTTGATAATAACCTTGGAAAGTATGACATCCAACTACTCTCTCTCAGCTATGTCTAGATAGTAGCGCAGACGGCTCTTTAAATCTTGACTAGGAACTATTAGGAAAAAGGGAAACTCTGAAATGCGAAATGCTGTTTAACTCACTTAAGAAATTGACTTTGTTTAATCCTGCTTGAGTGGAGGTTTGGTGCATATATTATATATATTATATAGTTAACTTATTATATGCTCCAAAAACAAACTTTGTAGAGCTCTCAAGACGACTTTAATGACTTTCAACGCCAGCTAATAAGCAATGATCGTCTGCTTTTATAGATTTTACTCTTATGATCATAAAATATAACACTATGATGTATTTATCAGTTAAAACACCCTCCTTAATGCTGCTGCAATGACAAAAAAGTTAAGAACCAGCTATGAAAAGTCAGTGGATTTCCACTCTTGTCAAAAAGTAGTTGCTGTGTCTAGCCACATTATAGACCTTGAACACGAAACACGTGTCTGTGATTGACATTATTTATATTTATATATATAATATATATATATTATATATATGAAAGTAAGTAAACAAACAATGTGTTTATTTTTGATAGCCTTTTAGCAGACAATTTTTGGAGATATGTGCTTAATTGAAATCATACCTAATTTTGAAAATTAATAGTTAATAATAATGAATTACGGCCAAAAATTTATTTGTTTCAAAATGTAAGGCAAACAAATCGAGAAATATCAATCCCTTATGTGACATTTCACCATTTAGTCTCATCAGCAAGTTATACATGAGACGCTCCGTGGTTACTCGAAACCACGACTTTCAACTTGCATATAATTATATATATATATATTATTATATAGAGGCTTGGAAAATGATGAAGAAATCATTAAGCAGTCACTTGAGTTGATTACACTGCATATGGCCCTAAATTATACAGTGAACATCCTAAAATAAAATAAAAAAAAATCATGTTTTATAAATATTGTAGGCCATACACTTAATTACACAAATGAGGAACAGAGTGCTAAATAGATGGAATTCTAGAAATATGCAGATTTTACTATTGAATTACAACAGATTTCAATATAAATATTCACTTATAAACAAATTTAATTAAACTCTCTATTCTCATAATATTATATATTTTTTTTAAAATTTTCTCTCAAAAACAAGAGTTTTTGAAATTTGTTTCTTCATGTTGCTTATTTCTAGATCTTTGATTTTCTCCCATCTTACAACAGGCATTTGAATCACACTGGAGGCGAGACAGATGAGCGCGAGAGAGATGGCTAAAATAGCCAAATTAGGTCACAGGTTTAATTACCTACTTAATTAGCAAAAATAGATAAGATTAAATAGAAAGTATATCTAAAAGTTCCTTTCACACAACATATATTTTTACTAACACATTAACAAACAGTTTTAAATTAAGTTCTAGCATCCCATGGTGAGTTTCTGATTTTTTTAATCCATAAAATGCTATATCTAAAAAGAAAACATCCAGCATTAAATTCCACAACCAGATATCCTATTAATTCAGGGATGATGAGAGAGAAGAAAAAAAAAATATTCAGTAATCATTTCACCAACGCAAAGTCTGTACAAAATCTTCCTATTATTACTTATTAGTTTTATAATGAAGATTTGTGAGTGTATTATCTGCGTATTCACTATTGTCCCCATCTTTCATTTTATTTTTACAACGGTTCAGCCATATGTCCTCGCCTTCTTCAGGTATTTCCTTTGCTAACTCGAACTTTCTTTAATCGACCATCACGAATTTAACCTAACCCTTTATTTATCCAACAGCATCTCCTCCT
>CM042164.1:77581269-77682943 GCA_023376005.1 Doryteuthis pealeii | reverse complement strand
AATAACACTAGCAACAGTTAATTCCAGTCCGATTGATCTTGTTAAGTCCAGGTGGCCTTCTTTCAACAATCCGCCTAAGGATCTACATTTTTGTAGTGTTCAAATGTGTTGACAATCAGGTGAAAATTAAAATACAAAGAAAAGAAACAAAAACAATTTTTTCTCTCAGACTTCTCTATCTAGGCAGGACCTGACCTGAGGTCTTTTTAACATGCGAGCCATACACAAATCAAATGCCATTGTTGTATGGACTAGTGCAATTAATATCAATACCTCGATTCAGTTCTCTATCAACATTTCTCCTTAAATCTGTTTTTTCGGTCTTCTTCACTCTTCCATCTCTTCTTCTTATCTTCTTTGGTGGGTTCTGTTGAACTCGATGTGATTGTTTTTGCTACTCATCTGATTATTTTGCAATGCCAGGCCCTAATATTCAGATAACATACCAAAGGATGTTAATTTTGACTCATGTCACGATGTTTTCTTTACACCATATAATCAATCTCATACCGATCCATGATTGAAAAAAAATTGTCTAAAAATCTCTCATGTGAATTGCTTTCTGATTTTCATTGAATATTTTCATTTGTTTGATTTTTTTCTCAATGCAACTTGAATTTTTATAATGCACCCTCAGTTATTTCATTCTAAAAACTTCATTGATTTTAGTTGGTGATCGGGTGGTTAGATAAATATATACAATATATAAATCTTCCCTATAACAATATTGAAAAAATAATTGCTCTTTAAGTCAACACCATTTTAAGAATGAAAAAGTACATGTTCACACTTTAATAAACCCAAGAAATGAAATTACATTATAATTATACATTCCTCTTCTACATCATTCCTTTCTTCTTAATATAAAAGTACATTTTTCTATGTTGTTATCTAGTATTAATATCCAGTCAGCAACATCTTTTTCACATATCTGCTATATTACGCATATTCCTGCCTATCTACTCTTCTTTCATATATATCTGATTGGTGTATGTGAATCGAGGTAGTAAACTTCGATTCTCTTTTTTTGTCATGTATGAATTTGGGTATTATCTTTTAGCTATTTACTCTTATATCATGTGAATTAAGGATCAATTTCCTCTTTTCTCTCTAATTCCTCTCTGTAGTGGAGACTATTTTTACATATTTACAATCTTTTTTGGTTTCTCTTCTTCTTATCTTCCTTTACTTTATACATTATAAAAGTAATAAAGCCATCAGTATATCTATATATATCTCTTACAAATATAAACCATCACTTAAAATAACAGACGGACTGAATTAATTCTCTGTTACTGACGCCTCCCATATGTTAATGGTTAGCAAGTTAGACTAGCAAACCATTATTAGTGAGTTCGTGTCTCAACTGGGGCCCCAATACACCCGAACTTGTTCCATAACAATGCAAAGCTTAAGTAATAAGTTTAATTTACCTAAATATTAATTTATATTTATCAGAATAGCCGGGCTATGGATATAACACAGTAAGATTAATTTAATTATACAAACATTTTATTGTTTACTTAAGAGTCTATTTGCAAATACTTTCAATACGTAGTCAATATGTTCGAAACTGAAAACATTGTTATCGCTTCTGCGCGCTCACGCTCCCGTCCCTTTCTTTTCTTATATTTTTTGTGGTAGCATGTGCTTTATCCCTTCCTTTCTTTTACTAATAAAAACGGAATAGTCCATTATTTAGCGTGATGACCTTCCATAATAATAAGTATCAGTGGATAAACACGCGTCCGTAAACAGGAATTTAAAGTGGCATTTCATCTTGAATGATTTTGGACGATCTCATTTTTAACCATAAGGGTGTTGCAAGATGATAACGGTCGTACAATTAAGTATTAATATATAGATAGAATATATAATAAACCAGATTTTAACAAAACCTTAAAACTTGCAGCAATTTTTTTTTTCCACAAAATATGCTTACTTTATGAATGATAAACATTTTCTTTTTTATTAAATATAAGATTTAATTAGGCATGAAACTTAAACTTGTGGCTGTCAGCCGATCTTTCATCCATGACTTAAAGCAAACCAACAAAGGTAGTATATCAACTAATACAGTGAAGCTATTACATTCTCTTTTAGTAGTTGAATGTGTGCATATATAGAAAAGAGCTGAAAGCCTAAAGAATGTGGCTAGCATATTATTGTTTAAATACTCACGATCTTGCTAAGTAAGAAGAAGAGTTTTATTTTAAGTAGCACATGCACATGCCAGTATGAAAAGAATAAGAAAAAAAGAATGGTGAGAATTGTCTTCCCCAATGAACCCTGGAGACTTTTGTTGAGCTTAAAGTGCAGATCAATCACATGAAGAAGAAGAAAGAAAGATGATGGAAATCACCTGGATAGGAGGAAGAAAAAAAAGACAGGAAAAAAACCAAGAATGGCAGAAAATATATAATGGAATGTTGTGGAAATGGAGAGGGAGAGGAGGATCAAACTAATATATCTCTATCCAATATTGCATCTGCTGGAAACAAGATATCAAATTACAAATGCAACTATCAGAGTAACAGAAAAATAATGGAACCTAGACAACTAATAAATCAGTTGGGTAGCCCTTTGTAATAGCAATATAGTTATATAGGTGCGTGGTGTAATGGGTTAGAGTCGTAGGAATAAACTCATCTACCAGAGTTCAAAATCTGGACGAGGCTGATTGCATTTCCTATTGTGATAAATAAGCCTTGGAAAGTATGCAATCCAACTAACCTCTCTCTTCAGCTATGGTAGATAGTAGGGCAGACTGGGCTCTTAATTCTTTGACTAGGTAACCTTGTCTAGGAAAAGGAAAACTCTGAAATGCAATGCTGTTTTAACTCCACTTAAGAAATTGGACTTTGTGTTACATCCTGCTGAAGTGGAGGGTTTGGTATATATATTATTATATTTATATATATATACTTATTTATATGCTCCCAAACAACTTGTAGAGCTCTCAAGGAGCGACTTTAATTGACTTTCACCGCAGCGTAAATAAAGCAATGATCGTCTGCTGTTTATAGATTTATCTCTTTGATGATCATATAATATATATACACTGATGTATGTTTATCAGTTAAAACACCGCTCCTTAATGGCTTGCTGTCAATGACCAAGAAGTTAAAGGACCAGGCTGAATGAAAAGTCATTGGATTTCACTCTTGGTAAAAGTAGTTGCTGTGTCTAGCCACATTGATGGACGTGAAACATCGAACAGGTGTCTGTGGATGACATTATTATATTTATATATATAATATATAATATATATATATTATATGAAAGTAAGTAACAAACAATGTGTTTATTTTTGATATGGCCTTTTTAGCAGACAATTTTTGGGATATGTGCTTAATTGAAATCATACCTAATTTTGAAAATTAATTAGTTATAAATTAATGAATTTAGGCGGGCATATATGTCAAATGTAAGGCTAAACAAATCGAGAAAATATCAATCCCTGTATGTACATTTCGACCTATTAGGTCTCATCAGCAAGGTTTATAGACATGGGAGACGGCTCCGTGTGTGACTCGAAACCACGACTTTCAGCTTTGGCATATATATATATATATATATATTAGTTATATAGAAGGGCTGTGGAATCGGAGTTGGGAAGAAATTAAGCAGTCCCTGGAGTTGAATTTACACTTCATATGGCCCTAAAGTTATACAGTGAACACTCCTTAGAAATAATATAAAAAATCATGGTTTTAATAATAATTTTGTAGGCCATTATCACTTAATTACACAAATGAGAAGGAGGTGCTAAAATAGAATGGGAATTCTAGAAATATGCAGATGTTACTATTGAATTTACAACAGATTTCAATATAAATATTTCACTTGATAAAAAAAATTTTAATTAAACCTCTCTCTCTATATATATATAAATATTTTTTTTAAAATTTTCTCTCAAGAAACAAGAGGTTTTTGAAATTTGTTTCATGTCATGTTGCTTATTTCTGAGATCTCTTGATTTTCTCCCTCTGTACTAACAGGCATTTGAATCACACTGGAGGCTAACAATGACCAAAACATTGTAAAATAGCCAAGATTAGGTCAACAGTTTAATACCTACTTATTAGCAAAGAATAGATAAATTAATAGAAGTGATATCTAAAATGTCCTTTCACACTAACATATATTTTTACTACACAGGACATTAAGCCAGAACAGTTTGAAATTAATTCTAGCAGTCCTTGTGAGTTTTCTGTCTGGTTTTTTTTTAATCCATAAAATTCTATAATCTAAAAAGAAAACATCCAAGCATTAAAATTCCCACAACCAGATATCCTATTAATGCAGTGATGTATGAGAAGAGAAGAAAAAAAAATGATTCAGGTAATCGATTTTCCCAACTGCAAAAGTCTGCCTACAAAATCTTTTCCTCTATTATTTACTTTATTTATTTTTAATAATGAAGATTTGATTTGTATTATCTGCGTTATTCAGACTATTGTCCCCATCTTCATTGTTATTTGTACAACGTTCAGCCGATATGTCCTCCGGCTTCTTCAGGTATTTCTTGTCGAACTCGGAACTTTCTTGTAATCAGGAGCCATCACGGAACTTTGAACCTAACCCTTTATTTAGTCCACGGGGGGCGGGGAGTATCCTGTTCTCATTCCGTTAACCATAGCTGGGGTAGGAGTTTGTTTAATTATTTTTATAACTGCCTTCACCAGGATTGAACTCGGGGTTCCAGAGATAACTGTCACTTAGAACTGTCTTAACCTAACTACCTTATCCACTAGTCCATGTGTCCAATTGATAATACTAATCTTCAAGCCTCATCTCAAACATTCAGAGAAAAAAAGATTTGATTTATATTTGTGAAGATAATTAGAGAATAAAAATTAAATAGTAAAACAGCATGGAATTCTTTTTGCATCGACTATTTTAAATAGGAGACATTAATTTTTTTTCAGAGAGTCTGTGTACTTTTTTTTTTTCTGACGCCCACCAGGCGGATCAATACAAAATCTTTTTTTTTTATGTAAAGGATTTTAATGGGGGCATCCTGTGATGATCTAACTTACGATTCAGTAATAATGGATCTGCGAGACTAACTTTTTTTTGCACCCCCACCTTCTACCAGGCAGCGCCGGGTAGCGCTTCTAGTTTGAAACTATACTGCAATAGCTCTTGAGTAAATATATCAAATATTGTAATAATTTAAATTATCATACTGTGGTATATCCACAGGTCCTGCTAGCAGAAATTGTATTGTGCCAAGTTGATTAGCAAAGAAACTGAAAGAACATTTAAGTAAATATATCAAGTATGCATAGTGATACCTATAAAATTATTTAAAAAGAAAAAAAAAAAAGCAGGGATGACATATCACACACTCTAAACCTATTGTATTTTGTACAATAGCTACCAGGAGACAACAGGGTGAAGAATTAGGATGCTACTGATTGGGAGGGGCTGGGAAGTCGAAATTAGGATGCTACTGATTGGGAGGGGCTGGGAAGTCGAATTAGGATGCTACTGATTGGGAGGGGCTGGGAAGTCGAATTAGGATGCTACTGATTGGGAGGGCTGGGAAGTCAAACAAGTCACTTCTGAGAAAGTTAAGAAAAAATAGTTTAGTTAAAAAAGGTACCTAATGACAGTAAAGAATCAGCTGTAGTAGAGTTATCTGCTATTTAATTAGGATTCACATTCTCTAAATAAAAAATAAATAAAATAAAAACAACAAAAAAAAAACCCATTGAAAACATCCTATCAACAAACACAGACACCAAAGAATGAATGGTATGCTAGTATGCAGTAAATACAATTCACCAATCAGTTTATAACTTGGGTTATTTTCTAAATGTTGTGTATTTATCTATCTATATCTAAGGTGAGCAAACAGTGATAAGACAAACAGGAATACCTCTTTTATATTATTTATTTTTATTGTTTTCTCACTAGTTTCGATCTTAGGTAATCTTCAGGTGAATTTCTTGTGAAAGAAATTTGTTTTAGAAAGTTTTAAATAGTTTTCTAAGTGTTTTGCATACCACACACCCGTATGTATGTATGTATGTAATATATATATATAATATATATATATATATATATTAATATATATAATATGTGTGTGTATATATATATACAAAACACACACGGTGTGTGGGTGTGCCATACTTGCACATATGTAAAGTTATGAAAAATAACAGCAGTTTAACTCAGTAATTTGTTGCTTCTGACACAAGTAATTATTTATTGCTAGCAGCATGCCTATTATATCTTGGCAACTTAGTGGTTCCTGTTTAAATGGTGATAAATAATTTGTTATATTCAGCTTTAAAAACCAAATTTGTGACAAATAATAGTGTTTTTTTTTTTTTAAAATCCAATCTAGTATTTTGTAATCATTATAAAAAAGTAATTGTTTCGCTGATAGACTTTTTTTTGCTTTTTTTCCCTCCACTTTTTGGTTTGTTTGTTTGTGTAGTTATTCAAATAGCCATTTTCTACCCTGAAACTGGTCACAATATGGCTTCTTGGGATCACTGCTTGGGTCTACTATAAAGGGGAGTAAGATTGTAATTTATTTTATGTTTAATATAAGCTTGCTTTCCAAATCAGTTCCATAAATAAAAATAAAAAAAAAAACAACTAAAATTAAAAAGATGAAGAAAAAAAAAAAACCCCCATCATTATTCTTAATCTAAATATTTCCAAGCAATTTTATGGTTTCAAAGTATCTTATCTAATAATAACAAGATATGGTTTTAAGTAACTATTTTTATTCAATGTCACTTGTTTTGCACAATGGTTTCAAATAACTAATGATAATCCTTAGTAAACAACTATAGCTTCAAATTACTATTCTTAATACAAATAATTTACAGTTATAATGGCATTAAGTATTCCTATTGAATACAATTTGTAAAACAGATCTATTTACACAAATGGTACAGATAATACCACTCTGGTTCAAAGTGAACCTGGGAGTAAAGGCAATAAGAGTACTCTCTACACCCTCATATCTCAGAACTGAAGCCTCGCCATCAGATGCTGTTTAATGTCCAGTTGAAAGAAGATGTGCTTAAACACTCATCAGTAATTCCACAATATATTTTAATCAGGCTCAATAATTATGTTGACACAGTGGACAGCACTTGAAAATTAAGACACACAACACACACACCACACACACACACACACTTGTAAATCCTAGCTAAAATTTGTTGGTCCTGACATGTTGGATCAAGTAAAAACCATATAAAATGTTGCAGTGGGGAAATAGATAGTAAAACAGCAAAACAAATGAGAAAGAGAAAAATTATTTCTCAATTTTTAGATGAGGCTTGATAATTTGTATTATTTGGATTTTTATCATCTTTATTGTTATCTGCACAACATTTCGATTATGACAAGAAGGTTTTTGAGTTCCAAAGCAAGGTCCATGTTGAGGAAGGGGTCCCGAGTTCAAGAAGAAGGTCCCAAGTTTGAGGCAGGGGTTCCCGAGTCAGACAAGGTCCCCCAAATGGTTTGAGGAAGGGGTTCCCGAGTTCAAAGACAAGGTCCCCAAGTTTGAAAGAGGGGGTTTCCGAGTTCAAAGACAAGGTCCCCAAGTTTGAAGAGGGGGTCCCCAAGTTCAAAAGACAGGTCCCAAGTTTGAAGAGGGGTCCCGAGTTCAAAGACAAGGTCCCCAAGTTTGAGGAAGGGGTTCCCGGAGTTCAAAGACAAGGTCCCCAAGTTTGAAGAGGGGGTTCCGGTTCAAAACGAAGGTGCCTAAGTTTGAAGAGGGGGTCCACAAGAAATACCTGAAGAAGGCTGGAGGGCACATCAGCTGAAATGTTGTGGCAGATAACAATAATCCAATAATCCAAAGAGAAACATGTAGCATTTGAATAATTTTGATATTTCCTACTGTTGTCCTCATCTTCATTATGGTATGTATAAACACAATGTTCAGGCGCACTGGTAATCTCAGGCCTTATTTGGTGTTTTTTCAATTACTTTAAAATAAATCATCATCAGATGATAACCTTGAATTCAAACAGCAATAAATTTAATACCACATAAAGATGAGGACAACAGTCCAAAATATCCAAATTATTTATATCAAGCCTCTTCTCATAAATCCAAAATAAATATGTCAGCATTTTTTTGATGAGAAGATGCCAGAGTTTATGTGGGATGAGAGATTTAGAGAAAATTATTTTATGAGGTTCCATTCAGCTAATCAATTATGATAGATTATCTGTGAACCTGTTGGGTTCCCATTGTAACAACGGTCCATGATGAATTGATGCTTCTTTTAGGAAAGAGTGATAGGGTTTATAATTAGAATTTATAGGTATCTGTTATATCAAGAAATTCAGAGATTAATAAAAATAATTTCAGCTGAAAGCCCCACAAAATTATTCTGTTGCAAATAGTAGTAGAATTTACTTTATTCTCTATGAGTATTTTGATTGCATTGTGAGAGAAGAGAGGAAAAGAAAGGAAGAAATCTAGAAGAGAGGGTGAGAAAAAGGAGAGAGAAGGAAAAAAGAAAAGAGAAGAAAAAAAGAGAGAAGGAAAAAAAGAAAAAAGAGAGAAGGAAAAAAAGAGAGAAGGAAAAAAAAGAGAGAAGGAGAGAGAAAGAAAAAGAGAGAGAGAAAAAAAGAGAAGAAAAGAGAAGAAGAAAAAAAGAAGAGAAGAAAAAAAGAGAGAGAAGAAAAAAAGAGAGGAGAGGGGAGGAGGAGAGAGAAAAGAAAGGAGAGGAGAAGAGAGTCTTTTAAACTAAAATGATTAAAGAATGGTTGAGAAAGGCTAAAATGACACACTTATAACAAAAGAACATAACTGTTCCTTATGTTTTAATAGACATATAAAACCCTCTCTCTCTCTGGTGTGTGTGTGTGTGTGTGTGTGTGTGTTATCTTAAAACTTGTAACAATGTCATTATTTTACAGCCCAACCCAAAATGCATATAAAAATAAAAAGCAATTAAAATCTGTCAATACAAAGAAAAATAAATAGGTTATAGTGAAATAATGAAAGACAACAAATAGTTAAGAAAAAACAAAGTAGAAAGGCATGTGATAAAAACATATATGAAACATCTGACATTAATAATGAATAAAAAACAAAAATGAAGAACTTAGTGTGTAAAACTAAACCCTGTGTACCTGAAAACATGCCTTACCTTATAAATGGGGTAACTTATTTTTTTGAAAAACACTTGTGAGTAATGAAGTTTTAGGTCAATGTTTCTCAAACCCCACCCCTTTTTACTACTTCAGACACACACGTTGAAATAATTAAACCCTGGGGGTACACTTTTAATTTCAATAAAATAGAATTAGTCTTAAAATTACAAAATCCTGGACGTGGCTGTTTTGCATTTCCAATAAGCGCTAATACGCCTAGGGAAATGTATGAAACCAACTTTTTTTCTCTTCAGCTATGGGTTAAATAGGACATGATTGGGCTTTCTTTAACCTTGGTTAGGCAACGCAGTCCCATTCCCCGCATTCTTTATTATTATTATTATTACTAGAAAAGAATATGCACCTCCAGGTTAAGTATTTAAGTTTTGAATTAATTGAAAAATATAGTTAAATTAGAAAGACTAATGAAATTGAATAAGAGTTCATATAAAAAGATATTTTTAATTTTATTTTAATTGGTTTCTTCTAAATAATTAGAGATTGATTTTAATACATTGGAGAAATGAAACAATAGTATTAAAATCATAACACCCCAGTAATTTATTTGTTAAAACCAGTATGGCAAATTAACCCGCAGCCATAATATTATGGAAATCTTTTAATTTCTTAGTGATAAAATACATTGCAGGGATTTTTAAATGCACTTAATAACACGGGCATTTTTTAAGATAAATCTAACTCAAATTTTCATAGATACAGTGTCAATAAAATAAGACTTAATTCTATTCCCTATATATTAATGATTTTGACCTATAAATTAAATACTCTTGATAAAGAATTCCTGAGGGTATTGTGGAAAGTAAGTGACAGTAGTTTTGGTTACAGAACACCGAATCCTACATTATAATAAGAAGATATGTTTTATGCCTTCTTGGCTCTCCTCCCTTTTTTCTAATCTTCCTCACATAAACTTTTTAAAAAATTCTTTGCACAGAAGCAATAAATCAGGTAAAATTCTGTTTAAGTAATCATCCATTGTTCCTCAACATACCTCATAAATTTCTTTTTCTTAAAATTATTAAAATCTTTATTTTTTTTTTAATACACTATTTACTGTTTTTGATTTGATTAGGCAAATTTGTTCGCAAAATATATTACTCTATTAGCAAAAACATCCAACAGGTTATAAATTTAGCTTTTAAAATTTGGCCTCGACAGTAAGTTTTCCAGTTCAAGGAGAAATATCTTAAAAAAAAATAGCAAATATATGCACCCTCGCGGAATGCAAGTATTTAAGTTTGATATAATAAAAATATATTAAATTAAGAAAGGCTAATGAAACTGGGACTAAGAATGCAGATAAAAAGATCTGCAAACAGAGGGGGTTAACGAAAAAATAGAACAAACTTTGAAACTAACTATTCCATCATTTTTTCCATTACTCCCCTGCTTTCTTGGTAAATTTTCCTAATTTAACTATTTATAGTTAAAATAGGAAGTAAAGGTAATATCCAGTTATTTCTTCTGTAAATAAATTTCTTTTAGTTATCCACGAGATTTTTGTTTATATTTCTTAAGATAAAACCAAACAGTTAGAAATCAATAATATCAAGCAACAATATTTATTAAAATAAAATTTTAAATATCAATATGCAAATTAGCCTTCTCGTTCAAACTGTAAACCGCTATTTTGTTGTATATATATAAATACAATTGCATGTTATTAGTACGTCGAATGGTCACCAGATTAATAATTAAACAATTTTATTAATAACTGAAGGTTTAAAAGAATGAATCATGGAAATTTGACGTAAATAATTAAGGGAATTGTGACTTGAGTAGTAATATAAGTTTCGGTTTACAGACAGAAAAACACACAATCTCCATTATAATAAGATGTCTACATACGAGAAATTCCAATTAAATTATTTTGGAACAGTGTCAATTAGATGCTCCTCTCATTCTCTGTCTAGCAAAAGAGGTCAATCCTAATTTCTCTAATCTCTCACCTGTAACTAATCTTTTTACTCTTTTTATTAGTTTTATACTCTTCTTTATATGCCTTCCAATCTCAATATTACATTCTCCAATTTCCATATCCAGACACTGGATGCTTTAGCTTTAATTGTATCATCAAATGCCAACCTCTAAATTGCATTCCAATTTACTTTTTGTATCTCTGTTGCTCAATTTTATTTCAACTTTAATGAATTTCAGAAGCTGAAAATTTTTATTAAATCATCAGGAGTTTTTTAATGTTTTCTTCTTTCAAATGGAGGAAATTTTTTCATATAATATTAACCTATTATGCAAGTTTAATTGTGTCATAATGGAGAAGGGGGTAATTTTCAGCAGGAATTTGGTGGTGCCTTTATATATCATGGATGAATATAAAATTGACGACAAAGTAAATATACATACACATTAAATATATCAATTCTTGCTTTTGTGCAAAAAATTATGAAGATTTGAATTTTATTTAAAGATTAAAATATACCATAGAATAGATTGAAAGTCTACTTTAAATGTCTAGTACTTGTAAATCTCAAAAAAGTAAACAATCAGACACCAGGTTTCCCCCACTCTTAGCCAAAGTTCCATGCTGGTAGCCTACTAGTATTTAATAAAGGATATGTTAAAGTACGCCCACCCCAAATGCTTCAGGCAAATGACAGAGCAGTCTTTTGCCATTGGGTTTATCATTTCTTGGTCTACAAAATAGAAATTAACAGTTATCGTAGATTAAACAAAATGGTGGTTGGTACAGCACAAAAAATAAAGTAATTCAGGAATTTAAGTATTTTTTAAGTAATTCTTCAAAACTATTTAATTTAGCAATATAAAAGGGTTAACAGTGTCTTTGTAGAAAGAATATTTAGGCAGTCATTGGATGAATAAAAAGACAGTGATACTGATAGCTTTTTTAATGTTAGTAAGTCCTGGGACAGCACATATTTTGCTTTGAATGAGTCTCTCAGGAAAAATTTGATGGGTCCCAACTAAAGTTTCTTAATACTTGTAGGGATTTATTTATGATCAGGGGAAACATTAAGAACTAACCTACCCGTGTAATTTTTTCGAAGAAAACTAATTGAATGTAATTACAGGTTAGCTTGAATGGGGAAAAAGGGGGTGGGGGGAAGACACTTGGGCATGGATGTGATTTACTGTCACTTTTAGATATCAGCATCTCTGAAAAGATGAACATTTTTAAAGAGCATTGCAATTCTCGAACGTGAATCTTATTATAATAGAGATTGTGTGTTTTTGTCTGTCTGTAACCAAACTATATAATGCTCAAGTCACAATTCCTTAGTTTATTTACGTCAATTCTCCATGGTTTTATTTTATATTAATGATAATATTATATAATTAAATTGTTTTACACATTATAATAACTACTGGCTGGCCATATCTACATCTAATAATAACTCAATTGTAATTTTATATATACAACAAATAGTGGTTTACAGAGGGAACAGGAAGGTTAATTGCATATTGTTATTAAAAAATTTGCTGTTATAAATATGCCGTTTAGTATTTATTGATTTCTAATTGTTTAGTTTTATCTAATGAATATGAGCAAAAATCTTAAAGGTAAATCTTAAAAGAAATCCATTAATAAGAAGAAAATAATGTGATTTTTATTCTTTATTTCTTTTTACTGAATAGTTAAATTAGAACAAAATTTAGCAAAAGAAAGACAAGAAGTGATGGAGAGAGTAAGTTTTCAGTTGTTTCTATTTTCCATATACCAGTCCCTGTTACCAATCTTTTTTTATCTGCATTCTTATCTGTTTCTTTTCTAATTTAATATAATATTTTATTAAATTAAAAACTTAATACTTGCACCCGGCAGAGGAATGCAATATATTGCTAGTATATTTTAAAAGATCTCATTACAAATTCTTAACAGAAAATTTCCTTAAATCAGATATTCCATGATTTTTGGCAATTTTTTTCCAAAAATGTGTGTGTGTGGTGGTGGGGGTGTGGTGGGGGGGTCAAAATTATATTGAAAAAAACACTGATTTTTTGACAAATTGGGTATACCTAGGGTAAGAAATGACAGTTGTTAATCGTCACAAAAATGCATACTCATCTCTTATATTAATATAGTGTTCCTTTAATTGTAACAACCATTATGCATCTTGCAACAATCTCTGTTAAATTAGATGTACCAAATCATCCAAGATGAAATGGAAAAAAATGTAAATCTGATTATCTGGTGTTGCTTATCTGCCAAATTTTTATTTCTATGAAGCGTCATCACCTCAGCTTAATAAATGTAGCGACCAATTCTAACTTTTATTATAAAGAAGGGAAGAAAGGGACATGCTACAAAGAAAAATACAATAAGAAAGAGAGAAGGGAAGATAGAAAGAGGGGGTGAACACTAATTTGTTTCATCGAACATAATGAAAAGAAAGAAAGAAAAGAAAAAGTGAGAGAGTTAATCAAGATATTATATATTTTACATATTGAACTATTTTGGGCAATATCTCTTAGTAAACCATAATAATGTTGAAATCCAGAAAGTCACAAAAAAAAAAAAAAACACAAACAAACAAACATAGAAATCCAAGATCTTCATGCAAATTCAATAAAATAGCATTATGTGACACCTGTTTTTGTATTTAATCAACTATTATATGAAATGAAACAATGAGACCAAAATGTAGCAACAAACGTAAAAATTGGGCAGTTCCTGGGTAGCCCAGTTTTCTTACTTCGAATGGCTTGGGGAAAAGAAAGCCATGGCTGCTCTAATCAAAGACAAAGTTTTAATATGCTTTGAAACACGCAAGTTGGTGGAGGAAATAAATAAAAGATGTGTTCCGATTATATAGACATCACTGGAATGATTGACGTAAAATTTTGAATTTCGCCAATAAGGGATGTGACAATCTTTGAGTGTGAGAGCAGCCATGGCTTTCTTTCCCAGCATTCCGAATAAGAAATACTGGGGCTACCAGGAACTGCCCAATTTTTAGGTTTTGCTTAATTTTTGTCTCATTTTCATTTCATATAATAGTTTGATAAATACAAAACAGGTGTCACATAAGTGTTCTATTTTATTTGAATTTGCATGAAAAGAATCTTTGGATTTCTATGTTTGTTTGTTTGTGTTTTTTTTTTTTTTTTTGTGACTTTCTGGATTCAACATTTTATATGTTTACTTAAGAGATATTGCAAAATAGTTCCATATGTAAAATATATAATAATGCTTGATTTACTCTCTCACTTTTTTTTTTTTTTTTTCTTTCTTTCTTTTCATTAATGTTCGATTGAAAACAAATTAGTGTTCACCCCCTCTTCTATCTTCCCTTCTCTCTTTTATTGTATTTTTTTTCTTTGTAGCATGTCCCTTTCTTCCCTTTCTTTATAAATAAAAGTAGAATGGTCATTATATAGGCTGAGGTGATGACGCTCATAAGCAAATAAAATTTGGCAGATAAGCAACACCAGATAATCAAGATTTACATTTTTTTCCATTTCATCTTGGATGATTTGGACGATCTAAATTTTTAACCAGAGATTGTTGCAGAAGATGATAATGGTTGTACATTAAGGAACACTAGTATTAATATAGAGATGATATGCATTTTTGTGACGATAACAACTGTCATTTTCTTACACTAGTATAACCAATTTGTCAAAAAATCAGTGTTTTTTCAATATAATTTTAATTTTGACGCACCCACCACCACCCCCACCACCACACAACACACATTTTTGGAAAAAAAATTGCCAAAAATCAGGGAATTATCTGATTTTAAGGAAATTTTCTGTAAGAATTTGTAATGAGATCTTTTAAAATAACTAGCAAAATATATGCATCCTCTGCCGGGTGCAAGTATTTAAGTTTTAATGTAAAAAATATTATATTAAATTATAGAAAGAACTAGATAGAATGCAGATAAAAAAGATTTGTAACAGGGAGGTATAATGGAAAATGAACAACTGAAACTACTCTTCCATCACTCTGTCTTTCTTTGCTAAATTTGTCTAATTTAACTATTCAGTTAAAAATAGGAAAATAAAGAATAAAATCACAGTTATTTCTTCTTATTAATGGATTTCTTTTAAGATTTACCTTAAGAATTTTTTGCTCAATATTCATTAAGATAAAACTAAAACAATTAGAAATCTAAATACTAAACGCATATTTATTATAACATCAAATTTTTAATAACAATATGCTAATTAACCTTCCTGTTCCCTCTGTAAACCACTATTTTGTTGTATATATAAATACAATTGCATGTTATTAGTATGTAGATATGGCCAGCAGTATTAATAATGTAAACAATTTAATTATATAATTATTATATTAATATAAAATAAAACCATGGAGAAATGTGACGTAAATAACTAAGGGGAATTGTGACTTGAGCATTAATAAGTTTTTGTTACAGACGACAAACACACAATCTCTATTATAATAAGATTCACGTGAGAATTGCAATGCTTTTAAAAATGTTCATCTTTTCAGAGATGCTGATATCTAAAAGGACAGTAAAATCTATCCATAGCTCCAAGTGTCTTTCCCCCCACCCCTTTTTCCCATTTCAAGCTAACTGTAATACATTTCAATAGTTTCTTCGAAATAAATTACACAGGGTAGGTTAGATTGCTTAATTGTTTCCCCTGATCATAAAATTAAAAATCCCTACAATTTATTAAGAAACTTTAAGTTGGGACCCATCAAATTTCCTGGAGACTCCATTCAAAGCAAATATGTGCTGTCCCCAGGACTTACTAACATAAAAGCTATCAGTATCACTGTCTTTTTTTCATCCATTGACTGCCTAAATATTTCTACAAGAACTGTTAACCCTTTTATAATGTAAATAAATAGTTTGAAAGAATTACTTTAAAATAACTTAAATTCCTGAATACTTTATTTTTTTGTGTGTACCACACCATTTTGTTAATCTTACGATAAATGTTAATTTCTATTTTTGTTAGACCATGAAATTGATACCCATTTGGCAAAAAGACTGCTCTGTCATTTGCCTGAAGCAATGGGGTGGGGGGTACTTTACATATCCTTTATTAAATACTAGAAAGGCTACCCAGCATGGACTTGGTAGAGTGGGGGGAAACCTGGTGTCTTGATTTGTTTACTTTGAGATTTACACAGTACTAGACATTTTAAGTAGACTTTCAATGCTATTTCTATGTATATTTTAATCTTTAAATATAAATCAAATCTTTCATAATTTTTTGCACCAAAAAGCAAGAATGATGATATTTAATGTGTATGTATATTTACTTTGTCGTTCAATTTTATATTCATCCAGATATATAGGCACACCAAATTTTCTGTGAAATTACCCCCTTCTCCATATTTAACACAATTAAACTTGCATAAAGGTTAATATTATATGAAAAAATTTTCTCCATTTGAAAGAAGAAACATTAAAAAAATCTCCTGATGATTTTTATAAAAATTTTCAGCTTCTTGAAATTCATTAAAGTTGAATATAAATTGAGCAACAGAGATATCAAAAAAGTAAATGAGGAATGCAATTTAGAGTTGGCTTTGATGATACATTAAAGCTAAGTCCAGTGGTCTGGATATGGAAATTGGAGTTGTAATATTGAGATTGGAGGGCATATAAAGAAGAGTAATAAAACTATAAAAAGAGTAAAAAGATTAGTTACAGGGAGAGATTAGAGAAATTAGGATTGACCTCTTTGCTAGACAGAAAGAATGAGAGGAGATCTAATTGACACTTTCAAAATAATTAATGGGAATTTCTCAGTAATGGTAGACATCTTATTATAATGGAGATTGTGTGGTTTTCTGTCTGTAACCGAAACTATA
Organism: Doryteuthis pealeii; assembly: GCA_023376005.1. Taxonomy (NCBI): domain Eukaryota; kingdom Metazoa; phylum Mollusca; class Cephalopoda; order Myopsida; family Loliginidae; genus Doryteuthis; species Doryteuthis pealeii. The sequence continues at coordinate 77,666,005 of CM042164.1, read as the reverse complement.
TTACTACTCAAGTCACAATTCCCTTAATTATTTACGTCAAATTCTCCAATGATTTCATTCTTTTAAACCTTCAGTTATAATAAAATTGTTTTACATTATTAATACTGTTGACCATATCTACGTACTAATAAATGCAATTTATTTATATATACAACAAAATAGCGGGTTTGCAGTTTGAACGAGAAGGCTAATTTGCATATTGATATTTAAAATTTTATTTTAATAAATATGTGCTTGATTTATTGATTTCTAACTGTTTGGTTTATCTTAAGAAATATAAAACAAAAAAATCTCGTGGATAAATCTTAAAAAGAATTTATTTACAAGAAGAAATAACTGTATATTATCCTTTACTTCCTATTTTTAACTAAATAGTTAAATTAGGAAAATTTACCAATGAAAGAGGGGAGTAATGGAAAATGATGGAATAGTTAGTTTCAAAAGTTGTTTCTATTTTTCGATTATACCCCCTCTGTTGCAGATCTTTTTATCTGCATTCTTAGTCAGTTTCATTAGCCTTTTCTAATTTAATATATTTTATTTATCAAAACTTAAATACTTGCATCCGGAGGGTGGCATATATTTGCTATTTTTTTTTAAAGATATTTCTCCTTGAACTGGAAACTTACTGTCGAGGCAAATTTTAAAAGCTAAATTTATTAACCTGTTGGATGTTTTGCTAATAGAGTAATATATTTTTGGAACAAATTGCCTAATCAAATCAAAAACAGTAATAGTGTATTAAAAAAAAAAATAAAGATTTAATAATTTTAAGAAATTTATGAGGGTATTTTGGGGCAACATGGATGAATTACTTAACAGAATTTTACCTGTATTATTGTTCTGTGGCAAAGAATTTTTTAAAAAGTTTTGATGTGAGAAGATAGAAAAAGGGGAGAGGCCCAAGAAGGCATAAAAACATATCTTCTTATTATAATGGAGATTCGGTGTCTGTAACCAAAACTACGTCACTTACTTCACAATACCTCAGGAATTCCTTTATCAATGAGTATTTAATTTATAGTCAAAATCATTAATATATAGAATAGAATAAGTCTTATTATTGACACTGTATCTATGAAAATTTGAGTTAGATTTATCTAAAAAATGCCCGTGTTATTAGTGCATTTAAATCCTGCATGTATCTTATCACTAAGAATAAAGATTTCCATAATATATGTGGCGGTTAATTTGCATACTGTTTTAACAAATAATTACTTGGTGTTATTGATTTTAATACTATTGTTCATTTCTCCAATGTATTAAAACATCTTCTGAATTATTTAGAAACCAATTAAAATAAAATTAAAATTCTTTTATATGAACTCTTATTCAATTTCATTAGTCTTTCTAATTTAATATATTTTCATTACATCAAAACTTAAATACTTACACCTGGAGGGTGCATATTCTTTCTAGTAATAATAATAATAATAAAAGAATGCGGGAATTTGACTGGTTGCCTAACCAAGGTTAAAGAGCCCAATCTGTCCTATTACCCATAGCTGAAGAGAAAAAAAAGTTGGTTTCATACATTTCCCTAGGGTATTAGCGCTATGTGAAATGCAAACAGCCACGTCCAGGATTTTGTAATTTTAAGACTAATTCTATTTATTGAAATTAAAAGTGTACCCCCAGGGTTTTAATTATTCAACGTGTGTGTTCTGAAGTAGTAAAAGGGGTGGGGTTTGAGAAACATTGACCTAAAACTTCATTACTCCCACAAGTGTTTTTCAAAAAATAAGTTAACCCCATTTATAAGGTAAGGCATGTTTTCAAGTACACAGGGTTTAGTTACACACTAAGTTCTCATTGTTTTGTTTTTATTCATTATTAATGTCAGATGTTCATATATGTTTTTATCAACATGCCTTCTACTTTGTTTTTTCTTAACTATTGTTGTCTTTCATTATTTCACTATAACCTATTATTTTTTTCTTTTGTATTGACAGATTTTAATTGCTTTTTATTTTTATATGCATTTGGGTTGGAGGCTGTAAAAGTAATGACATTGTTACAAGTTATTTTAAGATAAACACACACACACACACACACACACACACAGAGAGAGAGAGAGGTTTTATATTCTATTAAAACATAAGGAACAGTTATGTTCTTTTGTTATAAGTGTGTTCATTTTAGCCTTCTCAACCATTCTTTAACATTTAGTTAAAAAGACTCTCTTCTCTCTCCTTTCTTTTTCTCTCTCCTCTCCCTCTCCTCTCTTTTTTCTTCTCTCTCTTTTTTCTTCTCTCTCTTTTTTCTTCTCTCTCTTTTTTTTCTTCTCTCTCTTTTTTTTCTTCTCTCTCTTTTCTTCTCCCTCTTTTTTTTCCTTCTCTCTTTTTTTTCCTTCTCTCCTTTTTTTTCCTCTCTCTTTTTTTCTTTTTTCCTTCTCTCTTTTTTTTCTTCTCTTTTTTTTCTTTTTTCCTTCTCTCTCCTTTTCTCACCCTCTCTTTTTTCTATATTTCTTTCCTTTTCTTTTCTCTCTTCTCTCACAATGCAATCAAAATACTCATAGAGAATAAAAGTAAATTCTACTACTATTTGCAACAGAATAATTTTGTGGGCTTTCAGCTGAAATTATTTATTTAATCCTCTGAATTCTTGATATAACAGATACCTATGAAATTCTAATTATAACCCTATCACTCTTTCCTAAATAGAAGCATCAATATCATCATGGACCGTTGTTACAATGGGCCAACAGGTTCACAGATAATCTATCATATATTGATTAGCTGAATGGAACCTCATAAAATAATTTCTCTAAATCTCTCATCCCACATAAACTCTTGCATCTTCTCATCAAAAAAATGCTGACATATTTATTTGGATTTATGAGAAGAGGCTTGATATAAAATAATTTGGATATTTTGGACTGTTGTCCTCATCTTTATTGTGGTATTAAATTTATGCTGTTTGAATTCAAGGTTATCATCTGATGATGATTTATTTTAAAGTAATTGAAAAAACACCTAAATAAGGCCTGAGATTACAGTGGCCTGAACATTGTGTTTATACATACCATAATGAAGATGAGGACAACAGTAGGAAATATCAAAATTATTCAAATGCTGACATGTTTCTCTTTGGATTATTTGGATTATTGTTATCTGCACAACATTTCAGCTGATGTGCCCTCCAGCCTTCTTCAGGTATTTCTTGTTGGACCCCCTCTTCAAACTTAGGCACCTTCGTTTTGAACTCTGGAAACCCCTCTTCAAACTTGGGGACCTTGTCTTTGAACTCGGGAACCCCTTCCTCAAACTTGGGGACCTTGTCTTTGAACTCGGGGACCCCCTCTTCAAACTTGGGGACCTTGTCTTTGAACTTGGGGACCCCCTCTTCAAACTTGGGGACCTTGTCTTTGAACTCGGAAACCCCCTCTTCAAACTTGGGGACCTTGTCTTTGAACTCGGGAACCCCTTCCTCAAACTTGGGGACCTTGTCTTTGAACTCGGGAACCCCTTCCTCAAACTTGGGGACCTTGTCTTTGAACTCGGGGACCCCTTCCTCAAACATGGGGACCTTGTCTTTGAACTCAAAAACCTTCTTGTCATAATCGAAATGTTGTGCAGATAACAATAAAGATGATAAAAATTCCAAATAATACAAATTATCAAGCCTCATCTAAAAAATTGAGAAATAATTTTTCTCTTTCTCATTTGTTTTGCTGTTTTACTATCTATTCCCCACTGCAACATTTTATATGGTTTTTACTTGATCCAACATGTCAGGACCAACAAAATTTTAGCTAGGATTTACAAGTGTGTGTGTGTGTGTGTGTGTGTGTGTGTGTGTCTTAATTTTTCAAGTGCTGTCCACTGGTCAACATAATTATTGAGCCTGATTAAAATATATTGTGGAATTACTGATGAGTGTTTAAGCACATCTTCTTTCAACTGGACATTAAACAGCATCTGATGGCGAGGCTTCAGTTCTGGAGATATGAGGGGTGTAGAGTACCTCTTTATTGCCATTACTCCCAGGTTCACTTTGAACCAGAGTGGTATTATCTGTACCATTTGTGTAAAATAGATCTGTTTACAAATTTGTATTCAATAGGAATACTTAATGCCATATAACTGTAAATTATTTGTATTAAGAATAGTAATTTGAAGCTATAGTTGTTTACTAAGGATTATCATTAGTTATTTGAAACCATTGTGCAAACAAGTGACATTGAATAAAAATAGTTACTTAAAACCATATCTTGTTATTATTAGATAAGGATACTTTGAAACCATAAAATTGCTTGGAAATATTAGATAAGAATAATTGATGAGGGTTTTTTTTTTTCTTCATCTTTTAATTTTAGTTGTTTTTTTTTTATTTTTATTTATGGAACTGATTTGGAAAGCAAGCTTTATATATAACATAAAATAAATTACCAATCTTACTCCCCTTTATAGTAGACCCAAGCAGTGATCCAAGAAGCCAATATTGTGACCAGTTTCAGGGTAGAAAATGGCTATTTGAATAACTACACAAACAAACAAACCAAAAAAGTGGAGGGAAAAAAAGCAAAAAAAGTCTATCAGCGAAACAATTACTTTTTATAATGATTACAAAATACTAGATTGGATTTTAAAAAAAAAAAAACACTATTATTTGTCACAAATTTGGTTTTTAAAGCTGAATATACAAATTATTTATCACCATTAAACAGGAACCACTAAGTTGGCCAAGATATAATAGGCATGCTGCTAGCAATAAATAATTACTTGTGTCAGAAGCAACAAATTACTGAGTTAAACTGCTGTTATTTTCATAACTTTACATATGTGCAAGTATGCACACCCACACACCGTGTGTGTTTGTGTATATATATATACACACACAATATATATATATATATATATATATATATATATATAATATATATATATACATACATACATACATACGGTGTGTGGGTATGCAAACACTTAGAAAACTATTTAAAACTTTCTAAAAACAATTTCTTTCACAAGAAATTTTCACCTGAAGATTACCTAAGATCGAAACTAGTTGAGAAAACAATAAAAAATAAATAATATAAAAGAGGTATTCCTGTTTGTCTTATCACTGTTTGCTCACCTTAGATATAGATAGATAATACACAACATTTAGAAAATAACCCAAGTTATAAACTGATTGGTGAATTGTATTTACTGCATACTAGCATACCATTCATTCTTTGGTGTCTGTGTTTGTTGATAGGATGTTTTCAATGGGTTTTTTTTTTGTTGTTGTTTTTATTTTATTTATTTTTTATTAGAGAATGTGAATCCTAATTAACATAGCAGATAACTCTACTAACAGCTGATTCTTTACTGTCATTAGGTACCTTTTTTAACTAAACTATTTTTTCTTAACTTTCTCAGAAGTGACTTGTTTGACTTCCCAGCCCCTCCCAATCAGTAGCATCCTAATTCGACTTCCCAGCCCCTCCCAATCAGTAGCATCCTAATTCGACTTCCCAGCCCCTCCCAATCAGTAGCATCCTAATTCTTCACCCTGTTGTCTCCTGGTAGCTATTGTACAAATACAATAGGTTTAGAGTGTGTGATATGTCATCCCTGCTGTTTTTTTTGTTTCTTTTAAATAATTTTATAGGTATCACTATGCATACTGATATATTTTACTTAATGTTTCTTTCAGTTTCTTTGCTAATCAACTTGGCACAATACAATTTCTGCTAGCAGGACCTGTGGATATACCACAGTATGATAATTTAATTATTACAATATTTGATATATTTACTCAAGAGCTATTGCAGTATAGTTCAACTAGAAGCGGCTACCCGGCGCTGCCTGGGTAGAAGGTGGGGGTGCAAAAAAAGTTAGTCTCGCAGATCCATTATTACTGAATCGTAAGTTAGATCATCACAGGATGCCCCATTAAAATCCTTACATAAAAAAAAAAGATTTTGTATTGATCCGGCCTGGTGGGGCGTCAGAAAAAAAAAAGTACACAGACTCTCTGAAAAAAAATTAATGTCTCCTATTTAAAATAGTCGATGCAAAAAGAATTCCATGCTGTTACTATTTAATTTTTATTCTCTAATTATCTTCACAAATATAAATCAAATCTTTTTTCTCTGAATGTTTGAGATGAGGCTTGAAGATTAGTATTATCAATTGGACACATGGACTAGTGGATAAGGTAGTTAGGTTAAGACAGTTCTAAGTGACAGTTATCTCTGGAACCCGAGTTCAATCCTGGGTGAAGGCAGTTATAAAAATAATTAACACAACTCCTACCCCAGCTATGGTTAACGGAATGAGAACAGGATACTCCCCGCCCCCCGTGGACTAAATAAAGGGTTAGGTTCAAAGTTCCGTGATGGCTCCTGATTACAAGAAAGTTCCCGAGTTCGACAAGAAATACCTGAAGAAGGCCGGAGGACATATCGGCTGAACCGTTGTACAAATAACAATGAAGATGGGGACAATAGTCTGAATAACGCAGATAATACAAATCAAATCTTCATTATTAAAAATAAATAAAGTAAATAATAGAGGGAAAGATTTTGTAGGCAGACTTTTGCAGTTGGGAAATCGATTACCTGAATCATTTTTTTTTCTTCTCTTCTCATACATCACTGCATTAATAGGATATCTGGTTGTGGGAATTTAATGCTTGGATGTTTTCTTTTTAGATATAGAATTTTATGGATTAAAAAAAAAATCCAGAAAACTCACAAGGACTGCTAGGAATTAATTTCAAACTGTTCTGGCTTAATGTCCTGTGTAGTAAAAATATATGTTAGTGTGAAAGGACATTTAGATATCACTTCTATTAATTTATCTATTCTTTGCTAATAAGTAGGTAATTAAACTGTTGACCTAATCTTGGCTATTTTACAATGTTTTGGTCATTGTTAGCCTCCAGTGTGATTCAAATGCCTGTTAGTACAGAGGGAGAAAATCAAGAGATCTCAGAAATAAGCAACATGACATGAAACAAATTTCAAAACCTCTTGTTTCTTGAGAGAAAAATTTTAAAAAAAATATATATATATATAGAGAGAGAGTTTAATTAAAATTTTGTTTTATCAAGTGAAATATTTATATTGAAATCTGTTGTAAATTCAATAGTAACATCTGCATATTTCTAGAATTCCCATTCTATTTTAGCACCTCCTGTTCTCATTTGTGTAATTAAGTGATAATGGCCTACAAATATTTATAAAACCATGATTTTTTATTATTTATTTCTAAGGAGTGTTCACTGTATAACTTTAGGGCCATATGAAGTGTAAATTCAACTCCAGTGACTGCTTAATTTCTTCCCAACTCCGATTCCACAGCCCTTCTATATAACTAATATATATATATATATATATATGCCAAGCTGAAAGTCGTGGTTTCGAGTCACACACGGAGCCGTCTCCCATGTCTATAACCTTGCTGATGAGACCTAATAGGTCGAAATGTACATACAGGGATTGATATTTTCTCGATTTGTTTAGCCTTACATTTGAACATATATGCCCGCCTAAATTCATTAATTATTAACTAATTAATTTTCAAAATTAGGTATGATTTCAATTAAGCACATATCCTCCAAAAATTGTCTGCTAAAAAGGCCATATCAAAAATAAACACATTGTTTGTTTACTTACTTTCATATATATATATATATATATATATATATATATAAATATAAATAATGTCATCCACAGACACCGTGTTTCGATGTTTCACGTCTCATCAATGTGGCTAGACACAGCAACTACTTTTGACCAAGAGTGAAATCCAACTGACTTTTCATCAGCCTGGTTCCTTAACTTCTTGGTCATTGACAGCAGCCATTAAGGAGCGGTGTTTTAACTGATAAATACATACATCAGTGTATATATTTTATGATCATCAAAGAGATAAAATCTATAAACAGCAGACGATCATTGCTTTATTACGCTGGCGGTGAAAGTCAATTAAAGTCGCTCCTTGAGAGCTCTACCAAGTTTGTTTTGGGAGCATATAATAAGTATATATATATATATATATATATATACCAAACCCTCCACTTCAGCAGGATGTAACACAAAGTCAATTTCTTAAGTGGAGTTAAACAGCATTGCATTTCAGAGTTTTCCTTTTCCTAGACAGGTTACCTAGTCAAGATTAAAGAGCCCAGTCTGCCCTACTATCTACCCATAGCTGAAGAGAGAGTAGTTGGATGCATACCTTTCCCAAGGTTATTATCACAATAGGAAATGCAATCAGCCTCGTCCAGGATTTGAACTCTGGTAGATGAGTTTATTTCCTACGACTCTAACCATTACACCACGCACCTATATTACTATATTGCTATTACAAAGGGTACCCAACTGATTTATAGTTGTCTAGTGTTCATTATTGTTCTGTACTCTGATATGTTGCATTTGTGATTTGATATCTTGTTCCAGCAGATGGCAATATTGGATAGAGATATATTAGTTGATCCTCCTCTCCCTCTCCATTTCCACAACATTCCATTATATATTTCTGCATTCTTGGTTTTCCTGTCTTTTTTTTCTTCCTCCTATCCAGGTGATTTCCATCATCTTTCTTCTTCTTCTTCATGTGATGATCTGCACTTTTAGCTCAACAAAAGTCTCCAGGTTCATTGGAAGACAATTCTCACCATTCTTTTTTTTCTTTTCTTTTTCATACTGGCATGTGCATGTGCTACTTAAAACTAAACTCTTCTTCTTACTTAGCAAGATTCGTGAGATATTTAACAATAATATGCTAGCCACATTCTTTAGGCTTTCAGCTCTTTCTATATATGCACACATCAACTTACTAAAAGAGAAATGTAATAGCTTCACTGTATTAGTTGATTATACTAACCTTTGTGGTTTGCTTTAAGTCATGGATGAAAGATGGCTGACAGCCACAAGTTTTAAGTTTCATGCCTAATTAAATCTTTATATTTAATAAAAATAGAAAAAATGTTTATCATGCATCAAAGTAAGCATATTTTGTGGAAAAAAAAAATGTGCAAGTTAAGGTTTGTTAAAATCTGTTTTATTTATATATTCTATCTATATATTAATACTTAATTGTACGACCGTTATCATCTTGCAACACCCTATGGTTAAAAATGAGATCGTCCAAATCATTCAAGATGAAATGCACTTTAAATCCTGGTTATCGGACGTTGTTTATCCACTGAATACTTATTTATTATGAAGGTCATCAGCTAAATAATGGACTATTCCGTTTTTATTAGAAAAAAGGAAGGAAGGATAAAGCACATGCTACACAAAAAATATAAGAAAGAAAGGGAGGGGGTGAGCGCGCAGAAGCGATAACAATGTTTCAGTCGAACATATTGACTACGTATTGAAGTATTTGCAATAGCTCTTAAGTAAACATAAAATGTTGTAATAATTAAATTATCATACTGTGTTATATCCATAGCTCCGGCTAGTTACTGATAAATATAATTAATATTTTAGGTAAATAACTTATTTACTAAGCTTTGCTTTGTTATGGAACAAGTTCGGGTGTATGGGGCACCCAGTGAGACACGAACTCACTAATAATGGTTTGCTAGTCTAACTTGCTAACCATTACACTATGGGAGGCGTCAGTAACAGAAAGTTGAATTCAGTCCAGTCTGTTATTTTAGTGATGTGTTTATTTTTGTTATTTTACTTGTCTTTTTCTTTTTTTGTAATGGGGTGAGAAAAAGATTGTTTTAATGTCTCCACTCAGAGGAATGTAGAAATGATCCTTTTTCACAGTTAAGTAGATGCTAAAATGATCCATTTCATCATGACAAAATGGATCAGTTTAACATCCTCTTCACTCACCAAAATCAATTTAGGTGATACAGGGAATCTATTACATTGTGGATGTTTGCTGACTTATTTATCTAGAATATCCTATTCTTTTATATTGGGGTGTGGGGATGTTTTTAATGTAATTTTCAATTTCTTGGGTTTTATTAAAGTGTGAACATGTACTTTTTCTTCTTGTGTTGACTTAAACATTTTTTTTCTTTTTAGAGATTTATATATTGTATATATTTATCTAACCCCTCTACCACTAAATCAGAAAGTTTTTAGATGAAATAACTGATGCATTATAAAATTCATTCATTGAAAAATCAACAATGAAAATTTCATGAAAATCAGACAATTCCATGATTTTTAGCAATTTTTTTTTCAATCATGGGTATTTGATTTTGTAAAATACATCTACGAAGTCAAAATTAACATTCCTTTGTATGTTATCTGATTTAGGGCCTTTGGCTTCAATTACGTGAGTAAGCTAAAAACAATCACATGGTTCCAGGCCCACCAAGAAGTAAAAGGGTGAGGGCCGGGTTAAGGAAAATGTTGATAGAAACTGTGCATTTTTTGCACTGTCCATCACATGAGCTTTGATTTGTGTATGGCTCTGCATGTTAAAAAGACCTCATGTCAGTCCTGCCTGATGGGAAGTCTGAGAGAAAAAATGTTTTTCTTTCCTTTGTATTTAATTTTCACCTGTGTCAAACACATTGAACACTACAAAATGTAGATCCTAGGCGGATTGTTGAAGAGGCCCCCTTCGATCAATCGGCTGAATTTAACTGTTGGTTTTTCACTGAAGCCTAAGTGACAGTAAATCTGCTCAAGTTTCCAGGACTCTTATCAGTATTTTAGCTGAGTTTAACAGTGCTGTGGTCTGATTGGTCTTGATTCTTCCTCTGATCTCCAATCGCCTCCAGTCTTTTTTCCAGGTCTTTGGGAACTGTTCCAAGAGCACCAACTACAATTTGTATCATTATCACTTTTATGTTCCTCCGCTTTTTCTGTTCTCTAGCAAGATCCAAGTACTTATCTTTTTGCCTTTATTATTTTTTTTAGTCTTATTTCTATTTTTTTGTCTTTTCTTTCATTCTATGGTCTGCTGAAACAATAAAATCAACTCGAAAAAGTTATTTTATTGTTGTTCCTGTTGTTGTTATTATTATTATTATTATTATTATTATTATTATACACTGATTGTACTTGAACTAGTAAAACAATGAAGATGGGGATACTAGTCTGAAGTATGTCAGTGTATATCAACCGTAGATTTTATTTTACATTGATATTATCTTTAAATTCTAATTTGAATTTATTTTCTATTTGCAGTGAATTGAAATTGAGTGATGAATGCCTTGCACGTCAGCCAGATGAAGTGTTTGATATTATTTGCAAGATTGGTCGAGGGTAAGTTAAACAGTTTGCAACTGTCTGCATTCACACTGTGTATTATCTTCTTTTTTAAATTTTTTTTTTTTTTACTATTATTTCTATTGGTTTTAAGAATATCATGGGAATTTTAACCTTTTGAAAATATAACTTTTAACATGTCTTTGTCCTTTTGTGCCTTTTTACAAACATACAATCTTGTTCACTAGAAGACCATTATTTTCTAAATATTCCTTAGTTTTAATCATATTAAAATCCATGTCCTAATCATTTATATATGATATAAGATAGGTATACCCCAAAAATCGGCTGCTATGAATTTTAAAAACTAATTAAAATTAATTAAATCAATTATTTAAGGTCAAATTTTTGTCTAAGTCGAAAAGTACTAACATAATGAGCATCATTAAAAAAAAAAAAAGGGGGCAAAATAATATTACACGTGTAAATTATTTTTAATACATTTAAAACGATTTTTTTCGGTCAATTTCGATCGGCCTGAATTAATGAATTTTATAATGCATCAGTAATTTCATTTCAAAACTTTAAGTATTTCTGCTATGATAAATTAATATATAAAATTCATAAAAAATATGAGCAGCAAAATTTAAAGTTTAAAATGTCATATTATTAGATTAAAAAATACTTTTTTAGAATCTAACTATTTTACTTTAATATCAATCACCTATATTATTTTTTTTGGTTGAAAACTGTATTGGAAATTTAGTGCCTCCCCCTTTTAAACAGAACAAATATTGATGTATATATATTTTTTTTTTTTATAAAATAATAGCCAATTAAATAATTATCGAAATGAGTAAAAAGAAGAGAAAAAAATCTCCAAAAATTATTTTTATAGTTTTTATTTTCATTTTATTTTCCGATTTTCGGTATTTATTTACTACCTGAGCAGATAATTAAAAAAAAAATTTTTTTTTTCCCCTTCTATTACACCTTCGGTCTTTTGTTTTTTGTGTTTTTATTTATACAGAAATTAGTATCAATCACATATATACCACACCAATATTTTGCGCCCAAAATCAAGGAGGGTGATTTTTCCTCCAAATACAGGGTGTTCTGAAAGTCTTGTCACCCTCTACCAAAAAGAAATGAGAACACTAAAAATAAAACAATAAAATGAGAATCTTGTAATGAAGTCACGTCGCACATCTTCCAGAATCGTTTTTGCCATAAGACAAGTTAGGACAACCATGTAGGTACTAAGGCTTGACATGATTAGCTGATTGATTGGATGGGGCCTCTCCAACCGTCTGTCTAGCCCAAGTAAGGTCCAAAGTGTAGTGTTGCATGTCACGGGGCCTCCTAGTACTTGGGTCATGGAATGCTTAGCCAACCACGATCCTGTTCTCGAGCATTACAGGTCACAACCACAGCCAACAGGTGGCCCCCATTTGAGTGGGTGGGTTTGCAGAGGTGTAGTCAGTGTATTCTACAGTCCAGTCCAACAGAACAGAAAAGCAGTGACGTAATATATTAGTAGATATTTAATATTTACCTGAAAAGCCAAAGCATTACAGGTCACAGCCAGCAGGTGGCCCCATTTGAGTGGTGGGTTTGCAGAGGTGTAGTCGGTGTATTCTATAGTCCAGTCCAACAGAACAGAAAAGCAGTGACGTAATATATATTAGTAGATATTTAATCTTTACCTGAAAAGCCAAAGCTTTTGTTTTGTGGTCAATCTAATTTTGTGTCTTGACCGACACAGTATCTTTTTGTTTGCATTAGTAATTGCTTTTTTTCTTTCATCCTATAATTATGATTAAAAAAAATCAATTTATTGACATTTTTATATTGACTGGTTAATTAGTTTGTTGTTTTGATATTGGCAATTCTTCAAACTCCTCCTTGAGGACAAACTTTGATTTAATAAAATGTTTTGCTATTTACACTGATTTACAAGAGTGTTGCCTATCAGTACTTACTTAACTCTTAACATCCTGTTGAGATTTTTCTAAGTCCAGAGCATTCCTATAAGGATATATAAAAAAAATCGCTAAAAATGACCTTTGCATCTAAAGTTACCTGTTATTTCCCTTAAATCAAAGATTTCTACATATGTTTAATATTGAATTTAAACAAAGGCTATTGTTTGGGGCTGATTAGTTAAAACGAATGTGACTTCCAGCTGGGTGGAATAGGACTATAAGAGTTAATTATTACTATGTGAGAACAAAGTATATTTGGGTATTATGTGCATGTGTACTTGAGACATAGGAACCAGAGTTAGCTCATTTTTTTTATAGTGGGGTACTTTCTGTGATTCTCCCCATTTCATAGTATGTATATACCAATGAGAGAATGCTGGATGGAGGACCTTCCTGGGTCAATGAATGATAGGGAGGGTTGGTGAGAGATTGTTATGGATATCCATGCTGATTGCATGACATGATGATGATGATGATGATGATGATATACCAACCCCTCTGCACATACAGAATTTGATACAAGGTCAATTTTTTAAGCGGAGTTTAACGGGTTGGAATTTAGACTTTTCCTTCTCCTAGAGCTGTTGCCATATTAAGGTTAAATAGCCCATTCTGCTTAACTATTTACTAATAACTGGAGGGAGAATAGTTTGATATATATATATATATATATATATATATATAATATATAAATGGTGGAAGGAAATCTAATAATTTATATATAATATAATATATAATTTAATAATCTTTAATAAGTTTGAAGATATATATATATATATTATATATATTATATATATATATTATATATATATTATAAGAATAGTTTGATAGATACCTTTTCAGTGGGAATTAGCACTATGTGAAAATACAAACAGCTTCATCCAGGATTTGAAGATTTCATATGATATAGTACACACATTTTTATTGATTGATTGAACAAGTTTGTGAGAACTGATTTGGATATGATTAGTATGTCACCAGTTTATTTGGGGGGGGGGCATATTTCTTAATTTAGAATTTAATCAGCACTGTGAGGGTTAAACATTGACATATAGAAAGAAAGAAAAAAGTTGTAATATAGTTTTTAGTGAATTTTTAGTTTTATTACTAACAAAACGTTTTAAAATTTTATGCCTCATTCTCATCAAAAATGTTTTAAAATTAATTTTTGCTGTTAGTTTGAATTTTGCTTTATATTGTTGATTAATATTTGAATTAGTTCAAGGTTTTTGTTTGACATGTGTTTTTCCTTATTTTATTTTTCCCTTAACATTTTACCAAAAATTATTGAATTGTTAAGCTCATTAGGGAAATTATTTTTTTTACATCTAAAATATCAAATTTCTTGTCAGATCACAAAGAGGCTTTTTGTAAATATTTGATATATTAGAATAATATAATTGTATTTCCCTACCTTCAGCCCACCCTGTCAACTGGGGCAGAAGAATACACCAACTGCACCTCTGCAGAGGGGTAACCCCCCCCCCAATGAGGCTACCTGTTAGCTGTGGATGGTGGCCTGTGATGCTTAAGGATGGAATTCTGGTGGCTGAGTAGTCCATGACATGCAACACTCCACTTTGGCCCTTATTTAGGCTAGATGGGCAATTGGAGAGGCCCCCTTCGATCAATCAGCTGGTCACATCAAGCCCTAGCATCTATATGATTGTCCCAGCCCTATTGCCCTTATGGCAATCCCCAACCCCTTATCATATATATGCTAGGAGGCGGTGGCTGAGGGTCGTAGTGTCCTGGGTATGATGTTAAAGTACATCTAATGGCAAAGTTTCAAATTTGGAGCTCGGGAGAGTGTGGACTACATTATTACCAAGTCCACCCTGACCTGGAATGGTAGTACATGTTAGGCTCACATCTATGGGGTAAAAAAAAAAAAAAAAGATTTGAATACCCATCAAGCATGAATAGAACAAAATGTTTTCGGCATGAAATAACCCAACAAGGATTGACATGCTGTAAAATTTTAAAAAAACCAAACAAACCCTACCTTGAGGGGAGAAAAAGAAATTATTTCAAAATCCTACCAGATTTCTTGAGATTGCAAATTGTACCAAACCCATTTGATACTGTTTTATCATATCTATAATTTCTAGGGAAAAGACACAATGGCCCACAAAAAAAAAAAAAAGAATAAACACAAATAAACCAGATAATTTGAAAAAAGAAACTGAGTGAGTTGAGATGACAAATATAGAAATACAAACTTGTAGATCCAGTTTAGGGATCTGAATCTGTGTCAGAAGCCACCTATCCAGGTTTCATTGAGAAGGATCTTCAGGATAATTCTGACTAACACTCACACATATACAGAGATGCTGATAAGTACGCCTCCTGTGTCCCTGACACACAAAGATCTAAAAGGACGTAGTAAATCGTATCCATTCAACCCTGTGTTTTTCTTTTTTCTTTCCCCATCATTTCAAGCTAACTGTAAATACATTTCAATAGTTTCTTAGAAGTGAATTACACAGGATAGGTTACAAGGTAGGAGTTAGAAAGCTTTAGTTGTTTCCCCAGATCATAAATAAAAACCCTACAATCTATTCAGAAACTTTAGTTAGGACCCATGAATTTTCCTGGGGACTCATTCAAAGCAAATATGTGTGTCCCAGGACATACTAAATTAAAAAGCTATTAACATCATTGTGTATATATATATACACACACACACACACACACACCCACCCACACACACACACACACCCACTATATATATATATATATATTATCAGTTATAGAAAAATATAAGGCAGTTTCACAGCATTGATCATCAGGTGAGCTGGTAATCCACATGTCCGACATATTCAATAGAACTACTGTACTCTTTTATACTTGGAGTCACATGATTACATTATGTATGGTATAATAAGTCACTTGGTTCAATCTGGTGCCAAATTATCCTTAGACAGAATGGAATAGGAAACTGACCAACTCTTTGTCTGCCATCCATACCGTAATAGTGAGGAATAATACCTAAAAACCATATTGTAAAATGTCCGATTAGAAATTTACCACCTCCCTTTTTTTTCCCTACTTTCTCTTTCATCTTCTTATTCTACTATATCTTAGCTTTAGAGCATCTTGCAATGTAATGGTTAAGCAAGCTAGGTTAGCAGACTGTTCCTAACGAGCTTGATTCTCACTGGGTGCCCCATGCACCATGCCAAAATCTAAGCTAAGCTTAGAAAATAAATGATGCTCTATATGGTGTAATGGATAGCAAGCTAAGCTAAGCTAGCAGACCATTGCTGGGGTGGTGTGGGGGTTCTTACTGGATGACCCATACTTGCAGCCTTGTGTCAAACTTGATAAATGAACACAACCTTCTCCCAAGAATTTTTGCTTGCTGCCAAGTTTATTCCTTAACTATCTATCCAGATGAAAGATCTTGTAAAAAGATATTTGTATTCAAGACATTGTTTATTGAATATTACATGTCTCTTCTAGTTATTGATTCAACAAACATTTTAATATATTTACAATTCCAATAATCTATCAAACTCTTTCATTTTTACATACTTTTGATGTGTTACATAATTATTAGATTCCTAATATTATGTACAGTAGTGTAGAAACAAAATGGCTGTTATAAGTTCAGCTGGCGGCCTTGAAGGATTGAATGACAAGGCTTGACTATTTCTGATCCTTACGGTGGTACCGTGAGACTCTGTTTCTTAATCTAAACCGGAAGAGGGTCTTCTCCACAGATTCTCACGGTATCGCACCGTAAGGATCAGAATGAGGTCAAGGCCTTGTCATTCCATCATTCAAGGCCGCCAGCTGACTTATAACAGCCATTTTGGTTTCTACACCTACTGTACATAAATATTAGGAATCTAATAATTATGTAAACATCAAAAGTTATGTAAAATGAAAGAAGTTTTGATAAGATTATTTGGATTGTAATATATTAAATGTTTGTTGAATCAATAAATAGACGAGACATGTAATATTTTTCAAATAACAATGTCTTTGAATACCAATATCTTTTTACAAATCTATTCATCTGGATAGATCAGTTAAGGATAAACTTGGCAGCAAGCAAACAATTCTTGGGAGAAGGTTGGTGTTACTCCCTTTGCAAAGTTTTGACACAAGGCTGCAGTTGGTTCAGTAAGAAACCCACCCCACCCCAGCAAAATCGGTCTGTAGCTTAGCTTGGCTGCTATCCGCATATACATATAGGCATCCCATTTATTTTCTAAGACTTAGCTTAGATTTTTGGATCGGTGCCAATGAGAGAGACAGTAGAGATCAAGCTCGTTATGGGGAACAGTCTGCTAACCTAGCTTGCTTAACCATTACAATTGCAAGATGCTCTAAAGCTAAGATATAGTGAATAAGAAGATGAAAGAGAAAGTAGGGAAAAAAAAATGGGAGGTGGTAAATTTCTAATCGGACATTTTTACAATATGGTTTTAGGTAATTATTTCCTCACTACTTAACGGTATGGATGGCAGACAAGAGTTGTCAGGTTTCCTTTCATTCTGTCTAAGGATAAATTTGGCACCAGATTGAACCAAGTGACTTATTTTATACCATACATAATGTAATCATGTGGATCTCCAAGTATAAAAGAGTACAGTAGTTCTTTGAATATCGCTCGGCCATGTGGATTACCAGCTCACTGTGATCAATGCTGTTGAAACTGCCTATATTTTTTTTCTATAACTGATAATAATATATAAATAGTTTTATTATATATAGTGGGTGTGTGTGTGTTGTGTGGGTGGGTGTGGTGGTGTGGTGTGTGTATATATATATTACACAATGATGTTAATAGCTTTTAATTTAGTTATGTCCTGGGACACACTATTTGCTTTGAATGAGTCCCCAGGAAATTCACTGGGTCCTAACTAAAAGTTTCTGGAATAGATGTAGGGTTTTTATTTATGATCTGGGGAAACAACTAGCTTTCTAATCCTACGCGTGTAACTATCCTGTGGTAAATTCACTTTCTAAGAACTATTGAATTGTTATTACAGTTCAGCTTTGGAAATGGATGGGAAAGAAAAGAAAACACAGGGTTGAATGGATACGATTTACTACGTCCTTTTAGATGCTTTGTGTGTCAGGGACCAGGAGGCGTACGTTATCAGCATCTCTGTAATATGTGTGAGTGTTAGTCAGAATTATCCTGAGACCTTCTCAATGAAAACCTGGATAGGTGGCTTTCTGACACAGATTCAGATCCCCTAAACTGGAATCTACAAGTTGTAATTTCTATATTTGGTCATCTCAACTCACTCAGTTTCTTTTTTCAAATTATCTGGTTATTTGTGGTTTTATTCTGTTTTTTTTTTTTTGTGGCCATTGTGTCTTTTCCCTAGATAATTTATAGATATGAAAAACAGTAATAAATGGGTTTGGTACAATTTGCATCTCAAGAAATCTGGTAGATTTTTGAAATAATTTCTTTTCTCCCCTCAAGGTAGGTTTGTTTGGTTTTTTTTAAAATTTTAACAGCATGTCCAATCCTTGTTGGTTTTATTTCATGCCGAAAACATTTTGTTGCTATTCATGGCTTGATGGTATTCAATCTTTTTTTTTTTTTTTTACGCCCATAGATTGTGAGCCTAACATGTAACTACCATTCCAGGTCAGGGTGGACTTGGTAATCATGCCTAAGTCGCACACTTCCGACGCTCCAAATTTTGAAACTTTGCCATTAGATGACTTTAACATCATACCCAGGACACTAGACCCTCAGCCACCGCTCCTTAGCATATATATGCTAAGGGGTTGGGATTGCCTATAAGGGCAATAGGGCGGGACAATCATAATAGATGCCTAGGGCTTGATGTGACCAGGCTGATTGATCGAAGGGGTCTCCAATTGCCATCTAGCCTAAATAAGGGCCAAAGTGGAGTGTTTGCATGTAATGGACTACTCAGGCCACCAGACTTCCATCCTTAACGCATCACAGGCCACCATCCACAGCTAAAGGTAGCCTCATGGGGGGGGGTTACCCTCTGCAGAGGTGCAGTGGTGTATTCTTCTGCCCAGTTGAAAGGGTGGGCTGAAGGTTAGGGGACATAGCATTATATTATTTAATATATCAAATATTTACAAAAGCCTCTTGTGATCTGACAAGAATTTGATATTTTAGATGTAAACATTAATTTCCTTAATGAGCTTAACAATTCAATAATTTTTGGTAAAATGTTTAAGGGAAAATAAAATAAGGAAAAACCACATGTCAAACAAAAACTTGAAGCTAATTTCAAATATTATCAACAATATAAGCAAAATTCAACTAACAGAAAAATTATTTTAAAACATTTTGATGAGAATGAGGCATAAATATTTTAAAACGTTTTGGTTAGTAATAAAACTAAAAATTCAACTCAAACTATATTACAACTTTTTTCTTTCTTTCTTTATGTAATTGTTAACGCTCAAGCATGCTGATTAAAATTCTAAATTAAGAAATATGCCCCCCCCAAATAAACTGGTGACAATACTATATCATATCCAAATCAGTTCTACAAACTTGTTCATCATGAAAAAAAAAAAAAAAATCAATATAAAATGTGGTGTACTATATCATATGAAATCTTCAATCCTGGATGAAGCTGTTTGTATTTTTCCACATAGTGGCTATTCCACTGAAAAGGTATCATCAAACTAGTTCTTATAATATATATTATATATATATATCAAACTATTCTCCCTCAGTTTATTAGTAAATAGTTAAGAGAAATGGCTATTTAAACCTTAATATGGCAACAGCTCTAGGAGAAGGAAAAGTCTAAATTTCCAACCCGTTAACTCCGCTTAAAAAATTGACCTTGTATAAATTGTATGTGCAGAGGGGTTGGTATATCAAATTCATCATGCATCATCATCATCATGTCCATGCAATCAGCATGGATATCCATTAAAATCTCCTCAACCAACCCTCCCTATCATTCATTGACCCAAGAAGGTCTCCATCCAGCATTCTCTGCCTTGGTATAATACATACTATGAATGGGGAGAAATCACAGAAAGTACCCCACTATAAAAAATGAGCTAACTCTGGTTCCTATGTCTCAAGTAAACATGCACATTAATACCAGAATATACTTTGTTTCTCAATAGTAATAATTAACTCTTATAGTCCTATTCCACCCAGCTGGAAGTCACATTCGTTTAACTAATCAAGCCCAAACAATAGCCTTTGTTTAAATTCAATATTAAACATAATGTGAAATCTTTGATTTAAGGGAAAATAAACAGGTAACTTTAGATGCAAAGGTCATTTTTAGCGATTTTTTTTATATATCCTTATAGGAATCGCTCTGTGACTTAGAAAAAATCTCAAACAAGGATGTTAAGAGTTAAGTAAGTAACTGGAATAGGCACACTCTGTAAATCAGTGGTAAATAGCAAAACATTTTATTGAATCAAAGTTTGTCCTCAAGGAGGAGTTGAAGAATTGCCAATATCAAACAACAAACTAATTAACCAGTCAATATAAAAATGTCAATAAATTGATTTTTTTTAATCATAATTATAGGATGAAAGAAAAAAAGCAATTACTAATGCAAACAAAAGATACTGTGTCGGTCAGACAACAAATTAGATGACCACCAAACAAAAGCTTTGGCTTTTCAGGTAAAGATTAAATATCTACTAATATATATTACGTCACTGCTTTTCTGTTCTGTTGGACTGGACTATAGAATACACCGACTACACCTCTGCAAACCACCCACTCAATGGGGCCACCTGCTGGCTGTGACCTGTAATGCTTTGGCTTTTTCAGGTAAATATTAAATTCTACTAATATATTTACGTCACTGCTTTTTGTTCTGTTGGACTGGACTGTAGAATACACTGACTACACCTCTGCAAACCCACCACTCAAATGGGGGCACCTGTTGGCTGTGGTTGTGACCTGTAATGCTGAGAACAGGATCGTGGTTGGCTAAGCATTCCATGACCCAAGTACTAGGAGGCCCCGTGACATGCAACACTACACTTTGGACCTTACTTGGGCTAGACAGACGGTTGGAGAGGCCCCATCCAATCAATCAGCTAATCATGTCAAGCCTTAGTACTACATGGTTGTCCTAACTTGTCTTATGGCAAAACGATTCTGGAAGATGTGCGACCGTGACTTCATTACGATTCTCATTTTATTGTTTTATTTTTTAGTGTTCTCATTTCTTTTTGGTAGAGGGTGACAAGACTTTCAGAACACCCTGTATTTGGAGGAAAAATCAGCCTCCTTGATTTTGGGCGCAAAATATTGGTGTGGTATATATGTGATTGATACTAATTTCTGTATTAAATAAAAACACAAAAAAACAAAAGACCGAAGTGTAATAGAAGGGGGAAAAAAAAAATTTTTTTTTTAATTATCTGCTCAGGTAGTAAATAAATACCGAAAATCGGAAATAAAATTGAAAATAAAAACTATAAAAATAATTTTTGGAGATTTTTTTCTCTTCTTTTTACTCATTTCGATAATTTATTTAAATTGGCTATTATTTTATAAAAAAAAAAAATATATTACATCAATATTTGTTTCGTTTAAAAGGGGGAGGCACTAAATTTCCAATACAGTTTTCAACCAAAAAAATAATATAGTGATTGATATTAAGTAAAATAGTTAATTCTAAAAAAGTATTTTTAATCTAATAATATGACATTTTAAACTTTAAATTTTGCTGCTCATATTTTTTATGAATTTTTTATATATTAATTTATCATAGCAGAAATACTTAAAGTTTGAAATGAAATTACTGATGCATTATAAAATTCAATTAATTCAGGCCGATCGAAATTGACCGAAAAAAATCGTTTTAAATGTATTAAAAATAATTTACACGTGTAATATTATTTTGGCCCCCTTTTTTTTTTTTTAATGATGCTCATTATGTTAGTACTTTTCGACTTAGACAAAAATTTGACACCTTAAATATTGATTTAATTAATTTTAATTAGTTTTTTAAAATTCATAGCACGCGATTTTTGGGTATACCTATCTTATATCATATATAAATGATTAGGACATGGATTTTAATATGATTAAAACTAAGGAATATTTAGAAAATAATGGTCTTCTAGTGAACAAGATTGTATGTTTGTAAAAAGGCACAAAAGGACAAAGCATGTTAAAAGTTATATTTTCAAAGGTTAAAATTCCCATGATATTCTTAAAACCAATAGAAATAATAGTAAAAAAAAAAAATTTAAAAAAAGAAGATAATACACAGTGTGAATGCAGACAGTTGCAAACTGTTTAACTACCCTCGACCAATCTTGCAAATAATATCAAACACTTCATCTGGCTGACGTGCAAGGCAATTCATCACTCAATTTCAATTCACTGCAATAGAAAAATAAATTCAAATTAGAATTTAAAGATAATATCAATGTAAAATAAAATCTACGGTTGATATACACTGACATACTTCAGACTAGTATCCATCTTCATTGTTTTACTAGTTCAAGTACAATCAGTGTATAATAATAATAATAATAATAATAATAATAATAACACAACAGGAACAACAATAAAATAACTTTTTCGAGTTGATTTTATTGTTTCAGCAGACCATAGAATGAAAGAAAAGACAAAAAAAATAGAAATAAGACTAAAAAAAATAATAAAGGCAAAAAGATAAGTACTTGGATCTTGCTAGAGAAACAGAAAAAGCGGAGGAACATAAAAGTGATAATGATACAAATTGTAGTTGGTGCTCTTGGAACAGTTCCCAAAGACCTGGAAAAAAGACTGGAGGCGATTGGAGATCAGAGGAAGAATCAAGACCAATCAGACCACAGCACTGTTAAACTCAGCTAAAATACTGATAAGAGTCCTGGAAACTTGAGCAGATTTACTGTCACTTAGGCTTCAGTGAAAAACCAACAGTTAAATTCAGCCGATTGATCGAAGGGGGCCTCTTCAACAATCCGCCTAGGATCTACATTTTGTAGTGTTCAATGTGTTTGACACAGGTGAAAATTAAATACAAAGGAAAGAAAAAACATTTTTTCTCTCAGACTTCCCATCAGGCAGGACTGACATGAGGTCTTTTTAACATGCAGAGCCATACACAAATCAAAGCTCATGTGATGGACAGTGCAAAAAATGCACAGTTTCTATCAACATTTTCCTTAACCCGGCCCTCACCCCTTTTTACTTCTTGGTGGGCCTGGAACCATGTGATTGTTTTTAGCTTACTCACGTAATTGAAGCCAAAGGCCCTAAATCAGATAACATACAAAGGAATGTTAATTTTGACTTCGTAGATGTATTTTACAAAATCAAATACCCATGATTGAAAAAAAAATTGCTAAAAATCATGGAATTGTCTGATTTTCAGGAAATTTTCATTGTTGATTTTTCAATGAATGAATTTTATAATGCATCAGTTATTTCATCTAAAAACTTTCTGATTTAGTGGTAGAGGGGTTAGATAAATATATACAATATATAAATCTCTAAAAAGAAAAAAAATGTTTAAGTCAACACAAGAAGAAAAAGTACATGTTCACACTTTAATAAAACCCAAGAAATTGAAAATTACATTAAAAATATCCCCACACCCCAATATAAAAGAATAGGATATTCTAGATAAATAAGTCAGCAAACATCCACAATGTAATAGATTCCCTGTATCACCTAAATTGATTTTGGTGAGTGAAGAGGATGTTAAAGTGATCCATTTTGTCATGATGAAATGGATCATTTTAGCATCTACTTAACCATGAAAAAGGATCATTTCTACATTCCTCTGAGTGGAGACATTAAAACAATCTTTTTCTCACCCCATTACAAAAAAAAGAAAAAGACAAGTAAAAATAAACACATCACTAAAATAACAGACTGGGCTGAATTCAACTTTCTGTTACTGACGCCTCCCACAGTGTAATGGTTAGCAAGTTAGACTAGCAAACCATTATTAGTGAGTTCGTGTCTCACTGGGTGCCCCATACACCCGAACTTGTTCCATAACAAAGCAAAGCTTAGTAAATAAGTTATTTTCCTAAAATATTAATTATATTTATCAGTAACTAGCCGGAGCTGTGGATATAACACAGTATGATAATTTAAATTATTACAACATTTTATGTTTACTTAAGAGCTATTGCAAATACTTCAATACGTAGTCAATTATGTTCGACTGAAACACTGTTATCGCTTCTGCGCGCTCACCCCACCCCCATCTTTCTTATATTTTTGTGTAGCATGTGTTTTATCCTTCCTTCCTTTTTTCTAATAAAAACGGAATAGTCCATTATTTAGCTGATGACCTTCATAATAAATAAGTATTCAGTGGATAAGCAACGTCCGATAACCAGGATTTAAAGTGCATTTCATCTTGAATGATTTGGACGATCTCATTTTTAACCATAGGGTGTTGCAAGATGATAACGGTCATACAATTAAGTATTGATATATAGATAGAATATATAAATAAAACAGATTTTAACAAACCTTAACTTGCAAATTTTTTTTTTTCCACAAAATATGCTTACTTTGATGCATGATAAACATTTTTTCTATTTTTATTAAATATAAAGATTTAATTAGGCATGAAACTTAAAACTTGTGGCTGTCAGCCATCTTTCATCCATGACTTAAAGCAAACCACAAAGGTTAGTATAATCAACTAATACAGTGAAGCTATTACATTTCTCTTTTGGTAAGTTGGTGTGTGCATATATAGAAAGAGCTGAAAGCCTAAAGAATGTGGCTAGCATATTATTGTTAAATATCTCAAGGAATCTTGCTAAGTAAGAAGAAGAGTTTAGTTTTAAGTAGCACATGCACATGCCGGTATGAAAAAGAAAAAAAAAGAAGAATGGTGAGAATTGTCTTCCAATGAACCTGGAGACTTTTGTTGAGCTAAAAGTGCAGATCATCACACGAAGAAGAAAATAAAAGATGATGGAAATCACCTGGATAGGAGAAAAAAAAAAGGCAGGAAAACCAAGAATGCAGAAATATATAATGGAATGTTGTGGAAATGGAGAGGGAGAGGAGGATCAACTAATATATCTCTATCCAATATTGCCATCTGCTGGAACAAGATATCAAATCACAAATGCAACATATCAGAGTACAGAACAATAATGAACACTAGACAACTATAAATCAGTTGGGTACCCGTTGTAATAGTAATATAGGTGCGTGGTGTAATGGTTAGAGAGTCGTAGGAAATGAACTCATCTATCAGAGTTCAAATCCTGGACGAGGCTGATTGCATTTCCTATTGTGATAATAACCTTGGGAAAGGTATGCATCCAACTACTCTCTCTTCAGCTATGGGTAGATAGTAGGGCAGACTGGGCTCTTTAATCTTGACTAGGTAACCTGTCTAGGAAAAGGAAAACTCTGAAATGCAATGCTGTTTAACTCCACTTAAGAAACTTCCTTGAAACTGGGTGGTATATATATATATATATATATATATATATATATATATATATATATATATATATATATATATAATATATGAAAGTAAATAACAAACAATGTGTTTATTTTTTATATGGCCTTTTTAGCAGACAATTTTTGGAGGATATGTGCTTAATTGAAATCATACCTAATTTTGAAAATTAATTAGTTAATAATCAATGAATTTAGGCGGGCATATATGTTCAAATGTAAGGCTAAACAAATCGAGAAAATGTCAATCCCTGTATGTACATTTCCACCTATTAGGTCTCATCAGCAAGGTTATAGACATGGGAGACTGCTCTGCGTGTGACTTGAAACCTCGACTGTCATCTTGGCATATATATATAGTTATATAGACAGGGATGTGGAATTGGAGTCGGGAAGAAATTAAGCGGTCACTGGAGTTGAATTTACACTTCATATGGCCCTAAAGTTATATAGTGAACACTCCTTAGAAATAGATAATAAAAAAAAACATGGTTTTATAAATATTTGTAGGCCATTATCACTTAATTACACAAATGAGAATAGGAGGTGCTAAAAATAAAATGGGAATTCTAGAAATATGCAGATGTTACTATTGAATTTACAACAGATTTCAATATAAATATTTCACTTGATAAAACAAAATTTTAATTAAACTATTTTTTTTCTTCCCCCTCTCAAGAAACAAGATGTTTTGAAATTTTGTTTCATGTCATGTTGCTTATTTCTGAGATCTCTTGATTTTCTCCCTCCGTACTAACAGGCATTTGAATCACACTGGAGGCTAACAATGACCAAAACATTGTAAAATAGCCAAGATTAGGTCAACAGTTTAATTACCTACTTATTAGCAAAGAATAGATAAATTAATAGAAGTGATATCTAAATGTCCTTTCACACTAACATATATTTTTACTACACAGGACATTAAGCCAGAACAGTTTGAAATTAATTCCTAGCAGTCCTTGTGAGTTTTCTGGATTTTTTTTTTAATCCATAAAATTCAATATCTAAAAAGAAAACATCCAAGCATTAAATTCCCACAACCAGATATCCTATTAATGCAGTGATGTATGTGAAGAGAAGAAAAAAAAATGATTCAGGTAATCGATTTCCCAACTGCAAAAGTCTGCCTACAAAATCTTTCCCTCTATTATTTACTTTATTTATTTTTAATAATGAAGATTTGATTTGTATTATCTGCGTTATTCTGACTATTGTCCCCATCTTCATTGTTATTTGTACAACGTTTCGGCCGATATGCCCTCCGGCCTTCTTCAGGTATTTCTTGTCAGACTTGGGAACCTTGTCGGACTCGGGAACCTTCTTTTCGAACTCGGGAACTTTCTTGTCGTAATCGGGAGCCATCACGGAACTTTGAACCTAACCCTTTATTCAGTCCACGGGGGTATCCTGTTCTCATTCCGCTAACCATAGCTGGAGTAGGAGTTGTGTTAATTATTTTTCTAACTGCCTTCACTCAGGATTGAACTCGGGTTCCAGAGATAACTGTCACTTAGAACTGTCTTAACCTACCTACCTTATCCACTAGGCCATGTGTCCAATTGATAATACTAATCTTCAAGCCTCATCTCAAACATTCAGAGAAAAAAGATTTGATTTATATTTGTGAAGATAATTAGAGAATAAAAATTAAATAGTAACAGCATGGAATTCTTTTTGCATCTACTATTTTAAATAGGAGACATTAATTTTTTTTCAGAGAGTCTGTGTACATTTTTTTTTCTGACGCCCCACCAGGCCGGATCAATACAAAATCTTTTTTTTTTTTTTTATGTAAGGATTTTAATGGGGCATCTTGTGAGGATCTACCTTACGATTCAGTAATAATGGATCTGCGAGACTAACTTTTTTTGCACCCCCACCTTCTACCCAGGCAACGCCGGGTAGCAGCTTCCAGTTGAACTATATCATACGTTGTAATAATCAAATTATCATACTGTGGTATATCCACAGGTCCTGCTAGCGGAAATTGGATTGTGCCAAGTTGATTAGCAAAGAAACTGAAAGAAACATTAAGTAAAATATATCAGTATGCATAGTGATACCTATAAAATTATTTAAAAAAAACAAAAAAAAAACACCCCCCACCCCCAGCAGGGATGACATATCACACACTCTAAACCAATTGCATTTGTACAATAGCTACCAGGAGACAACAGGGTGAAGAATTAGGATGCTGATTGGGAGGGGCTGGGAAGTCAAACAAGTCACTTCTGAGAAAGTTAAGAAAAAATAGTTTAGTTAAAAAAGGTACCCAGTGACAGTAAAGAATCAGCTGTTAGTAGAGTTATCTGCTATGTTAATTAGGATTCACATTCTCTAATAAAAAAAAAATAAAATAAAAAAAAAAAAAAAAAACAACATTGAAAACATCCTATCAACAAACACAGACACCAAAGAATGAATGGTATGCTAGTATGCAGTAAATACAATTCACCAATCAGTTTATAACTTGGGTTATTTTCTAAAAGTGTTGTGTATTATTTATCTAGCTATATCTAAGGTGAGCAAACAGTGACAAGACAAACAGGAATACCTCTTTTATATTATTTATTTTTTATTGTTTTCTCAACTAGTTCCGACATTAGGTAATCTTCAGGTGAAAATTTCTTGTGAAAGAAATTGTTTTTAGAAAGTTTTAAATAGTTTTCTAAGTGTTTGCATACCCACACACCGTATATATATATATATATATATATATATATACACACACAAACACACACGGTGTGTGGGTGTGTATACTTGCACATATGTAAACTTATGAAAATAATTGCAGTTTACCTCAGTAATTTGTTGCTCCTGACACAAGTAATTATTTATTGCTAGCAGCATGCCTATTATATCTTGGCCAACTTAGTGGTTCCTGTTTAATGGTGATAAATAATTTGTATATTCAGCTTTAAAAAACAAATTTGTGACAAATAATAGTGCTTTTTTTTAAAAATCCAATCTAGTATTTTGTAATCATTATAAAAAGTAATTGTTTTGCTGATATACTTTTTTTCTTTTTCCCCCTCCACTTTGGTTTGTTTGTTTGTGTAGTTATTCAAATAGCCATTTTCTACTCTGAAACTGGTCACAATCTTGGCTTCTTGGATCACTGCTTGGGTCTACTATAAAGGGGAGTAAGATTTGTAATTTATTTTATGTTATATATAAAGTTTGATTTACAAATCAGTTTCCATAAATAAAAATTAAAAAAAATAACTAAAATTAAAAGATGAAGACCCCCCCCCATCAATTATTCTTATCTAATATTTCCATGCAATTTTATGGTTTCAAGAATTCCTATCTAATAATAACAAGATATGGTTTTAAGTAACTATTTTTATTCAATGTCACTTGTTTGCACAAAATGGTTTCAAGTAACTAATGATAATCCTTAGTAAACAACTAGAGCTTCAAATTACTATTCGTAATACAAATAATTTACAGTTATATGACATTAAGTATTCCTATTGAATACAAATTTGTAAACAGATCTATTTTACACAAATGGTACAGATAATACCACTCTGGTTCAAAGTGAACCTGGGAGTAATGGCAATAAAGAGGTACTCTACACCCCTCAGATCTCTAGAACTAAAGCCTCGCCATCAGATGCTGTTTAATGTCCAGTTGAAAGAAGATGTGCTTAAACACTCATCAGTAATTCCACAATATATTTTAATCAGGCTCAATAATTATGTTGACCAGTGGACAGCACTTGAAAAATTAAGACACACACACACACTTGTAAATCCTATCTAAAATTTTATTGGTCCTGACATGCTGGATCAAGTAGAAACCATATAAAATGTTGCAGTGGGGAACAGATAGTAAAACAGCAAAACAAATGAGAAAGAGAAAACTTATTTCTCTCAATTTTTTAGATGAGGCTTGATAATTTGTATTATTTGGAATTTTTTCTCATCTTTATTGTTATCTGCACAACATTTCGATTATGACAAGAATGAGTTCAAAGAGAAGGGTTTTCCTCGAGTTCAAAGACAAGGTCCCCATGTTTGAGGAAGGGGTCCCCGAGTTCAAAGACAAAGTCCCCAAGTTTGAAGAGGAGGTTTCCGAGTTCAAAGACAAGGTCCCCAAGTTTGAAGAGGAGGTTTCCGAGTTCAAAGACAAGGTCCCCAAGTTTGAAGAGGGGGTTCCCGAGTTCAAAGACAAGGTCCCCAAGTTTGAAGAGGGGGTTCCCGAGTTCAAAGACAACAAGTTTGAAGAGGGGTTCCCGAGTTCAAAGACAAGGTCCCCAAGTTTGAAGAGGGGGTTCCCGAGTTCAAAACGAAGGTCCCCAAGTTTGAAGAGGGGGTCCAACAAGAAATACCTGAAGAAGGCTGGAGGGCACATCAGCTGAGATGTTGTGCAGATAACAATAATCCAAATAATCCAAAGAGAAACATGTCAGCATTTGAATAATTTTGATATTTCCTACTGTTGTCCTCATCTTCATTATGGTATGTATAAACACAATGTTCAGGCGACTGTAATCTCAGGCCTTGTTTAGGTGTTTTTTCAATTACTTTAAAATAAATCATCATCAGATGATAACCTTGAATTCAAACAGCATAAATATAATACCACAATAAAGATGAGGACAACAGTCCAAAATATCCAAATTATTTATATCAAGCCTCTTCTCATAAATCCAAATAAATATGTCAGCATTTTTTTGATGAGAAGATGCCAAGAGTTTATGTGGGATGAGAGATTTAGAGAAAATTATTTTATGAGGTTACATTCAGCTAATCAATATATGATAGATTATCTGTGAACCTGTTGGGTTCCCATTGTAACAACGGTCCATGATGATATTGATGCTTCTATTTAGGAAAGAGTGATAGGGTTATAATTAGAATTTCATAGGTATCTGTTATATCAAGAATTCAGAGGATTAAATAAATAATTTCAGCTGAAAGCCCACAAAATTATTCTGTTGCAAATAGTAGTAGAATTTACTTTATTCTCTATGAGTATTTTGATTGCATTGTGAGAGAAGAGAGGAAAAGAAAAGGAGAGAAATATAGAAAAAGAGAGGGTGAGAAAAAGGAGAGAGAAAAAAAAAGAAAAAAAAGAGAGAAGGAAAAAAAAGAGAGAGAAGGAAAAAAAAAGAGAGAAGGAAAAAAAAGAGAGAGGGGGAAAAAAAGAGAGAGAAAAAAAAAGAGAGAAGAAGAAAAAAAGAAAAAAAAGAGAAAAAAAGAAAAAAAAAGAGAGAAGAAAAAAAAGAGAAGAGAGGAGAGAGGAGAGGAGAGAGAAAAAGAAAAGGAGAGAGAAAAAGAAAAGGAGAGAGAAGAGAGTCTTTTTAACTAAATGTTAAAGAATGGTTGAGAAATGCTAAAATGAACACACTTATAACAAAAGAACATAACTGTTCCTTATGTTTTAATAGAATATAAAACCCTCCTCTCTCTCTCTCTGTGTTATCTTAAAATAACTTGTAACAATGTCATTACTTTTACAGCCTCCAACCCAAAATGCATATAAAAATAAAAAGCAATTAAAATCTGTCAATACAAAAGAAAAAAAATAAATAGGTTATAGTGAAATAATGAAAGACAACAAATAGTTAAGAAAAAACAAAGTAGAAGGCATGTGATAAAAACATATATGAACATCTGACATTAATAATGAATAAAAAACAAAACAATGAAGAACTTAGTGTGTAAACTAAACCCTGTGTACCTGAAAACATGCCTTACCTTATAAATGGGGTTAACTTATTTTTTGAAAAACACTTGTGGGAGTAATGAAGTTTTAGGTCAATGTTTCTCAAACCCCACCCCTTTTTACTACTTCAGAACACACACGTTGAATAATTAAAACCCTGGGGGTACACTTTTAATTTCAATAAAATAGAATTAGTCTTAAAATTACAAAATCCTGGACGTGGCTGTTTGCATTTCACATAGCGCTAATACCCTAGGGAAATGTATGAAACCAACTTTTTTTTCTCTTCAGCTATAGGTAAATAGGACAGATTGGGCTCTTTAACCTTGGTTAGGCAACCAGTCAAATTCCCGCATTCTTTTATTATTATTATTATTATTACTAGAAAGAATATGCACCCTCCAGGTGTAAGTATTTAAGTTTTGATGTAATGAAATATATTAAATTAGAAAGACTAATGAAATTGAATAAGAATTCATATAAAAAGAATTTTAATTTTATCTTAATTGGTTTTTTAAATTATTGAGAAGATTGATTTTAATACATTGGAGAATGAAACAATAGTATTAAAAATCAATAACACCAAGTAATTATTTGTTAAAACCAGTATGCAAATTATCCGCACCATATATTATGGAAATCTTTATTTCTTAGTGATAAGATACATTGCAGGATTTTAAATGCACTAATAACACGGGCATTTTTTAGATAAATCTAACTCAAATTTTCATAGATACAGTGTCAATAAATAAGACTTATTCTATTCTATATATTAATGATTTTGACTATAAATTAAATACTCATTGATAAAGGAATTCCTGAGGGTATTGTGAAGTAAGTGACGTAGTTTTGGTTACAGACACCGAATCTCCATTATAATAAGATATGTTTTTATGCCTTCTTGGGCCTCTCCCCTTTTTTCTATCTTCTCACATCAAACTTTTTTAAAAATTCTTTGCACAGAACAATAATACAGGTAAAATTCTGTTAAGTAATTCATCCATTGTTCCCCAAAATACCCTCATAAATTCTTTTTCTTAAAATTATTAAATCTTTATTTTTTTTTTAATACACTATTACTGTTTTTGATTTGATTAGGCAATTTGTTCCAAAAATATATTACTCTATTAGCAAAAACATCCAACAGGTTAATAAATTTAGCTTTTAAAATTTGCCTCGACAGTAAGTTTCCAGTTCAAGGAGAAATATCTTTAAAAAAAAACTAGCAAATATATGCACCCTCCGGGTGCGAGTATTTAAGTTTTGATATAATAAATATCATATTAAATTAGAAAGGCTAATGAAACTGACTAAGAATGCAGATAAAAAGATCTGCAACAGAGGGGGTATAATCGAAAAATAGAACAACTTTGAAACTAACTATTCCATCATTTTCCATTACTCCCCTGTTTCATTGGTAAATTTTCCTAATTTAACTATTTAGTTAAAATAGGAAGTAAAGGATAATATTACAGTTATTTCTTCTTGTAAATAAATTTCTTTTAAGATTTATCCACGAGATTTTTGTTTATATTTCTTAAGATAAAACCAAACAGTTAGAAATCAATAATATCAAGCACATATTTATTAAAATAAAATTTTAAATATCAATATGCAAATTAGCCTTCTCGTTCAAACTGTAAACCGCTATTTTGTTGTATATATAAATACAATTGCATGTTATTAGTACGTAGATATGGTCAACAGTATTAATAATGTAAAACAATTTTTATTAATAACTGAAGGTTTAAAAGAATGAAATCATGGAGAATTTGACGTAAATAATTAAGGGAATTGTGACTTGAGTAGTAATATAGTTTCGGTTACAGACAGAAAAACACACAATCTCCATTATAATAAGATGTCTACCATACTGAGAAATTCCATTAATTATTTTGAAAGTTTCAATTAGATCTCCTCTCATTCTTCTGTCTAGCAAAGAGGTCAATCCTAATTTCTCTAATCTCTCCCTGTAACTAATCTTTTTACTCTTTTTATTAGTTTTATTACTCTTCTTTATATGCCCTCCAATCTCAATATTACACTCCAATTTCCATATCCAGACACTGGAGCTTAGCTTTAATGTATCATCAAAGCCAACCTCTAAATTGCATTCCTCATTTACTTTTTTGATATCTCTGTTGCTCAATTTATATTCAACTTTAATGAATTTCAAGAAGCTGAAAATTTTTATTAAAAATCATCAGGAGATTTTTTTAATGTTTCTTCTTTCAAATGGAGAAAAATTTTTTCGATATAATATTAACCTTTATGCAAGTTTAATTGTGTTAAATATGGAGAAGGGGGTAATTTCACAGGAAAATTTGGTGGTGCCTATATATCTGGATGAATATAAAATTGACGACAAAGTAAATATACATACACATTAAATATCATCAATTCTTGCTTTTTGTGCAAAAAATTATGAAGATTTGATTTATATTCAAAGATTAAAATATACATAGAAATAGCATTGAAATTCTACTTAAAAATGTCCAGTACTTGTAAATCTCAAAAGTAAACAAATCAAGACACCAGGTTTCCCCCCACTCTACCAAGTCCATGCTGGGTAGCCTTTCTAGTATTTAATAAAGGATATGTAAAGTACCCCCCACCCCATGCTTCAGGCAAATGACAGAGCAGTCTTTTGCCAATGGGTATCAATTTCATGGTCTAACAAAAATAGAAATTAACAGTTATCGTAAGATTAAACAAAATGGTGTGGTACACACAAAAAATAAAAATAAATAAAGTATTCAGGAATTTAAGTTATTTTTAAAGTAAATCTTTCTAACTATTTATTTACATATAAAAGGGTTAACAGTGTCTTGTCGAAATATTTAGGCAGTCAATGGATGAATAAAAAGACAGTGATGCTGATAGCTTTTTATGTTAGTAAGTCCTGGGACAGCACATATTTGCTTTGAATGAGTCTCCAGGAAATTTGATGGGTCCCAACTAAAGTTTCTTAATAAATTGTAGGGATTTTATTTATGATCTGGGGAAACAATTAAAGCAATCTAACCTATCCTGTGTAATTTATTTCGAAGAAACTATTGAAATGTATTTACAGTTAGCTTGAAATGGGAAGAAAAAAAAGGGGGGGGGGAGAAAGACACTTGGAGCATGGATATGATTTTACTGTCCTTTTAGATATCAGCATCTCTGAAAAGATGGACATTTTTAAAGAGCATTGCAATTCTCACGTGAATCTTATTAGAGATTGTGTGTTTGTCTGTCTGTAACCAAAACTATATTACTGCTCAAGTCACAATTCCCTTAGTTATTTACGTCACATTCTCCATGGTTTTATTTTATATTAATATAATAATTATATTAATTAAATTGTTTTACATTATTAATACTGCTGGCCATATCTACATACTAATAACATGCAATTGTATTTATATATACAACAAAATAGTGGTTTACAGAGGGAACGGGAAGGTTAATTAGCATATTGTTATTAAAAATTTGATGTTAATAAATATGCGTTTAGTATTATTGATTTCTAATTGTTTAGTTTTATCTTAATGAATATGAGCAAAAATCTTAAGGTAAATCTTAAAAGAAATCCATTAATAAGAAGAAATAACTGTGATTTTATTCTTTATTTCCTATTTTAACTGAATAGTTAAATTAGACAAATTTAGCAAAGAAAGACAGAGTGATGGAAGAGTAAGTTTCAGTTGTTCTATTTTTCCATTATACCTCCCTGTTACAAATCTTTTTTATCTGCATTCTTATCTAGTTTCTTTCTAATTTAATATAATACTTTATTACATTAAAACTTAAATACTTGCACCCGGCAGAGGGTGCATATATTTGCTAGTTATTTTAAAAGATCTCATTACAAATTCTTACAGAAAATTTCCTTAAAATCAGATAATTCCCTGATTTTTGGCAATTTTTTTCCAAAAATGTGTGTGTGTGTGGTGGTGGTGGGGGGGTCAAAATTATATTGAAAAAACACTGATTTTTTGACAAATTGGGTATACCTAGTGTAAGAAAATGACAGTTGTTATCGTCACAAAAATGCATATCATCTCTATATTAATACTAGTGTTCCTTAATTGTACAACCATTATCATCTTGCAACAATCTCTGGTTAAAAATTAGATCGTCCAAATCATCCAAGATGAAATGGAAAAAATGTAAATCTTGATTATCTGGTGTTGCTTATCTGCCAAATTCTTATTTCTTATGAGCGTCATCACCTCAGCTATATAATGGACCATTCTGCTTTTATTATAAAGAAAGGGAAGAAAAGGGACATGCTACAAAGAAAAAAATACAATAAGAAAGAGAGAAGGGGAAGATAGAAAGAGGGGGTGAACACTAATTTGTTTCAATCGAACATAATGAAAAGAAAGAAAGAAAAAAAAAGTGAGAGAGTTAAATCAAGATTATTATATATTTTACATATTGAACTATTTTACATATTGAACTATTTTGCAATATCTCTTAAGTAAACATAAAATGTTGAATCCAGAAAGTCACAAAAAAAAAAAAAACACAAACAAACAAACATAGAAATCCAAGATCTTTCATGCAAATTCAAATAAAAATAGAACACTTATGTGACACCTGTTTTGTATTTATCAAACTATTATATGAAATGAAAATGAGACAAAAATTAAGCAACAAACCTAAAAATTGGGCAGTTCCTGGTAGCCCAGTATTTCTTACTTCGGAATGGCTGGGGAAAGAAAGCCATGGCTGCTCTAATCAAAGACAAAGTTTTATATGCTTTGAAACACCAAGTTGGCTGGAGGAAGATAAATAAAAGATGTGTTTCCGATTATATAGACATCACTGGATGATGCTGACGTAAAATTTGATTTCGCCAAATAGGGATGTGACAATCTTTGAGAGGAAGGGCAGAGTTGTCAAAGACAACTCTCTCACATTTAACCTCTTCCCTACCTCATTCTATATTCAACATGCGCATGTAATGGTTACAGTTGTAGGAAATGGACTTGTCGACCAGAGTTCAAATCCTGGACGTAGGGGTTTGCATTTCACATTTCGATAATACCCTTGGGAAAAGTATGCATCCAACTACACTCCCTCCAGCTATGAGTAAATAGTAGGACAGACTGGGCTCTTTAACCTTGGTTAGGTAATCAATCTAGGAGAAGGAAAACTAAATTCAAACCTGTTAAATTCTGCTTAATAAATTGACCTTGTGTCACATCCTGCTCGAGCGAAAGAGTTGGTAAATATATATATTCAAATTTACAAATAAAACAAACAGATCATCCAATGAATAAGTTCCATTGCATTTTTTTAAATTCAGAAATAATTGATTGATTTTAATGGTATATCAACCTGTCTAGGGTTAAGAAATAGCATTTATATTAGATTGTTTTGAGTAGTTGGTTTTCTATTGCATTCAAATACAAATAATTTTTAAACAAATCTATTTGACCCATAGATTGGACCCTAACAGGTATTACCACTCCGGGTCAGAATGTACTTGGGAGTAATGGCAATGAAAGATTACTCGACACTCCCCAGAACTGGAGTCTCACCATCTGATACACTTTAGTTTCATACCCAGGACACCGGAATTACTCAAGTAACAATGAAAATATTCGTTATAAAAAAGCATAAATGCCCAATATACGGTTTAAACCCATAAGCATATAATAATCGCTATTGGGCTCCCTTATCAAGTTGTAGGATTTTTCAGGGCTCGAATGGGTTACTGCTTTGTTCACACTGAGAATGGCATAGTTAATGGCATTGGTTAGGTTTTATGGCATGTCAACCCATGGGTTATTTTATGCCAAAGACTTGTTTTATTCATTCTTGTTGGGTACTAATTTTTTTTAAACACTTTTTTGTAAACTCATTTTTTAAATCTATTTAACCCATAGATGGGACCCTAACAGGTACTACCACTCAGGGTCGGGGTGGACCTAGGAGTAATGACAATTAAGAGGCAAGGCACTCTACCCTCCCCAAGGCTCCAAAATGGCATAGAGAAGCTGGCTTTTGGGTTGATTCAGAAAGACCTTTGAAAACTCCTAAAAAAATAATATTTATAATAAATATTTAATCTTATTATTTTCAAGACTTGGAGAGGTAGTATTAACCTAATTTCTTCTGTTTTTTAAATGGCTTTTTATGCCTTTTTAAAAATATTTTTTAAAGGACAGGCAATGTTGAAATGAAATGGATTCCTTCTTGACATCAGCCCTTGACTGAGGGTCTAAGTGCATACAAATTGGGGTGTGGTGGGGGTTATGGCATTTGCCCCTCAAGACAATTACCAAAAAAGTGGCTGGGCTTTGGGCATGAGATGTACACCCTTTTATAGTAGGTGGGTTCAGAAATATGCACCTGCTAAAAGGAGGGGGGTAGTCAATTCCCCACAAAATCGGCTAATTTTACTTAATAATAAAAAAATGAGGTTACTTTTAAAATAAATTTTTACTCAAAATTTTGGAGGCAATTTTTTGTCATGCATCACCCCCTAATTGATTTAGTTTATTTGAGTTAATCAAGCTGTCCAAATTTTGACCATACCAACAAAATGGTATAAACATAAACCAGAATCTGTTCTTGAGAATGAAGCGCATAAAATTCTCTGGGACTTTGAGATAAAAACAGATCGTCTTATCCCAGCCAGAAGACCAGACCTAGTATTGATTAACAAGAAAAAGAGAACTTGTTAACTGGTAGATTTTGTAGCTCCAGCTGATCAAAGGGTGAAGATAAAAGAAAACGAAAAGATAAATACTTTAACCTTGCCAGAGAATTGAAAAAGCTGTGAAATATGAGGGTCAAAGTGATACCAATTGTATTTGATACACTTGGAACAGTCCCCAAATGTTTAGAAAAGAGACTAGAGGAACTATAAATCAGAGGAAGAATTGAAACCATCCAGTCAACAGCATTGTTGAAATCAGCTAGAATACTCAGAAGAATCCTGGAGGCCTGAAGAGACTTGCTGTCACTCAGACTCTAGAGTTAAAGACTATCAGCTTACACTAGTGTGAAAAACTTACAAGGAATGAAATGATAATCATTTATGCAGGTAATAATAAGTGACTATAATGACAAATGATACATGCAAAACTTTCCTAAAAAAATAAGACCCAAGAAATTCCCTGGGTCTTTGAAACAATTGCCTCAGGATTAGTAATGGGAGTTTCTCACATGAATCACATCAAAACAGATAAAAAATGTGAACTAGGAATACTTGATAAAATCACTGACATTATCAAGGAGAAAAGTGGTTTGGGTCACATTTCTGTTCTGTGATGGCATTCACCCTGGGTCAGTTGAGTTGGCTCCATCCAAAGAATTCATCACCAGCCCCTCTTTTACTAAGCTAGCTGGACGAGTAGAGACGCGTGGTGTGTCTGTCCACTAATGTAGGGGGGTGGGGCTTTGTTCCCCCACGTTCAGGCTTGTATGCATGCAGGTACACAGCCTTATAGACTTCCTTCTGTGGGTTATTCCTCAAGTAAGTGCATACTCTCACACTCTGTAGAACTCTTTCTTACTTTCCATGGACTTTAGTACTCATTGTGTATATTGTTTTATGCCATGTTTTATTTGCCCTGATAAATAAAGTCTGTATGTGTTATCTTCTTGTTGCTTTGTTCGGACTTCATTGTGAATCTTTTCACTTATGTTTTTCTAATGTATTATAAGAACCAGTTTTGGCCACTAAGTCCAAAACATGTCAGTCTTATACCCTTGTTTGCCACAGATTTTCCACAGACACAGTGACAAGTACACAAAAGCTGTTAATTCCTGATGATAATGGAGTCGCCCTTTGGATTTTTGCCAGAGCCCGTTTGACCAGCTGGTGACCCTAATACCACTGGGTGCCAGACCTGTCTACTTTGGATGACCCTACTACAAACTTAAGTTCCAGACAGCATGGCTCTGATACTACCAAGTTTACATGGCCCTGCCATGATGAGGAGGGGTTGAACTTTAGAAATAATGTGTTAGATGGCCATTGAGCAAAGAGCTTCCTCCGCCATTTTACAGGTCTTGTTTTTATTCTGCAGGGTTTCTAGCCACCCTCCTTACCAGACAAAATCTGTGGGGTTACCGGTTTAGTCGCAGATGATCCAACAATGAAACAGGTAGTACTGGGTTATATAGTACCAGTAGCACATTGAGCGACCTGGTCATGTGGTTCGCAAAGACAATGGCAGCTATGTCAACCATTCATACAAGAACAAATTTACCCAGAAGACGACGATGGAAGCAATGCAAGGTTTCCTATGGGAAAAACAAAAAACTACCTGCTAACTAGTTGCCTCCTGTACATATTGCCTTGTGCCAAATCTAAGATTTGGGTTTTTTGTTTAATGTCATAACAACCTTCATAGGTTATTTAATTCTTAACATCCTGTTGAGAATTTTCAAAGTCCAGAGCATTCCTATAAGGATATATGAAAAAATGGCTAAAAATGACCTTTGCATTTAAAGTTACCTGTTATTTACCTTAAATTAAAGACTTCTAAATATGTTTAATATTACATTTAAACAAAGGCTATCATTTGTTATGGATTAGGAAAACGAAGGAGACTTCCGGCCAAGTGGAATGAGGTGGTATAGGACTTTAAGAGTTAATGCCAAACCATCTTTGTAGAACAGCAGTGGTACTATTTAACCCATAACTGGGGGGATGACAAGGTTCATACCTTTCCCAAGAGTATTAGTTCAAAAGTAAATGTAATAGCATGACTGGAGTTCAAAATTGCTTACTATGATCTCACAGTCTACCATGTTAGCCATTATGCCACAGGAACTCTCTGCCAAATCTAAGCTGAGCCTCTAGTAAATAGTAGTTCATTTTTTTTATTACAGCTACTGTGAAGATGAAAATTCTCTATCAATATTGCAATTTGTTGGTTGGTTGGTTTAATTTTACAGAATGTTAACCCTTTGGTTATTTTATGCCAAAGACGTTTTGTTTTATTCATTCTTGTTGGGCATTCAAATCTATTTTATTTTAAACTCATTTTTTCTATTCAACCCATAGATGAGACCCTAACAGGTACTACCACTCCGGATCAGAGTGGACCTAGGAGTAATGGCGATGAAAGAGTACTCCACACTCATCAGAACTCCAGAAGTAGAACTCCACCATTAGATGCAGTTTAACATTATACCCAGGACACTAAGACTCTAAGCCACCACCTTCTAGCACATATATGTTAAAAAAACACACTTCCCCACAATCACCTTTCTTCTACTCAATCCATAGATAGGATCCTAGCAGGTACTACCACTCCGGGTCTGAGTGGATCTGGGAGTAGTGGTGATGAAGGGGTACTCCATACTCCACAGTTCCAGAATTGGAACTTCTCCATTAGATGCAGTTTAACATCATACCGAGGACACTGCAATTAATGTAGAGTTTGACAAAAACATAAAATACTTAATTAAACCATTAATTAATTGTTAAGCGCCTGAAAGCTATGGAGGTCTTCTTTTTTCTTTTTTTTATTGGATTGAAAAAAAGAAAAAGAAAAACTTTAAAATACCCCCCTAAAAAAAAAAAAAAAAAAAAAAAACAATAAAAAATAAGCAAACAAAAACCACAAAGAAACCTTAGATGGTGATGCTGAGGGTTGCATAACAATAAATCAATCAATCAATAAAACCAACCAATGATTTTTTTTTTTTACCGTTTTCCTTCAATGTTATTCTGGTTTCATCAACTGTTACTCATCCACCCACTTTTTTTTTCCCATTTTGAAGAGGATTCTTTAAAAGCATTTATTTCCTTTACCACTTTTTATTTTATTTTTTTTATCTCCATGTAATATGATTGACTCAGAGAATGAACAGATTCTAAAGGGAATTTTCTACTCTAATTCACATGACTTCTGCTTAGGTGCTTTTTTTTCTTTTTTCTATCTTTCTCTTTGTTTGAAATTATTTTTTTTTTTTTTTTTTTTAAACGTTACTCTAATGCAGTGCAAAAAAGATAAAACTATTGACTAAAGAACCTCATTAGTAATTTACTTTTTTTTTTATTATTAACATTATTATCATCATTATCATTCAAAGAATTCAAAGAGAAAATTTGTACACAAGTTTAACATTTTCTGAATTATTTTAATATGGATATTTTTTTTAAGCAGACAAAACCTTTTATATTATCAATTATACCAGTCTTTTTTTTTAAAATAAAAATACTAAAATTGTTAGGCGCTTGTACTGCAGCATCATAGGAAATTGACACAGCAACCAGAGTTCAAATCCTGCACGAGGCTGTTTGCATTTCACATAATGCTATTATACTTAGGAATGGTATGCATCCAACTATTCTCCCTCCAGCTATGGGTAAATGGTAGGGCTGACTGGGCTTTTTAACCTTGGTATGGCAACCAGTCTAGGAGAGGGAAACTGAATTCAAACCTGTTAATCTCTGCTTAAAAATTGACCTTGTGTTGTACCCTATTTGTGCGGAGGGGTTGGCTAAATACATACTGGATAAATTCTGAAACTGATAGCTAGATAGATATAAACAGACTGAGATAGCTAGACAGAGATGAAAATTTTTAGTAATCTATGTACAAGGTAACAAAGTTGTCTTCTTGCTACCTCCAATAAATAATTTAAGTAAGATGAATTCTCCACATCTTTGTAGTGAATTTTTGGTTTGATAGAAATGACAGTTGATACACATTTGTGTAGCAATGTTTGTTTGTTTTTCTAGAGGTTGTCAGTAGCTGGTTTTACAATTAATTGTTTTGTTAGTAAGGTGACTTAAGTAACCTAGTTCTACAAAATGACCCATCAGGAGAAAAGTATATACACAACAGTACCTTTCAAGCAAAAGGTTTTAAAGCAATAAAAATAATTGTGACAAAGTAGATTTGGCTGGAATTGTCAGAATGAAATGTAAAAACTTTCAACACCCAGTGGGTCAATGGTTGGGCTAGACCAGGGCTTCTCAAAGTGGTCCATAAAATACCCGGGTGGGGGATGGGAGAATAACATTTTGGCAAAGAGGTTCACAGGGGATGTTGGATTTTACAGCATGTCAAACCTTGTTGGCTTATTTTATACCAAAGATGTTTTGTTTTATTCATTCTTGATAGGTATTCAACTTCTTTTTTTTTTCAAGCTTTTTTCTTTCTTTCCCAAACTTAATTATTTTTCTATTTAACCCTTACAGGTACTACCACCCTGTGTCAAATTCCCCATAGCTTCAGAATGGGAATTTCACCATCAGAGTTTAACAAAATTTTGGCAAAGGGGTTCACAGGGGATGTTGGATTTTACAGCATGTCAAACCTTGTTGGCTTATTTTATACCAAAGATGTTTTGTTTTATTTATTCTTGATATGTATTCAACATTTTTTTTCTTTCCCAAACTCAATTATTTTTCTATTTAACCCTTACAGGTACTACCACTCTGTGTCACATTCCTCTGAGCTTCAGAATTGGAATTTCACCATCAGAGTTTAACATCATACCCAGGACATTAAAACTCTTAACATCCTATACCACCTCATTCCACCCGGCCAGAAGTCATATTCGTTTTCCTAATCCACCCCAAACGATAGCCTTTGTTTAAATATGATATTAAACATATTTAGATGTCTTTATTTTAAGGTAAATAACAGGTAACTTTAAATGAAAAGGAAATGTCTAGCCATTTTTGATAGATCCTTATAGGAATGGAACTCTGGACTTAAAAAATTCTGAACAGGATGTTAAGAGTTAAAACCCTCAGCCACTGCCTTCTAGCTCATATATGATAAAAAGGGTTTGATGCTTACCATAAAGGTAATAAGACATAGGGGGTGAATCTACAAGTTTGAATTTATAAATCCCTTTATAAAAAGAAAAGAAAAAAGAAATCATTGGATCATGTCAACTAGATGCCAGGTATCGTATGTACACATAAAAGAATTCCTAATTGGGTTATAATTGCCAACTAGTGAGGTGTAATTCATACAACCTGTTAGAAATATACTGCAGTGATGCTGATAGCTTTTTAATTTAGCGAGTCCTGGGATGCATGGATTTGATTTGAATGAGTCTCCGGGAAATTTGATGGGTCACAACTAAAGTTTCTTAATAAATTGCAGAGTTTTTATCATGAACCACTAAAGCCATCTAACCCCTACCTTGATACTCCATACAGTGTAATTTGTTTCCAAGAAAATATTGAAATGTATTTACAGTTAGCTGGAAATGGTAAGGGGAGGGGGAGAAAAGAAAACACTGGGACTCATGGAAACAATTTTTCTGTGTCATTTTAGATTTTTATGGTCAGTGAGTGTATCTATCAGCATCTCTGATACTTGTCATTTAAATGAACTAAATATGTTGAAGTGGAAAATGCAAATTTAGACACTTTTCGTAAAGATTTTATTGAAACATCTTTCAAAGTAAAGTCAGTACACAACTCTTAATGTCCTATACAGCCCCATTCCACCCGGACAGAAGTCACATTCATTTTCCTAATCCATCCCAAATGATAGCTTTTGTTTAAATGTAATATTAAACATATTTAGCAGTCTTTGATTTACAGGAAATAACAGGTAACTTTAAATGAAAAGGCCATTTTTAAACATTTATATATATCCTTATAGGAATGGGGCTTTGAACTTAGAAAATTCTCAACAGGATGTTAAGAGTTAAAGGAATTGGATATTACTTGATGAATTAAAAAACCGAAGCAACATATCCCAAGCTTTGTGCAACTGTTGAGCTCATTTTATTAGCTTTTCCAAGTTTGTATATGGTGGAATCTGGGTTTAACCATGTATATGATTGATTAAGTAGAGAAGAACATGGAACATAGTGATTTGCAGCTCAAACCCACAAACCTGCAACATAATATTTGTGATCTCCTCGTTGTCCACCAAACACATCCTTTCCATTCAAAAAATAATCAAAGAATTAAAAGGTGTGTTTTTTTTACTTATAGTTTACTAATTATTTTCTCATGCAAGTTGTATTAAACACTGGTAAATTAGTTGTCTTGTAATTTAATATTCATTAGTTGAAGGTGGTATGA
Organism: Doryteuthis pealeii; assembly: GCA_023376005.1. Classification (NCBI taxonomy): domain Eukaryota; kingdom Metazoa; phylum Mollusca; class Cephalopoda; order Myopsida; family Loliginidae; genus Doryteuthis; species Doryteuthis pealeii. The sequence goes on along the minus strand of CM042164.1, from coordinate 77,621,795 downwards.
AGTGAAACTTGTGCGTGAGATATTTTAAGTGGAAAGAGGCTGCACAGACCCCAGTCCACTATCTTGGCAGTCCCGTGGCAGGAGAAAATCCGAGACTACTGGGCTGCCGAGCTGTTGCAGGGTGCTGTCTCAGGTAGTATTGAGTCACTTCACGAGACGCAAGCCTCCCTGGAAGCCCCAGCGCTTGCACCCAAGCGCCAGGTTGTGTTGGGAATTTATGTGAGTAGTAAGTACCCCAATCCTACTACTAAGGGTCGATGTTTCCATATTACTACTAGGGTCCACAAATGAAGATATGGAGTGACGTCATCATTGTCTGCCACGGACTTCCAAAAGAAAGAAGAAATTTAATATTCAATTTATTTGGGGATGAACGGTTGGTTACAAGACGTGCATCAAGTAAAAAGTTTGAGAAACCCTGGGCAAGACTAAAAGACCATAGGTAGCAAGCAGAGTTCAATTCTCACATGGTACTTGAGACTTGTGGCTTTGTTCTAAGCTAAGCTTAGAAAATGACTGACTTTTACATAATCTTTGTTCCTCACATGTAATAGGATATAGAACTTATTGGGAGAGGTTCTCCAATAATAAACAGTGGAAAGCCATGATGCTGCAAAATATAACAAATCATACAGCATATAAATTTCCAAATATCCTAAAAAGGCTGGTTATTACAAATTACTCATAGTTAACTTTTCTTTTTGGAGACATGATATTGGCGCTTAGTGATTGGGATTATCTCAGTGTAATGTCTTTACTCACTATCTATATATCTATATATCTATATATCTATATATATAACATAAAGGTACACACTGATTTTAAATTCAAAAATTCGAAAGTTGCATTTTTTCAAAGGATGAAATATAAACATTGTTAGAAATCTGCTATTTTCACCGGTAAGTAACTTTTTTCCACAAATACCATATATATATGTGATGTTTAAAATTGAATGATTTAAAAACTACTGAATTAAGTTTCTCGCAGTAGCGCGAATTGTCAGGGTCCTGATGTTTCGCATTACTGCAAGAAACTTAAGTCAGTAGTTTTTAAACCATTCGATTTTTAACGTCTATTTAGCTCTTTATATTCAGCTCTTTTTAATCGGTTTTAAGAAAATAAATACAGACATAAATAAGATTTTATACTTATTTGCTAAGTGGATTTAATGGTAACTGTAATATATATATATATATATATATATATATATATATATATATACACAGTGATGCTGATAGATTTTTTCTAATTTAGTGCGTCCTGGAACGCACATATTTGCTTTGAATGAGTCCCCAGGAAAATTTATGGGTCCCAACTAAAGCCATCTAACTCTTACCTTGTAACCTATCTTGTGTAATTTATTTCTAAGAAACTATTGAAATGTATTTACAATTAGCTTGAAATAGTGAGGGAAGAAAAAAGAAAAACACTGGGATGCATGGATATGATTTTACTGCATCCTTTTAGATTTTTGTGTGTCAGGGACACAGGACATATATATATATATATATATATATATATATATATATATATATATATATATATAAATAAAAGCTTTTGACACAGGTATTGTTTGTTATAAAAATGATGGTTAGTGAGTCTATTGCTAACTCATTCCTCAATAGGTGCTCCAAAATTGTGGCCTTGTGTAAAACTAAGTTTAATAAATATCTTTAATTTCAAACATGAAATGCCATAGAAAAAAATAAACCAATAGTAGAGTTATCAAGATAAACTATGAAACAAATTGTCATAAAAGTCAAAGAATTTAAAGCAATAAAATTCCAACAAAAAGCACTAAATCTATCAATTAAGAGATCTATAAAAATGTCAATTTGGATTTTTCTTAACATACCATACAATGGATTATTTACAATCAGAGCTTTGCCTTTTTTTATTATTATAGTATTTTATTCTTTTTCTTTTTTCTTTTTTATTTAAAGCAAACCACTTCAGATTCCCCAGGCATGTTCAAGCATGAAGTGAGAATTAAGAGTAGTTATTTATTCAGCTTGACTTAGTTTACCACCCAGTGAGAATCAAAGTCTATTAGACTAATTCAATAATCATTACATAACACCAGATACCCAGCATGTGAATTAGAGCAGACTAGAATTTTTTTTCGGGCCTGAGAGCAAAGTGTGTGTGTGTGTGTGTGTGTGTGTGTGTGTATATATATATATATATATATATATATATATATATATATATATATGAATGAATAAGTGGATACCTTGGTACAGATATAAATTTATTTCTGCATTTCTTTGCCTCCACAGTCTGATTTTTACTAATTTGAAAACCTCACACCCGGACTTATTGGTATGATTCTTTCCGTTTCACTGATTTTTTTTATTCCCTCCCACCCACTTTTTTCAAATTCGTTCCACACATGAGCAGAATGCAACAAGGTAAATTTTAACAGGTTTGAATTCAGTTTTCCTTCTCCTAGATCAGCTTCTATACCAGGGTTTAAGAGCCCAGTCTGTCCTATTATTTTACCCATAGCTGCAGGGAGAATAATTGGATTCCTACCTTTCCCAAGGTATTAGCACCATGTACACACACACACACACACACACATACATACATACTGTATATTTAGGCAGAACATTTTCTTATAGGCATATTCTTATTAACAATGCCAGACAAGGATTGAGAGTTTATTGTTTTTTTTGGGTTTTTTTTTTTATTAACCTTTCCATTTTTGTGAGCGAGATGATACAAATGTGGATGAAAGCTGAATTTCGCAAAATTATTAAATAGCCTTCATCCTCATTTGCAACATCTTGCTCCCGAACATGAAAAAGTTAATAAAAAAACTCAACTCTAAATTCTTGTCTGTCATATTTAATAATAATAATAATACTACACCACACCTACCATAAGCTCCCCACTTTACTGCACGGAACCAAGATGTGCTACTCATGCACTGAGTTGGCAAGAGCTGGTATCCAACCCAGAACCTTGTGGTTCTTGTAATTTTAGACCAGGTACCTTTCAATGGTATTTGTGCATATACTGGAATCATTTGGATCAATAGAATATTGTGGATGATTATGTATTTACCCAACCCCTCTGCCACAAACAGAATGTGACAGAATTTTAAGCAGAGTGATAGTGTCTGTTAGGGTCCCATCTATGGGTCAAATCATTTGTATTCGATAGGACCATGTGTAAAAAAAAAAAAAAAAAATTTAAAAAATCTTTTAAGAAACAACTACACAAAAAATGTAAATATAAATGTACAATGAACACATTTCCCTAACCTCTCTGCATAAAATAACCCTAGACAGGTTGTATGCCATTAAAATCAATCAAGAATTAAATGCTTGCAAATCATTGCATTAGATATAAGTACTGAACAGATAATCTATGACAAGAGGGTCAAACCAGCCCTCTTGCTCTTTTTTTTTGGGGTGGGGGGGGTCAAATCTTCTTTTAATTTCTTAGAGACCAAGCAGTCCCCTGGGGCTAACATTTGATTCCCTTTATATATAGTATTTATATCCTAAGGATTGTTTTAGGATGGAGGATATTCCTTTGATAACTGCTATTTGTACTTCATAGCAGCTTAGTTTACCATGTATTGTGTCAAGGTATTTTTTAAAGTTTTGCTTGAAACAAATCAATGCCATACAATATAATTCCCAATAATGCTAATACATTGTTAAAACCAATTACTAAAAGTATATATATGAATGCATAATATGTATAACACCCCAACTGCTAGGCATGATATAACCCTGGACGGGTTGATATGCCGTTAAAATTAATAAACCAAACCAAACTTGACCCAACAATTGCCCCTACCACAATTGGTATAATATGGATTTCTTTCAATGATCAAGTTGTTTTTGAGTTCATTCTTGAGGTCTTGGTGTTTTGTGATTTTTCCACACTAGCCTCTATTGAGACCATGATCATTTGGGATGTCAGTTTAGCTCAGTCAGTAGTGCAATCGACTAGAAACCACAAAGTTCCAGGTTCAATACCGGCCCTCGCCAACTCAGCGTATGAGTAGCACAGGGATCTGTGCTGTAAAGTAAGGAGCTGATGGTAGGTGTGGTGCTCCACATCAGACGCCAAAAACAATCTCCTTGTCTAGCGCTAGTGAAAAGGGGATAGTTTCCCTCACTGTCTGGCTGATACCAACTTTAGGCCACCCCGACGACTATATTTTTTTTTTATTACTTACATTAATAATGAGTGCAGTCTTCATTTCCAAGTGTATGTTTTTTACATATTTATTTTTAAATAAGATAATATAGAGAACAAAAGAAAAGAATCTTGTTCATATAAAGTTTAATATGCGAGGATAAACCCGCTTCTAGTTTCAGGGTTCCTTATGAAGATGTGCTCTATAATTGGAATCAGTTTAATGATAATCTGAACAAAGTTGTAGAAAATCCCATGAAACTTTTCTTTTTCTTTTTTAAAAACAAAAGCCAGCAAGAGAATAGGTGTTCAAAACAAAAAGTACTTTATGACTGAAATAGCAACTCTCACTCATTTAGATTGTTCCTTTTAACAGGTGAAGATATAATGTATGTACATATGTATATATAGTCAAACGATTGCTAAGTAAACTTGCTGGGGTTTTTTTTTATATAAAGACTGAATATTTCATTTTGATATGAAGTAGCATATTGTTTTATCTTATTTTATTTTTTTTTAAAGTCCAGAAGAATTAATATTTGTGTCAGGTATTTGCCTCCCCCCCCCCAGGGGAGATTCAGTCAAACATTGGAGAAAGGGGGCGGGGTTAAAAATCTGGCACTTCTAAATTATCCACAGATATAAAATGTAATGTACATATTTACAAACCCCTCCACAGGAGCAGATGTGACACATGATCAATTTTTAGGTGGATATTAACAAGTTTGAATTCAGAGTTTTCCTTCTCCTCAACTAGTTGCCTAACCAAGGTTAAAGAACCCAGTCTGCCCTGCTATTTACCTATAGCTGGAGGAAAACCAGGTGGATGCATACCATTCCCAAGGGTATTATTGCTATGTAGACAGCCTTGTCTAGGATTTGAACTCGGATCGATGAGTCCATTTCCTACAACTTTAGCCATTACACACTGTTGATATTGCATCTCACCCCCTTACAAAAAGTAGTATCATTGCATTAGAGGTAAATGGGAGTTAATATGCACAAATTTCAATTGTAACATTTAAAAAATAAACTAATTGGATAATGCTATCCAATGGTGAGCAATACAAGTGTATACTTAAATTTAGCTGGATACTATATAACCTGGGCTGGGTAAGGCCTATTACTCTCCATGTCTTACAGGCCAGCGGAGGGGGGGGGCGAGTCCTGTAAGTGATTTAATAAAGGTCTATTGCTTATTCTATAGATATACATTGTATACTTAATGTCATGGGAAATGGAATTGGAAATCCATGTTCAAATCCTGGACAAAGTTGTTTGTATTTCACTTCAAACTAATGTCCTTGGGAAAAACATGAAACTATCAGTTTCGTCCCCTAGTTATGGATCAATTGTAGAGCAGAGCCTTGGTTAGGCTAGGAGAAGGAAAACTCTTAAAATTTTGCCTTGTGTCACTCACATCCTGCCAGTTGTGGAGGGTTTGGGTAAATACAAACCCTTAGCTATGGGTAAATAGTGGAGCAGACTGGCTTTTTTTTTTAGCTTTGGTTAGGCAACCAGTGTAGGAGAAGGAAAACTAAATTCAAACTAGCCTGACTCGGGTTAAAAGTTGGCCTTATGTTATATCCTGCTTGTGGCGGAGGGGTTGGGTAATATATACATTACATTTTAATGTGATTAAATAACTATAACCTCAAAAAAAAAAATTAACTGGGAATGCTAAATTAACAGAATGCTTGATATAGAAATTCATTAAATTTGCAAATGCATCAGTTATTCCCTTTAGCTTATTTATTCCCCCCCCCTACCACAGCCGGTAAATTTTGGTCCCTAATGACCCCAAATAAATTCAATGGTAAACATAATGGTAATCCTTAACTTGTTCTTCGTAAATTCCTACCATAAAATAAACTGAACCCTCATTTTATGTCCATGTTTTTGCAATAAATGTTTTATTTTTCTTGCACCCATTATTTTACAATACTGAATATATTTTCTTTATTTACAAACATTTATTGCAAACATATATTTTCTTTATTTAAAAACATTTATTGCAAACATATTTAAAACATTTATTGCAAAAACACGGACATAAAATGAGGGTTCAGTTTATTTTATAGTAGGAATTTACGAGGAACAAGTTAAGGATTACCAACATAATTACCATTCCTGGATTCCTCTTAAAATTCTACTCTAGAAAAGTTTTGTTTGATCTTGGTACAGGGCTTTGTTTTTAATTGCATACTCAGACAGAGACATCACAAATATAGTATAAGATTTATATTTTTGTGTAGTTATTTATGGTTTCTAGTAAATAATAACAATAATCCTTAATAAACAATTATAGCTTTGAGTAACTTAATACAAATAATTTTCATAGTTATATGGTATCAAGTATTCATATCTAATACAAATCATTATTTCTACTTAATCTTTTGTTTGCACACAATTATATGGTTTTAATTAACTAATAATAATCCTTGATAAATGATTATAGATTTAAGTAAATATTCTTAATACAAACTTGCAGTTATATATCAAATATTCTTATCTAATACAAATAATTTGCTCATAGTATTAAGGTTTCAAGTATTCCTATCTAATACTAATAAATGGCAAGTGTTGGAATAAACATCTCTGGAAGAATGGATATGTCTTCTTTAGAACTAACAATGTTCAAAAGTTATATTATCTTTCTTGTGTATTAATAATTGGGAAGAGTTCTTCAGACATTTGACCCTCTATTTGAAATTTTCTGAAAATAATTGGCCCACTCTATAAGAATTAAAAATGGACATAGTGTCACAAGTTCAAATCCTGGACGAGGTTGGTAGCATTTCACATAGGACTAATACCCTTGGGAAAGGTATATATCCAACTATTCTTCCCCTAGCTATGGGTAAATAATAGACTGGACTCTTTAACCTCGGTATGTCCACTGGTCTAGAAGAAAAACTGAATTCAAACCTGTAAAACTGCTTAAAAATTGACCTTGTGTCACATCCTGCTCATGCTGTGGGATTGGTAAATACATACAACCCCAAAGCTGGTATGGCAACCAGTCTAGGAGAAGGAAACTCTGAATTCAAACCTGTACAACTCTGCTGAAAACAGACCTTTGGGGTGTTGTTAAATACATACAAGCAGAAATGCTGTACGTGTCCTGCCCTGGTCCCTGACGCCCAAAAATCTAAAAGGACGCAGTAAAATCATATCTATGCATCCCAATGTTTTTCTTTTTTCTTCCCTCACCATTTCAAGCTAACTGTAAATACATTTCAATAGTTTCTTAGGAATAAATTATACAGGATAGGTTACAAGGTAGGAGTTAGACAGCTTTAGTTGGGACCCATATATTTTTCTGAGGACTCATTCAAAGGAAACATGTGAGTCCCAGGATGCACTAAATCAAAAAGCTATCAGCATCACTGTACAAGGATTTTTTTAATTATCTGTCTGTGAAAGGATTAATGATTCTAATATTTCACAAATATTTTTCATAAATATTTATATGAAATAGGATTTTTATTTCTATTTTCATTCTTTGAAACAGAATTCAATAGAACCAATAAATTATATTGTGTTGAACACAAATAGAAAAGAAATTTTAATAATACAATTTCTTTCTCTCAGCACAGTTCATGCAATTGAATAAAATTTCATATTACAACTAGATCCCTTCCAGGCAGGTGTATCCGATTCAAGGACACAAAAAGGCCATTATATTCTGCTCTAAAAGTGGAATGGGGGGGGGGGTGCAATTTTCGATAGTTATTGTGCTAAACTGCAATACATCTTAAAGCACTGCTACAGCAACCATTTATTCATGAAAATGAAAGTGTATAATGGCATCCCACCATGCTATCAATGGTGTCTATAAGAAATATGTCATATTTTAAACATCTGGTGTACCAATCATGTCTTGATTTTCGACTTAGCACATATCAATCAAGTCTTGAACTATCAAAATGAACTCTGACTCCATACACATTTCTAACTCTAGTCATTTAAAAAACATCCATCACTGTTTAAACAAAAATTTATTTTCCTTTTCTATTATATTGTCCTGAGGAAGGTTTAACATAAACCAAAACGTTTATGCATTGATGTCAACATCAAAATAAATGCATCTTTTTTGGAGCACTGTTTTTCTAATTTCTATATATGCATTTTACTAAATAAAAACATAACTTAGGAAACAGTGCAAAAATCTATCAAACTTGTATTTTTAGTAATCTATTATTATACTAAAGTTGGGAAAATCAATGTTTGTCTCCTAAAGGCTTTTTTACTGTTTAGTTTAATGACATGAACGTTATACTAAATTATTCCTTAATTTGGGGATTGAGTTATGTTTGAAAAAAAAATTTCCATTTTAATTGGTTCTCATTAGTTGTAATTTGCAATTAAGTAAACAACTAACCTGTCTCTTACTTCACATTCAGCATATCACTTTCCCCCTATGTATCTTGATTACCTCCTCGTTATATACATTAGTTTTTCTGTGAGAGTTTACTCTAAATCAGTCTCTTTATAGAGAGTGTGAAATGTATTTGTATGTTAAGGTTCATAAGTAGCTAGCCCAGGCCAACATCTTTGCTCTTAATAAATTTTTTAATTAGGTCAAACGTTCCCTTTCTTAGAAATTTAACAATGATTTTAATGTTTTTTTAAATTCTCTGGTCATTTAAAAAAAATTAATTTGCTTTTCCCTAGTCCCAATTATCTACCCAGAGCTTAATGGGTGACCCAACATGTCACGCTTTGTCTAGTTTTATTATATACAGGCATACTTGACGTATTACCCATTGTTTTATAGTTATGTTTCAACCATTGTAGCCTTTGTTTGTTGTAATTAGTAACCTTCTAGGAATTTCCAACCAAAACCACCAAGAGATGAGGGCATTAGTCAAGAGAATATCAATATATAATGATGCTACTTATTCATCTCAGAAATTCAAACAAAAATTAGTCTAGTTCAGTCCATAATTTCATAATAAATTGTGAAGATAATGTTTTACTGACCTAAATTTATGTTCCTCGTTCCGGTTGTCTATTTTGTTGTCTCTGAAAATACAAAGAAAAATTAGATTAAAAAAAAAAAAAAATTACATATGAAAAGAAATGAAAAAATAATACATGGAGAAGAAGGGCAAGAGAGAAAGAATTAAATTAAAGTTCATTATGGCCAGCAATGTGAAAAAATAATGGACGGTTTGGCCAATAAAGAAATAATAAAATTTACATATTTTTACAGTCAGTAGAGTGTTCGGCTAGAAACCACAAGGTTCCTAGTTTGATACCGGCCCTCACCAACTCAGCGTAAGAGTAACACAGGGATCTGTGTGGTAAAGTAAGGAGCTGATGGTAGGTGTGGCGCTCCACCTTAGACGAAAAAATAATCTCCTTGGTCTAGCGCTAGTGAAAAGGGAATAGACTCCCTCACTGATAGGCTGACACAGAGTTTAGGCCACCCCGACGACTTTAATTACTTTTTTTTTTACTACAAAAATTGACAATTCTTTTTTTTGTTCATTCTAAGTTTTATATATTTTTTTTATTAATTCAATAAGAATCAAATTTAAAATATAAAATCACAAATTGGTATGTTAAAAAAAAAGTCATTTTTCCTGTTTAACCGTGGTTTACAACTGGGGTCTATGTAACATCACTGAGGGTCCACACTGTAGCAAAAGAAATGATGTACCATGGAGCTCAAAGCGGGCATGAACTTGTCTTGCGTGCAAAATGAGTGAATGTCTCGAAAGAAAAGAAAATATAGCTGTCTTAACAACTTAAGAAAAATGCAATCTCGGAGCTAGGAGAATTGTCGAGAATGTATTTGAACAAATTTTTTTGAGATCGAGCTGTGCATAATAACACCAGGCATGGCAGGGAAAAAGGTGAAATGCTGAGGTGTTAAAGACTGCTGTGTTATTCTTGCAAGTGATAGACTTTGTTGTCAGACACTTGAAATTGCAAAACCGATAATCTTGGTTTATATTACATTCATCGCACACACCATGGTGATATTTTAGTAGTGCATAGAGCAATTCTACTTCAGAACAAAATTTCTACAATAATCTACACCATATTAAAATACTAATAGAAATATTCATATTGCTATGAATTTTTTATGGCAATCAAGGAGAAAAAAACTTTATATTTGACAGTGTCTGTTTCGACCATATGAGGTCTTTATCAAAGCAACATTGTAACGGAAAGACGAAATAAATATATCATGTTATATATAAATTACATATTTATTTAAATATTATATATCTATATATAAATATATCAACATATAAATGTTGCTTTGATAAAGACCTCATATGGTCGAAACAGATTTCTGTCAGCAAAACTTTAAACATCTTGTTGTTTTTTCTACAAAAACTTTCTACACATATTGTCGGATTCATATCCATTTTACCTTTCATTTGACAGTGTCATAAATTTAAAGTTACCTAGAACAAACGGAGGTGAAAATCCCTTATCTTTTCTCAGGTAGCAGACAGTGACCTTAGAAATGTTTATTTTCATGATGAATATCCACCATCCTCTCTCTCTTTCTTTATTCGTAAAAAATATAAGATTTTTTCTGTGGAACTCGAAGTGGCTACCCAGTGTCACTTGGGTAGATGAGGGGGAACCCTTTTGTATTGATTTGTTTACTTATGACATTTTTAAGTAGAATTTCAATGCTATTTCTATGTATATTTTGATTTTAAATATCTTCAAATATAAATCAAATCTTCATAATTTTTGCACAAAAAGCAAGAACCGGTGATATTTAATGTGTGTGTATATATATTTACTACTTAATTGTTTTATTTTCATAGTTTCACCTGGACATACATATACACACACCAACTGCCCTTTATATATGTATATATGGTTATGGAGGCGCAGGGTCTAATGGTTAGAGTTGTAGGAAATGGACTTGTCAACTAGAGTTCAATTCCTAGACGAGGCTGTTTGCATTTCACATGGCACTAATACCCTTGGGAAAGGTATGAACCCAATTCTCCCTCCAGCTATGGGTAAATAGCAGGGCATATTGGGCTTTTTAACAGTGGCTAGGTATCCAGTCTAGAAGGAAAACTCTGAATTCAAACCTGTTAAACTCCACTTAAGAAATTGACCTTGTGTTGCATCCTACTTGTGTGGATGGGTTGGTGTATATATATATATATATATATATATATATATATAGGATATATATATATATATATGGGGGTCCATAAAAAAGAATTAAGAGGAAAGGGTGTCCATGGGTTAAAAAAAAGTTGAGAACCACTGGTGTAGAAATATCAGCATCCTTATTTAAAAAACATATATAAATAAATAGAACATAGATCAGCTTAAGCAATTTTTATTCATAACTTTGAGAATAGTCATTAACATACCAGAAATATTTTAGACAACTGAACCAATTCTTTGTAATCTTGATGTTGTTAACACATTTTGATTGATTGATCTATTTATCAGGCCTCATCAGTTTATAAGCAGAGAGAAAAGAAAGAAAGAAAAAATCTCCTTAAAAATAAACAAATAACTCTTAAAGGGTCATTATCATCATTATTATTATTATTATTATATGCTTGGTAAGGGCTAAAGGATAGAATGATCAAAATATTATGTTAACAGTATGAAAAATAAAAACAAGAAACTTCAATTGTCCAAACAATTTCTGGTATGTTAAGTAAATTTGTTTCTACTTTGTTATAAGCAATAATACAATATACATTTAAAAGTATTTCTAATTCAATATAACAAACAAGTACAAATTCCATAGGGTACAATTGGCTTTTTATTTATTTATTTTTTAACTTAGTACATAATGCGTTTTGCCAATTCCACACCAAGAAAAAAAATTCAGCCCACCTAGGAATCGCAAAGTTCCTGGTTTGATACTGGTCCCTACCAACTCGGTGCATGAGTAGCGCAGACTGGGTAATCTAATCTGATCTGACAGTATGTGTAGCGCTCCACCTCAGATACAAAAACAATTTCCTTGGTCTAGTGCTAACAAAAAAGGGATAAATTCTATCGCTGTCAGTTGATACTGACAATAGGCCAAATACAAAAAAATCTACCAAACAACAAATCTAAAACAGATATTCTACCAAATAAACCCAGAAAAACTACTTGGATACATTGTCTTGCCTGCCGGGATCGAACTCGCGTCCTCCCGCATGCAAGAACAAATGCAATTTGGGCACTGGATGGCCGCAAGGTTCGACTGATGTGCCTGGATGTTTGGGTAAATGTGTCCATAAATGACAGGTGAGTCAAGCACTGGGTGGTCAGCAGCAGCAGCAGAATCAGTCAAAGCCTTTGCAATGACCCAGTAAAGAAATGGATTTTAGTCCAACAGAAACAAAACTAAATAGGAAATTGGATTTTGAACTACTAAATATTATTTCAACTACAACAACGGATTTTCCAGCTGCTGGACGAAGACAAAGAATGTGTTGACCAAAAGAAAGTCTGGCTTGTAAGAAGATGGAGAACTCACTTGTTTTTGGTCCCCCCCCCTCAGCAGGAGCTTCTTGATTCGAATATCTATTCCCCCCCCCCATATATTTTCCCCCCTTCTATAGTCATCTTAAGATCAAAGAATTTTGGTGGGCAAGTAAGAATAATGCTATTTTGGCTGCAGAAGATGACCTTTTAGTAATGAAGTATTCTCCAATCTGCAAACATTCTCCAGAAATGGAAATTTGCCAACCAAATAATAAAGAACTTAGCCATTCCTTTCTTCAGTCAGGATTCTCTTGAACAAACTCAGAAAACACTTTTGGCAGAGATACCAATATCCTGAGTAATTAACCGTTTATAAAATCATAATAATTCATCCATGATATAAAGTTAAACATGTAAAAACATTTTTTTTTCTTACTTAGCCACTTAAAAATTTATTCCTGTAGTAAAACAATCCGAAGAAATACCGGTTCCTGCATGTCCACTGGGATGGTCCAGTGGAAAGAAAGGAATGTGGAAGTCCGTTTATTAAACAACACATAATTCAGACAAGATTTAATCAAGAAAAGATTTATATATATATATATATATATATATATATATATATATATATAAGATTATACCCTTTATCAACAATATATTAGTTTTTCTCTTTCTTTCAAAAAGCCTGTACACAACTGAAGGAGAAGAGTGTGCTGAAAACATTATTTTTACTTTTCAGACAACCATTGCAGAAGATACAATCAGTGCATTCTAGGTCCCCACCAACAGAGCTATGGATTGATGTTACAGCTGGAACACAAGTTCACAGCTCATCAAGTATTTGTGTGTGTGTGTGTGTGTGTGTGTGTGTAGCTGGTCAAGAATATATTTTTTAAAATTAAATGTAGAGGGGACTTTTTTTTTTTGAAGCATGGGAGAAATGAATAAAAAAAAAAAACAATAGAATAAAATTAAAATTCTAATAAACTTAGCGCAACAATGTCACTTAAACCAATGAGTAAGGTAAGTGATATCATTGCACTAAGTTTATTAGAATTTTTATTTTATTTCATTGTTTTCATGTTTGTTGATTTTCCCATGATTAAAAAAACAAACAAAAAAAAAAAACAAAAACAAACACAGTATATTTGATTTTTTTAAATATATTCTTGACCAGCTAATCCAGAAGTATACACAAAATCTTCACACACACACACACACACAATAGATAGAGAGAGATGTGAAAAATGTATTCAAACCTTATTGGACAACTGATTAACACCTTTCAAGATGATAACATAAAAAAATTGTTAAAAAACTTGAAAGAAAAAAACAATACGGATTCTATCATTTTTAACCAAATTTGTGCTTATGTGTGTGTGTGTGTAACATTTTTGAGACAGTGCAAAAATACTACGCTGAACCCGAGTAGAGTACACAGATACTACACTCTGATCCTCCAATTCTGAACTATTTGATTTTTAGATTAAAAATCACTCGTTCACCTGTGAAACATTAAGCCTGATTGAGTAATAATTACTTTCAGTTCCAGACAACATTCTTCAAAATGAGATTAAAATGTAGTACCTGTTCATCTTCCTCAGCTGTGTAACTGTCTTTGGGTAAAATACACACAAATATTACATGGTTCGCAGGTAAATAGAGTTACAAAATTAATTCTTAGCACACCAGCTCTCTCTATAATGATATCTTTACCTATCCTGTCCCAGAAAATTTCTCTTCACTTTGATCTCTTATTTTTGCTGAAAAACTATGGTAATATTCAAAGCGCACCTGGTGTAATGGTTATAATTGTAGGAAATGGACACAGTGACAAAAGTTCAAATTCTGGAAGAGGCTGTTTGCATTTCACATAGCACTAATAGAAATACCCTTGGGAAAGATATGAATCCAACTATTCTCCCTACAACTAAATGCAGTAAATAGTAGGGTAGACTGGGCTCTTTAACTTTGGTAGCCAACCAGTTTATGAGAAGGAAAAACTGATTTCAAACCTGTTAAACTCTACCTAAAAATAGACCTTGTGTCACATTCTGCTCTTGTGGAGGGGTTGGGTAAATACATACAGTAATATTTGAACACACACAAAAAATGCAAATACATGTGGGTCCTCTCATTAAACTGATCATTTGATCATGGACTGTGAGTGCTTAGTATCAGATTTACAGTGCAAATGCATAATAGTACCACAAGAGATAATATCATTAGAATCACATTTTATGTAGAAATAGCATTAGGCGTCAGAAACTCCCAAAGTAGCCTAACCCTAGCATCTCTAAGGTTTTGGGTATTTCTGTGAAATATAATGCCTTTATACCAAATTTAATATTATCTCTTGCACGCTATTCTGCATTAGTACCAGATTTATCCCTATGGCTTGAAGTACATCCTGGGACGCATGTATTTGATTTGATTTGTAATTTATTTACAGTAAGCTGGAAATGGTGGGGGGGAAAAAACACTGGAAGCATGGATACAATTTTACTGTGTCCTTTTAGATTTTATGTCAGTGACGTAGGATGCGTCTCTGCATAGCCTTGGAATCCACGGTTTTAGGCCTACCTGATCGTCAAGGTTCTTGCAACCTGAACAAAATTTCTTAAACCATCTGGTTACTTTATTGTGATCAACTGCACCTTCATTTGTCACATAACGTTAACCTCCTAGAAACTGTACAGAGACATGCAACCAAACGAATACCTCTATCAGGCATCTGACATATTCTGAACGTCTTGCAGCCCTGAAAATGGATTTGTTGAAACTCTGGCGTCTGGCAACTGACCTGGTAAATACTCATAAGGTCATTAATCATCTTAACAACAGCAACCTTGAGCACTTTTTGATCTCCATGTTTCTAACACACGTGGGCATGCCTACAAAGTCAGAAAACAGCATAGCTCACATGACTTTTGGGAACATTTTTTCATGCTCAGAGTTGCCAAGGCATGGAAATCAGCTGCCAGCGTCCATTGTGGGCTGCCGAAACACTGCATCTTTCAAAGCCTCTATGCTTCCTGTAGTCTGCCAACACTATACCCGATACTCCCATCCACACACATATGCACGCACGCACACACATACATGTATATTATTACTGTACGCTATTCATGTTCCTGACACTAATACACTATTCTGTGTACTAGACATGAGACTTTGATGAGTTGTAGTGCACCTGAGCACTGTACACAATAAAATTTCATTATTATTTTAAATGTTTTTGGTTGCTTCCACAGCATCATGGCCCAGTTCGAAACATAAAATCTAAATTCCGAAATTAGACTTCATATATGCGGCTTTTAAATCCCATTGAGTGAAGCAAAAGTGCATGTGTCAGTGCATCAACTACCATGATACTTCCTTCCACAAATTGAACTGGTTCTGTCATGTTATACAGGTGCCACAAATGACCAAGCTTGACAACACTCATAAGAAATAGGCAGATAATCAACACCAAATAATCAGGATTTACATTCTTGCATTTTATTTTGGATGGTCTCATTTTTAACCAGAGGGTGTTGCAAGATAATAATGGCTTACAATTAAGGAACACCAGTATTAATATATAGATGCATGTATACTTACATTTTACTTTTTCATGTATACAAATAACTTCTTAAAAATGACATTTTAATCTGGTTTGAGAGCAACACTTTAAAAGGGTCACATTAGGGACCTGCTATTTGTACCATGTAGCACAGTAAAATCTGTCGCATATTACTTTGAGAGGAGATGAGTACTACCAAGTAATATCCATTGTACTAAGAGATTCCATAACGGGGAATTACTCGGCATGCCACTCCAATGACTTAAAAGGGTTAAAAGGACCCCCCCATCCTTTAAAGAGACAAAAAGGAATTTAAATTCATTGTACTTGAAGGGCCGTGTAAAACTTGGTAGTGTCAGAACAATGCAGTCGGGAACTTAAGTTCCTGGTAGGGCCACCCAAGGCGGACAGGTCTGGCACCCAGTGGTATTAAGGCCACAACCTGACCAAAATCCAAAGGGCGCCTACATCATTGTCAGGAATCAACAGCTTTTGGCATACCTGTTACTGTGTCCGTGGAAAGTCTATGGCAAACAAGAGCATCTCCTTCCCCTGACCAGGATATGTATATGGAGTGTGGGGACAGGATTTCCTATTCCTTTGTTACTCCTTCCATTGACTCACCACAGGTGTATTATTGGATGGAGCCGACTCAACCGACCCAGGGTGAATGCCGTCACAGAAACAGTAACACAGAGAAAGGGCTTTAACTCTTAACATCCTATACCGCCTCATTCTGCCTGGTCGGAAGTCGCATTCATTTTCCTAATCCGCCCCAAACAATAGTCTTTGTTTAAATGTAATATTAAACATATTTAAAAGTCTTAAGTTAAAGGGAAATAACAGGTAACATGAAATGAAAAGGGCCATTTTTTGATAAATCCTTATAGGAATGGGCTCTGGACTTAGAAAATTCTCAACAGGATGTTAAGAGTTAATACAATTCAGTTAGAAGATATAACAGCAAGAAAATAACCACCATCAAAATTGTGGCAATAATATCTAAAAACTAATATACTCAGACAATGTCGCTATTTTGACAGCAGCATATACTTACCCAACCCTTGTGCCCTGTGTCCAGTGATTTCGGCCATTGGACCAGGAAGATATTAACATCAGTGTGATCCCAGAGGGCTATCCCAACAGGCAACACCTGCCCCTTCGATTTAAAAGGGTAAGGCTGGGTTTATTGCCCAGTGCCTGAGGTGCCTCAGAGGAGGAATGCCAACAGGTTTCACGCAATTTTTAAACAAAGCTACATATGAGCTTCAGTTTGTGCGTGGTTCCCCACTATAATAATCCTTGTGTTCGACTGAAATGATGAGATGTCAGTAAATCCTTACGCAGACAAATGTCATATTTTTCCCCACATTTAGGCTATTGTACCCTCTAGCATTCATCGGGTCTGATAATTTCACACAGAACTCTTTATTCAACAGGGTAGGTTATTCTCATCTCAATTCCATCCCCCAGATTCTTGAACTCACTGCTCATGCCTAGAGGATACCCCATTACTGAAGAAGGCCAGAGAATACAGCAGCCTAATGTTGTGACCACCAAGAGGATTGATTGATGAATTTTAACGGTATGTATGCTTGCCTAGGATTATTTTATGTCTAGGGAATCAATTTCATTGTACATTCATATTTACATTTTTTGAGTAATGGTTCCTTATGTTTTTTTTTTTTTTTTGTACACGGTCCTATCGAATATGAATAATTATTAAACAGATATATTTTGACATATATATGGGGACTCTAACAGTTACTACCACTCCGAGTCAGAACGGACCTGGGAGTAATGACAATGAAGAGACTCCAGAACTGGAGCCTTAATACTGGATGCAGTTTCATGTCATACCTAGGACACCTCCTTTTTTTTTGGAGGGGGGGGGGGTCTTAATCCTCTGCAGTGGATACAGTTAGCGTATTTCAAGATCAGGAAACTACTCATAATATATCAGTGTATGATAATACCATGTTTCCCTGAAAACAAGACATGGCTTCTATTAATTCTCACTCAAAAATATAACACTAGGGCTTATTTTCAGGTGATGTTGAGCATTTGCCTCGTATAATGTGATTGTGAAGAATGTTTATTTCTTTAGTCCATCTGCCACTCTCAACTAGGGCTTATTTTAAGAGGAGGGCTTATATTAAAAGCATCCATGGAGGCGTGTGGTTTAATGGTTAGAGTTGTAGGAAATGGACTTGTTGACCAGAGTTTAATTCTTTAACAAAGCTGTTTTCATTTCACATGGTGCAAATACCCTTGGGAAAGGTATGAATCTAATAGCAGAGCAGATTGGGCTCTTTAACCATGGCTAGGTAACCAACCTAGGAGAAGGAAACTCTGAATTCAAACCTGTTAAACTCCACTTAAGAAATTGACCTTGTTTCACATCCTACTTGTGCGGAGGGGTTGGTATATATATATATATATATATATATATATATATATATATATATATATATATATATATATTAAAATCATCCTGAAAAATTATGCTAGGTCTTATTTTTGGTGTAACACGGTAGTAATTCTTCAGCTGTCATTTAAACAAAAACATTTTTCAAATTTCAAATGTTTGTAAACGATTTTTTGGGAAACGTGCATAATTGTTCAATCTGAGTTATGTAGTGCGTTGTGGTGTTTATCTTTAAAACTTGTTTATATTTTCTTTATCCAAGTTTGTTTTTGATCGACCAAACATCGAGAAATATTTAGGGCAACCGCTTTTCTACAGTTAAATAAACAAAAACAAAAACAAAGAACAAAACTTTATGATTACTACACTCATGTCAAAGAGAATTGGTTTTGTATAGGTTGATTGAAAAGTAACTCCCTATTTTAAACTTTTTCCCAATTCTTTAATGTATGTTCCTTAATATACAGGCTGATTGAAAAGTAATTCCCTATTTTAAACTATTATTTTTTATATGCAGTTACATTTTTCTCAATTCTTTAATGTATGTTCCTTAATATACAGGCTGATTGAAAAGTAATTCCCTATTTTAAACTACTATCTTTTATATGCAGTTACATTTTTCTCAATTCTTTAATGTATGTTCCTTAATATATGGAAATTAAATCTGTGTTGTTTTTCTTTTCAGATTGATTATTTTATTCCAGTTGATGCGATTCCCAAGTGGCCTGAGAGGCTGGAGGCAAATGTCGGTGCCCATATAGAATTTTAAATAAAACTCCATATTATATGCGTTCTTCTCATATTCATTTTATGTAAAAAATAATGATTCAGAAATAAATGATAAGATTTTTAAAATAGGGAAGAGAGTTACTTTACAATCACCCTGTATATACAATGGTCGACTGAAATTTTCATAGTCTGACCAAGATACTCTCATGGAATGTGACAAAATGAGATTAATTGTTTTTCAACATAGTCCCCCTTGCGGTCCACACATACCTTCCACCAGTGTTGCAGTGCTTGAATCCCATTGATCAAATAAAAGTCTTCAACATCAGATATGATGTCATCATATAAAAGTTTCCACTCACCCTTGTATATATTGTATTTACCAACCCCTCCGTACAAGCAGGATGCAAAACAAGGTTAATTTATTTAGCAGTTTACCAGGTTTGAATTCAGGGTTTTCCTTCTCCTAGACTAGTTGCCATACTAAGGTTAAATAACCCAGTTGATCCTACCATTTACCTATAGTTGAGGAGGGAGAGAGTAGTTGGATGCATACCTTTCCCAAGGTTATTAGTGCTACATGAAATGCAAATAGCCTTGTCCAGGATTTGAACTTGTGTCCATTTCCTACGACTGTAATCATTACACCACAAACACCTCACCCTAGTATAATGTCTACCGAAAATAGTCAGCTTACAAAGATAAAAGTAGATAAAATAGGAAGACACTTGAAAGTAACATTAATGAATGATTTATTTCTCTAACAATTTCACAATTTCTATCTCTCACTCTCTCTGCTCCTCCAGTCGACTGCTACCCATCACCATCATCATGATAAGCCCTCCCCCATCGTTACTGGGGGCAGACTACACTATTTCTATAAATAAAACATTACGTTGATTGTCTTGGATGCCGCATCGTATATTTCACAGACGAAGTATCATTTTCACATGAAGATGGGAGTTTTTTGCTTCTTTTTTTTTTTCCTTTAAAAAGAAATCTCTTGCTAAAAGATGAGATAGAAGGTTTAAAAAATTTTTTTTAAAAAATAGATTAATAATACTATCGTGCAACACTAGTAGTATATACATACAGCAACAGCATAAAACTCATCAAGTGAACTACGCTTCTTGTGCTATTTTTCAATTTTGTAAATTTGGTAGGAGGACCTGTTTTGACTTTTTTTTTGAGGAACCAATGATTAAAAGATTTGAAGAGGGGGCGTAAAGATTTTAATAAGTTTTAAAAAATGAGAGCAACGGTTATTTGCTAAAAAGAAAAACAAACAAAAATCCCTAAAAACTATTATTGTTGTTATTATTATTATTTCACTACTTGTAAGTTTTTAACACCAGCATGAGCTGAGGGTCTTTCATTGGAGCCAGAGTGACGACAAGTCTCTCCAGGTCTTTATTATTATAATTATTCAAATTAATGAAAAAAGTTTCAAAGTTTTTCTGAAGAGTAAGGAATAAACATCAAGAATTACAATAATCTAAAGGTCAAAATATATATATATATATATTAAAACGGAGCTCAAAAAAAGAAAAATCCTCCTCAAAATGGTTTTAACGGCATGCCAACCCGTATAGGCTTATTTGATACTTGATGAATCGCGTTCATTGTACATTTATATTTTTTTTGTGTAGTTGTTTCTCAAGAGTTTTTGTTTTCTTGTTTTTTTTATATAATTTATTTTCATTTTTATTTTTTAAATACGAATAACTCTTAAACAGATCTATTTGACCCATAGATTGAACCATTAGGAGTTTAAATAAATTCGCCAATAAGTCTTTAAACATTTTCAGTGTTAGTTATCACATTATTGTTATTATTATTATTATTATTATTATTATTAGATTAAAAAGCTTTTTCTTGTGTTTTAAAGAAGAAATCTTTAAAGTCTCGGATAATCTTAGCAACCCAGGACCCATTGGTATTTTGTTGTTCATTTAATTACGCAGATCAATTTAAAAGTAAATTGACCTTTGGAAATCAAGGATATTCAAACAGAATCTAACTCATTTTAACCACAAAAACAAAAGAAAAAGTTAAATATTATTATGACAAACTTATTAAATTTGAAGTTTAAAAAATGTCTTTAAAAAAACAAAAACAATTTAAACATAAATATCAACTCTTAAACTAAAGTTAAAATTTTTTAACGAATTTTTTTAAAATTTAATTTTCCTAAAAAACTTTTAGAATTACATGATTTTCATAAGAATCTTCTGTTGAAATTAATTTCTAACCCAAGACAAGACACACGTAACTCTTAAATTAAAGTATTCTTAAAATCACCATTACAACTGGGTTTGCATTTTTCTTAAATTATAGTACATAAAAAATGTACAATTTAAGAAAAATGCAAAATAATTGTAATGGTGATTTTAAAAACACTTTAAAAGCAAGTTATTTGTTGAATTAAAATGTGTGATAAGTACAATTACTTTGATTTGTTCGTAAAAAAAAAAGAAGTGAAATACAGAAATTATATTATTTTATTTATTTTTATTTATCATTTATTTTTATTTTATTTATTCATTTTGATGTGTGTATTTATCCCAACCCTCTGCAACGGGCAGGATGCGAAACAAGGTCAATTTTTAAGTGGAGTACAGCTGGTTTAAATTCAGTTTTCTTTCTCCAAGAACGGTTGTCTTACCAAGATTAAAGAGCCCGGTCTGCCCTGGTTGAGAAGAGATGGATTCATGCTTTTCCCAAGGGAATTAGCGCCAAGCGAAACGCAAATAGCCTCATCCAGGTTTTGAACTAGTTGAAAGAACAGAATCTACGACGATTTTTTATTTACTCTAAAGGCAATTTATGGCTGAATTCATAAAAACCAAATAGAAAAATATTTTTTATTTTGAAGCTTGGAAAATACTGAATTTTTAGATCCTTTAATTGTTTTTCCGAGACCCACAAGAGATTATTGACAAAATACATGGTTAGGTTATTGGTTTGATTTCTTTGTTTCAAACTTCGTAGGTTATTTAATGTCAAAGTCATCCTTGTATAAGAACAATGGTGGTCAGTTATGCTGATAGCTTTTTGATTTAGTGCATCCTGGGACGCACACATTTGCTTTGAATGAGTCCCCAGGAAATTTGATGGGTCCCAATTAAAGTTTCTTAATAAATTGCAGGGTTTTTTATGATCTGGGGAAACAACTAAAGCTGTCTAACTCCTACCTTGTAACCTATAGTGTAATTCGTTCCTAAGAAACTATTGAAATGTATTTACAGTTAGCTTGAAGTGGTGAGGGAAGAAAAAAGAAAAACACTGGGACGCATGGATATAATTTTACTGCGTCCTTTTAGATTTTATGCGCCAGGGACGCAGGATGAGTACCTATCAGCATCTCTGGTGGTACTATTTAACCCGCAGCTGGGGGGGGGGGAATAAAGGGTTCCACAAAATACAAGAGAAAAACAAAAACTGTTGAATTCTTCTATCAACAAGGAAATTAATCAGTTAATATGTATTTAGGGACTGACATGTTGGAATTAGAATCACTAATTAAAACAACATAATATAACACGTGTCTCTTTTTCTTTCTTTTTTAAGTGATTAGCGTAAATGTGAAAATTAAACACGGGTTTAATTAAATAGGTAGGTATTTCCATTCTATTAACTATATTTAGACTCTTTTGAACGCTTTATCAAAGACTAGAATGCGCTACCCGGCATTGCCTGGGTAGAGGGTGAGGGGAGTAAGTCTTGCAGATCCATTGATTGTTTTGGTCTTCCATAATTGATTTGTTTATGTTTTCACGAACACTACCAAAGATTTTCTCTTCTCTTTCTATTCAAATCCTAATTTTTAGATATCTTCACAAATATAAATAAAATAATTATTTCTGCGCAAAAAAAAGGAAGCTCTGGTGATAGAAAATGTCTACATATATTTACTTTGTCATTAAATGTTTTATTTTTGTAGTTTCCTCCGGACATACATACATACAAACTGTCCTTTATATATGTAAAGATAAATAGATAATTTAAAAATTTTTCAGGGGTTAGGATTAGGTTCAGTTAGAAAGTTATGGCTGTCTTATATTTGCTAGTTCTCTTAATAATTAAGAGAACTAGCAAATATATGCACCCTCTGGGTGCAAGTATTTAAGTTTTAATGTAATAAAATATCATATGAAATTAGAAAGGCTAATGAAATTAAATAAGAATGCAGTTAAAAAAAACTTGAAAGAGAGGGGAGTATAATAGAAAAATAGAACAACTGAAATTTACTCTTCCATCACTCCAGTCTTTCATTGCTAAATTTTCCTAATTTAACTATTTAGTTAAAATAGGAAGTAAAAAAAATAAATTTAGTTATTGGATTTCTTTTAAGATTTATCCCCGATATTTTTGCTCATATTCATTGAGATAAAACCAAAAATTAGAAATCAATAATACTAAGCACACATTTATTAAAATTAAATTTTTTTTATATCAATATGCAAATTAGCCTTCCCATTGTTCACACTGTAACCAGTTATTTTGTTGTATATATAAATACAATTTCATGTTATTAGTATGACATACTAATAACATGCTAAGTATGTAGATATGGTCAACTGTATTGATAATGTAAAACAATTTGATTAATAACTGAGGTTGAAAAATAAAATAAAATCATGGAGATTGTGACGTAAATAACTAAGGGAATTATGACTTGAGTAGTAATATGTTTCGGTTTTTGTTACAGACAGAAAAACACAATCTCCATTATAATATGTGTATTCTGAAAAAAAATTTTTATTTATTTTGTAATCTAAGAAAAAAATCACAAAGAGTTTTCCCTGAAAAAGGAGGGGGTGATATATTTTAAAGTGGGAATTTAAGTAAAAGTGCACAGAAAAAAAAAACAAGAACAGACAAAAATAGGTTTGTTGTTTTAATGAAGAAAAGGTAAATTTAGAGTGAAACTTTAGTGATTTTCCAGAAGAGTTAACTAATTTACTAAGTTAATATTTAACTATTTCAGTTGCAATCCATAAACAATTTTAAAGTTAAAAAAATTTTTTTTTAAACTTATATTGAAAATAAAGCTTTTTAATGCAAAAAGGTAGGGCTAACTCATAAAAATTGGGAGACAAAGCAAACCTAAATCACTAATATTTTGTGTATGGTCTTAGATTGCTTTTGTTTGTTTAATTTTCATAGTATTTTCATCAGATTTATTGAAAATTTATTGAAAATAAAATAATTGCCATGTAGTTTAGTTAAATTGTGTAGTGTATTCTGTGGATATGACGATTTAAACACTTGACATTTATTTGTGCATCGTCAGAGATCATGACAACAAGCATCTTATTGAATTTTTTTTAAACGTAACACAAAAAAAAACAACTTATATTGAAAATAATCAACAACAAAAAATGAATGCAAAAAGGTAGGGCTAACATGAAAAATGGGGTTCGTCTCATGGCGTCATCACACCATGGTTAATCTCTACATCAATCATCATGTTTGGTGTATAGTATTTTTTCTTTGGTTTCGTTTTATTTTTTAAATTTTTTTTATTCCTTTTTATCAGATTTATTGAAAGTTAAACAAAGAAGAAGAAAAAAAAACTAAAATAATTGCCAATATGTAGTTTAAAATATATGTGTGTGTAGACATGCCCGTTCTTGTCATTGTCCATCGTCTTCAGAGATCATGACGACAAGCATCTTATAAAATAAAGTTTTTAAAAAATAAAACAAAACAAAAAAACACACACACAAACTTAAATGAAAATAATAGATAGGTTTTTTGTTTGCTTTTTGATTCTTTTAATTCAAAAAGGGAGGGCTGAGTTAGCCTAACGCATAAAAAAAAATACGGTTGTCTTGTCATGTTATGTATGGTCTTAGTTTTTGTTTGTTATCTGATTATTTTTATTCATCATTATCAATTTTATTGAAAGTTAGATAAAAAAGAAAGAAAAAAAAAGAAAATAATTGCCAATATGTTGTTTATTTATAAGTTAAATATATAATGTGTGTGTAGACATGCCAGTTTTAAACACTTCTGGTTGACATGGCTGTCTATCGTCATCAGAGATCGTGACAACAAGCATCTTATAAAATAAAGTTTTTAAAAATTACAAAAAAAACTTATATGAAAATAATAAATAATTTTAATTTTTTGTTTGATTTTTTAATGTAAAAGGGCAGGGCTAACTCATAAAAAAATAGGGTTGTCAGATTTTGTATATGGTTTTCGGTTTTTTTATTATTTCTAATTCTTTCTATTTATCATTATTATCATCATCATCAATTTTATTGAAAGACAAAAAAAAAAAAAAAATTTAAATGATTGCTAACATTTAGTTTAAACGTGTAGTATGTGCGTGTGTATACATACAACATGCCAGTCTTAAACTCTTCTGCCTTGACATGTCAGTTTATCATCCTCAGAGATCGTAACGACAAATATCTTATAAAATAAAGTTTAATAAAAAATTAAAAACACACACACACACACACAAACTTATATGAAAATAATAAATGGGTTGTTTGCCTTGGGGGGGGGGGGTTAATGTAAAAATGTATGGTTAACTAAAAAAAAAAAAAATGGGGTTGTCATGTTTTTGGAGTATGGTCTTATTTTTTTGTTATTTCTTTTTTTCTAATTATTTTGTATTTATTATTATCATTTTTATTAAAAATAAGAGAGAGAAAATAGAATAAAATGATTGCTAACATTTAGTTTATTTAAACGTGTAGTATGCGTGTGTGTAACATGCCAGTCTTAAACTCTTCTGCCTGACATGTCGGTCTTGGGTCTGTCGACCTCAGAGATCGCATAGTTTTAAATAATTTTACTAGCAGCATAAATAAATAAATAAAAAAAAACAACAACATAAACACTTAACAACAACAACAATAATAATCATAACAAACAACTGCTGATAACCCAGCTTCTTCAACAAAACCACTTATGGTACCAAATAGTCACGTGATTCATTTACCCCCCCCGTGTCCCCCACCCACACACCAACGATGACACTAAATCGATTGTTGGATGTTTTGAAAGTGACTGTTGCCGATGATAGATAATGGGTAGGAACGAGAAGATTTTCCTTGTACTTTTAGTTTCTTTAAGGAATATATGATAACATTTCATCACTTAAGTCTTTCTATAGAACATCTGCGACCTCGATATATATATATATATACACACACAAAATGCTTAAACTCTCTACATGAAATACTTAGTAAAAGAAACGAGCGACCGGACCCATAATTACAAAAACTTATATACGAGGATAAATTGAAATATCTAAACTAGATTAAGAATTTATTAACCACGCAAAAAACTATTTTCTTCCTCTTTTTTTTTTCATTATAAGAGAAATGAATATTAAAAACAAAAAAAAAAAAAATCGTTTTTTTTTTCTTAAAAACAGAAAGTCTTTTTTTGACTTTTTACAATATGAGAAAAAGAAAAAAATATTTAATTGCAAATAAAATTTGAAAAAAAAAAAAATAGTGGTTATTTTTTTTTTTAAATAATAAAAAATTAGGATTTTTATAAAAACGTGATTTTTTTTTTAAACAAGGTTAACCTGCTTTTAGCTCCGAAAAAAAAAAAAAAATAGCCCGAGTAGCAAAAACGAATAAGTTCATAATTTTTATTTCAGGCAACGAGATCACTGAGCTCTAAAAGCCTCAAGGTCGTACGAAATCGAATATAAATCTTTTCGAAAATCTATTAAAGCATCTGAAAAAGTATGATTATTACCCGAAGATAATCAAAACAGTATTTTCCCCTAAGATCGGCCATCTTGGAAACATGGATGTGTAATAATTGAAAAAAAATGGGGAATGAACGGATGGGGGAGGTAAATTGCAATGTTGAGAGAGAAAAAAATGGACAACACAAACACCTACCGCGACATTGTGCTGTGTATATTTTAATTCTAACTTGGTGTGTACGTGTGACATCTGATCCGAGAAATGCAAGAAGCTGGCTTCTTAGGTAAATCCAGCAAGAACCTTATTACGATGTCCTTCCCGGAAACAGCTACATTCTACCTCCATAGCACAAATCTCGTTCTGTAGTCTCGTTTTCAAGTCTCGTCTATTCTCATCTTCCTTCTTCATTTCCACCCTCTATCTTTTCTCACTCACTCACTGACCCACTCTCTCGCTCCCCGTCTCTCTCTCTCTCTCTCTCTCTCTCTCTCTCTCTCTAACCCCTTGCGTCCAGCTTCACAAACCACCTCTCATTGTATAAGTATTAAAAAAATTCCACGCTTCTTTTTTTTTTCTATTTACAATCATACTAACACACAGGGACTATAAAATGTAAAGGATAACCCCTTTTTGTGAAAATGATTCGACGCTTAGTGTCAGGTTAGAAACCCAATCTATTTAATAAAAAAAGTGTTTACCAGTTGAGCTACTATGCCTACCCCAATTTACCGTATAGACTCGTGTATAGGTCGAATTTTTAGAATTGAAACTTTAATGAAAAAATTGGTGTTGTTCATGAAAAATAATTTTGTAAGGTGGAAATGCAAGCACAATGAAAAAGACTGCGGGCGACCCTTAGCTTAAAAAATAATTCCTTGATTTTGTAACTATAATTCAAGGGTCGACTTGCACAAATTGTCCTATATTGGTATTTTTTATTTTAGAAATATATAAATGAACTGACTGCAGTTAATTCTGTCGTATTATCTATATTCGATTTTACAAGTATTGTGTGAAGTTTTGAAAATAAGTTACTTTGTTCCACTAATTAGTAAATTAAAATTACTTTGACTAGCAAAAATATGCACCCTCCGGGCACAAGTATTTAAGTTTTAATATAATGAAATATTAAATTAGAGAGACTAACGAAATTAAATAAGAACGCATATAAAAAAGATTACACTTATTTTAATTATATCTTAATTGGTTTCTATATAAAATCATTCATAAGGTTGATTTTAATACATTGGAGAATAATATTAGAGATCAATAATACCAAGTAATTATTTATTAAATCCGGTGTTGTTAAAACCAGTATGCAAATTAACCACACCATATATTATGTAAACCTTTATTTCTTAGTGATATGTAAGAGAAATTACAGGATTTTAAACGCACAAATAACATGGCCTATTTTGGAGCAAATCTAACTCAGATTTTCATAGAGACATCGATAATTAATTAGATTTATTCTACGTATTAATGATTTTGACTATAATATAAATTAAATTCTCATTGATAAACTTGCGCAATTCCGATGGTATTGTGACGTAAGCAGTGACATAGTTTCAGTTACAGAAAGGACACCGAATTTCCATTATAATAAGATTTGTATTTATGGTGAAATTTATAACAATCTATTTACGATTTATTTATTCCGTGCAAAGTTTAACCAGATGTGACATACACCCGAAAGGGTCCAGAGTCCCTAAAAACCAGGAATAGAGGAAGAATCGAAATCTTTAGACCACAGCACTACTAAAATTGGTTTGTATACTATTGAGAATTCTGGGGTATGGGGGTTATCGTCCTTTTCTGCTCGACCAGCATCGAAGACGGACCACAAATTGAACGTCTCTCATATCCAGCATTACAACAGAGAAGCCGTAGCAGGGGATCCGATAATTCACCCTACCTCAGGAGTCAGCTAAGTTTTTTACAAATTACCTACATTTGTGCAGACGCACTAAAAGTTTGCAACCCCTTATTGATATATGTATTCTGTAATACAAGTCTTTATTCCTATTTCAAGCTGTTCGTTTTATTCTTAACTCTTGGCCTGTCTGTCTCTGTCATTTGTGTCTCTTCATTTCTTTATAATACTTCTGGAATTCTGGAGATCTGAGGAGATTGGCAGTCACTCAGACTCCAGATAGAACTGGCATGAAAAATCCGCATACGAAATACAAGATATTGCACTTTGCGGAACTGCTTATCTCCTTAGGAGAGTACTACCAATGTGAGTGGAAAAGTAACACTCAAAAGAATTAACAAAAAATAAATACATAGAATATATAAAATCACTACTTTCCTCACCCTAGGTCTTGCGTAAAGACCCGGTAAAGGATTGTAATGATGATGCTAATGAGAATGATGCTGATATACATAATATACTTACAAGTAGCATTAAAAGAAAGAATACATGAACGTGTCATGGTAAAATTGTACACATATTGTTTCACGGACAAGTAGTATGTGAAACGGATACAAAAATTTAAAAAAGGCTTACTTGACAAATGTGGAAAAACATAGTCGTGTGACTTTCTTGCTCCCTGGCAGAGTCAGAGACAACATTTTTACAATTCAAACAACAGAGGCAAATGAGGTTGAGAAGAGGCTTCTGTGACTGTCATGTGACAACCTATGATGCCCCCCACCCCAACGGACATGCCAATTATTCAAAGGAGATGATTTGTTGTATCTGTAATGGTCCCTAACCAAATTGTTTCACCAAATCTAAAAATTAAAAACTCCCACGCGTTTCATAATTTCCATAAATAACTTTTCCTGTGTGTCACCAAAAAAGCTAGAGAGTCTGAATATTAGAATCCACCGAGCTGGCCAGTAGCAGTCCAGAAGTCGAAGAAGACAGGACGTTAGCTCCCCTAAACTGAACCTAAAAATATAGGTTCCGAATTTCACGACGATAACCAAGATTTATCCTCAAAGGACTGATACGCAAGTAAGCAATTAAAAAGAATGCTACAAACATTTATGTACACTGTACACATACAAAAGTTAATACTCACACCATAAAATATTCTGTAAATTATAGCTTATTACCAAAAGAATATGTGACCTGGGTATAATGTTAAACTGCATCTAGTGGTAAAGTTCCAATTCTGGGGATCTGAGGAATGTGGAGTACTCCTTAATCGCCATTGTTACCAGGTCCACACTGACCCGGAGTGGTAGTACCTGATGGGGCCCCATCTATGGGTCAAATAGTAATTGAAAAAAAAGAAAAAAAAAAAAACAACCAACCAACCAACCAACCAACCAAAATAAAAAGAAAATTTTGTTATTTGTTTTTCTGTTTGCTTGTTTTATCTTATTTCAATAGGTACCACCAATTTTCCCTGTGAAATTTACCCCCCCCCCTTATATTTAACACAATGAAACTTGCATAAAGGTTAATATTATCTTAAGAATTTTTTGTCCATTCGAAAGAGAAGAAACATTTTTAAAAAACTCCTGGTGATTTAAAAAAAAATTTTCAGCTTACGGAAATAATGAAAATTATGAACAAAAAACAATGTTCACATTTTTGCACCGTTAAATCAATTGAAATTTAACGTAGCCAAAAACAAGTTATGACTAGAGGCTTTTTTTTAATTCTATGAAAAATCAATTAATGGTCCGATTTTCACGAAAATTTCCGTAATTACTTACCTTTTGATGTAAATACATCTGAAATAGTTTTTTCCAAAAATATATTTGGGAAATATTTTTTTACGGGGTCTACTATTTTATTTTATGAAATATGAAAAAATGAACCGACAAAAAACGATTTTTACTTTTTTTCTATAAAGATAAGAGTCTGAATAGTTATATCAGAATATTTTTATAAGTTTCAATGCGAGAGCTTTTTAGTAAAAGGACCATGAATACAGAATTCTACTAAAAAAAATATCAGTAAGAA
Source organism: Doryteuthis pealeii (assembly GCA_023376005.1). Classification (NCBI taxonomy): domain Eukaryota; kingdom Metazoa; phylum Mollusca; class Cephalopoda; order Myopsida; family Loliginidae; genus Doryteuthis; species Doryteuthis pealeii. The sequence goes on along the minus strand of CM042164.1, from coordinate 77,590,878 downwards.
ATTGACCCTGTTGTAAAAAACGGACTGTTTTACTTATTTTTCAAGGTAACAATGTGTAATTTTTCCCCAATCGAATAATTTGATCTTTGATTTAACTGTTTTTCTTTGTAACAGCTCTTTATGTTCGTTATTTCTTTTTTGCGAGATTTAAAAAAAAGTTCAAAAATATTCACGTTTCTTCCTTCAGTATGGCCTAAACTGATCATGTGACGTATTTTGGTGGTACCTATAATGTAACAACTCTTTATGTTCGTTATTTCTTTTTTACAAGATTTTTTTTTTAAAGTTCAAAAATATTTACGTTTCTTCCTTCAATATGGCCAAACCTGATCACGTGGCCTTTTATCCCAATACCCGGAAGACTCTTCTGCAGCAGAGCCCTGTCGGTGGGTCTTTAGAATATATCATCTACACCTCTGCAGAGGGGTACAAACCCCCAATGGGACCACCAGTTGGCCGTTGACGGTGAGCAGTCCATGGTGGCTGAGCAGTCCATGACATGCAATACTCCACTTTAGCCCTTGTTTAGGTTAGATGGACGGTCGGAAAGGCCCCTCCGATCAATCGGTTGGTCACACACGCACATATACATGCGCACACACGCACACACACATGCGCGCACAAACACACACACACACACACACTCACGAACGATTACACGCACGCGCGTGCGCACGCACGCACACACACAAACACATAATCAGTTCCACACCCTGGTCTCAGTACGGAGTACGGAAAAATTACTATGTTATAGTCATAAGCGACATCAATGAACGTCAGTCAGAGCTAGAAAAGGGACAGATGTTCGTTTCAATTATTCAGTGTTTTTTCTTGGTTGTTGTTCTTTTCCTTTTTTTTTTCACCTAATCGACGAGACTTTCCAGTAATTCGTTTTGCTGTCTCTGACGCCCGTTCTTTTTTCTCAATCTTCCTTTCCCTGCTGCACCAGACGACCGTTTCTTTCTCTAACAGCTGCACTGTGGGGATCAATACTCCAACCCCAGCAACAACAATATTACACTTTTTAACCACTGCCATCATAAGCATGGTGAAATTGTTGACAAGTTAGTAAACTGATCCTTTATTACTGAATAGAAATGTATTAATCTAATTCATCTCTCTTTAAAAATTAAAAAAAACAAAACTTTAAACCATTTTCTATGAACTGGCGATCTTGGGCGTTTTCGGGCGGTCTGGTAAATAAAGGGTTTTAAAGAGCTCAATCTGCCTTCTCCTAGACTGGTTGCCTAACCAAAGTTAATGCTTTATCTACCACTGCTATCTGTAATAGCATAGTGAAATGGTTGACAAGTTAGTATCGTATCGCTAATCCTTCACTACTGAATAAAAATGTATTCATCTAATTCATTTCTCGTTTTCTTTTTTTTTTCTTTTTTTTTTAACTATAAACCATTTTCTATGAACTGACGATCTTGGGTGTTTTTGGGCGGTCTTGTAAATAAAAAGTTAAAGAGCCCAGTTTGCCTTCTCCTAGACTGGTGGCCTAACCAAAGTTAACCCTTTATCTAACACTGCCATCCGCAATATCCTGGTGAAATGGTTGACAAGTTAGTATCGCTTTTTGATCGTCCTATGGTTTGGGACGCTCTGGTAGATAAAGGGTTAAAGACCGACGGCGTGGGGGGGGGGCAATAAGTGTTTGTTTTTTCTGCCTTGGTTTTTTCGACTTCTGCATTGTTGTCCATTTCTTGCTTTGTTTGTTTCATCCTTTGTTATTTTGTAACGTTTCGTCTTAACGGTTTTATTTTAACGGGGAAACCTGGTCTTTCTTAAGCTGACTTTGGTTGAATACAAAAGTGTGTGCGGGGTAACAAAAACTAGACAATACTTAATCTCTCTCCCTTTCTTCCTCTTCCTCATCTCTCTCTCCGGAGACGCTACCAACGATCAATCGGCTGGTCACGTCAAGCCCTAGCACCTATATAATTGGTCCCAACACTATTGCCCTTATGACAGTCCCAACCATTTTTATGATATGTGTACTAGAAGGCAGTGGTTGAGGGTTAGCGTCTTGGGTATGACGTTAAAAAGTCTGATGATGAAGTTCCAGTTCTGGAGCTCTGGGGAATGTAGAGTACACTTCATCACCATTACTCCCAGGTCCACTCTGACCTGGAGTGGTATTACCTGTTAGGGTCCCATCTATAGGTTAAATGGAAGAAATGAGTAAGGAATGTGTTTAAAAAAATCAGTACCCATCATGAATGAATAAAACAAAAACGTCTTCGGGATAAAATGATCTAACAAGGGTTGTCATGCCGTAAATCCCAATTAACCAACCAACTCTCTCTCTCTCTCTCTCTCTCTCTCTCTCTCTCTATATATATATATATATATATATATATATATATATATATATATATACTAGCTAGATAGCATTTTTTAAATCCGTTAATCGTTAGTGTAATATTTGCTCTTTTGTTTGAATTGTAAAAATCTTGTCTCTGACTTTGCCATGGAAAAGAAAGTCACATGACTATATTTTTTCACGTGTGTCAAGTAAGCCTTTTTTAAATTTTGTACCCATTCCGCATACTACTTGTTCGTGAAACAATATGTGTATAATTTTACCATGACACGTTCGTGTATTCTTTCTTTTAATGCTACTTGTATGTATATCATCATCATCATAATAATCATCTTGAAGTCATGCCGACAGCACTATCTCTTGCCACCCACCCTAACTTCTCCAGCAGTGTCCAATATGTCTTCTTCGTCTTACTTGGATCATTTGTGTGATAGGTGGTAAGAGGCCGTACAGCTGCTTTTCTGAGGGATGCTCTTTCCAGGATTTGTTAAAGATAGTGTGTAACGCCTTGTGTTTTTCCCCACTTAACCTTTTTCATCAAGAAGCAAGGACGAACTCATAAGTGACGTTCTTGTGTGGACATCTACACAGGGACACACTAGTGTTGACCGACCAGAAAAAAAAAACATATTCATCAGCTCTGTATGAATACTGAATGCCGTACGGGGGAATTGTCAGGAGTGATAACAGATAGGGATAGTTGGCGTGAGATAGTCATGTGCTGTCAACAGGAATTGGTGATGATAAATGCTAATACCCTTGGGAAAGGTATGAATTCTACTCTCCCTCCAGCTATGGGTAAATAGTAGGACATACTGGGCTCTTTAACCTTGGTTAGGCAACCGGTCTAGGAGAAGGAAAACTCTGAATTCAAACCTGTTAAACTCCGCTTAAGAAATTGACCTTGTGTCACATCCTGCTCGTGCGGAGGGGTTGGTAAATATAGATAAATCCTAATATTGGTCCTTGGTGAATGGGGACTCGACTAAATATCTTACAACCATCAAGCTTTCCAATTGTAGCGTAATTATAATGGTCTAGGGGGAATTTGGGGATTGAAAATAAAACGGTATTCAGATTTCTGGAGAAAGAGAAAAAAAAGAAAAGAAATAAGAACAAAGAGAGGTTAAAGTTTGAAACTCAATTGACCAACGAATGACCCCGGAATTAGATTTTAAAATAAAAATCGAAGTTCCGGATTTTTAACAGAAACGGATGTGATCCCTCACCCGGGACGAGAAACTGAAGGAGGAAAAAATCGTTCTTTTTTCGACTGGGCTTCCTGAGAGGAAGACGAGGCTTCCGGTTCTCCAGTAAGGGTTTCGCTTAGTAGTACCGAACATGACTTGCGATAGAATGATTTGATCCCCCCCCCCTCTCTCTCTCTCTCTCTCTGAAAAAGAACCCACGAGCCCAGAAATAAATAAACAGCTCCTTGCGACTATATACTTGCGTATGTTATTTCTGTACTAACGACGACTATTATTACTAACGACTTATACTACAACTCAAGTTTGGCCCTATGCAACACCAATAGTTTATTTGTTTAATGGCAGGCATGCTAACTACTTATGGGCTATTTAATGCCCAAATTTGATTAATTTCTTATGCTTTGTGTAAAAGTGAGGAGCTGATGGTAGGTGTGGCGCTCCATCTCAGACGTTAAAATAATCTCCTCGGTCTAGTGCTAGTGAAAAGGGAATAGACCCCCTCACTGTCTGGCTGATGCTGACATTAGGCCGCCCCGACGACGATGACTTGTGTAAATGAGTGCGAGTTACCACCCTGATTTTGTTCGTGGTGTCTTATTGTGAGGGCACATTCACCGCCTGCAGACGGGCACATGTTAGTTAGCGGCAACTACGAATGGACCTAGTATATTCTATTTTCCTTATTCTTTTTCCTCTGACGTTATGTTTACTCAACCATTGTGTCACTCGTGTATGTGTGTTTAGGTATTCATCCAAGTACACATAATACCGAAATGCAAACGAAAAGTTGAGTTTAATGTAGGGGGAGGGGTCCCGCGGGAAGCAAACCTCTCAGAATGGGAGTGGTGCAAAAAATAGCTCAGTTGCATTGGCATTCCATTTATTTTCCGCACTCATACACGTGCGTATGAGTGCTTAGGTATTTATCCAACTGCACGCAATACCGAAATACAACACAAGGTCACTTTAATGTATGGGGGACCCGCAGGAAGCAAGCCTCTCCGGGTGTGGTGCGGTGAGGTGCGGTGCCAAAAATAGCTCAGCTACAACGGCATTCCATTCATTTTCTACACTCGTTCACGTGATCTGATTATTTTTTTTCTTTTTCTTTTTTTTTCTTTTTCTTTTCTATTTCAATACCTGTTTTTTAGTGCAGGATAAAAAAAAAGATTTTGCTGCACTTGACAACGTGTTTAATGCATAAACAGTAAACGTGGTGCACAACAAATTGGAGATAGAAAAATCTTAGGAATGGTGTCACGGGGTACGGTCTACTGTGCACGGTAATGTGAGAATCATGATCGGGTGGCGTGTGTGTGGGGAGTGGGCCGGAGCAGACAGCAAAAATTATCAGTTGATGAGAAACAGATAAAAAAAAGAAGCTGTATGGTAACAATTCCAATTCAGAATCTCGTTATCCACCAGTCTAGGAGAAGGAAAACTCTGAATTCAAACCTGTTAAACTCCGCTTTGTATGGTCACTACTAGAATAGGTTCAGTCTTAATTAGTGATCTATTTCACCGGGCTCTTTAACCTTGGTTAGACAACCAGTCTAGGAGAAGGAAAACTCTGAATTCAGACCTGTTAAACTCCACTTCGTATGGTCACTACTAGAATAGACCAGTCTTAATTAGTGATCTATTTCACTAATTTTAATTTAAAAACATTTTTAAGGCCCAACAATGACACTTCATTCACTGAGTACAGATTGAATTTTATCAAAGTTTAACAGTATTTTTTTTTAAATTCTAAAACGAGTTTTCATTACTATTTCTCTGAATGTTTGAGATGAGGCTTGATGATTAGTATTATCTGTGTTATTCGGACTATTGTCCTCATCTTCATTGTTATCTGTACAATGTTTCAGCAGGTATTTCTCGTTGAACTCGGGAACCTTCTTTTCGAACTCGGGAACCTTCTTGTCGTAATCGGGAGCCATCACGGAACTTTGAACCTAACCCTTTATTCAGTCCACGGGGGTATCCTGTTCTCATTCCGCTAACCATAGCTAGAGTAGAGGCGTTAAGCTGTGTTAATTATTATTCTATGTTACTTGACCAGGATTGAACCTGCAGTCCAGAGATAACTGTGACTTAGAACTGTCTTAACCTAACTCCTTTATCCACTAGGCCATGTGTCTAATTGGACAAAATTTTCATTAAAACAATAATATATACTTTGATATATAAGCTTTGATATTTAAGCTTGCCTTTTTTAAAAGTTCAATGATAAATTCCTCTACTGCCAATTAATTTAAAGACAATTTTATGTACATATCTCCTTAGTTTCCTTACTAACAATTATTTCTATTTCATGGGTAATTTACGCTGGATTTCTGTTACGATTCGTTCAGCCATTTTAGGGCTTTGGTTGAAAACAATTTTACAGTGGAGATCCCTTGTGGCATAAAGTTTGATCCTTTCTTGAATTAGAAAGATGTAATATCAGTTTTAATCCTTGTCCGCTGACCTATCCTGAGTTGTATCAGAGTTTATCCTGTCTTGAAGTAGAGAGTTGTATAGTCTCGTCTGTTGGTCTGTTCTTATCCAGCGAGTAATTCTAGGACAATTTATCAATGTCTTTAAATAGTAAATTAAATACATGTTTGGGTGTTTTTGATTGGCTGATTTAGCCACCGCTGTTTTGGAACAGTCTATAAATATAAGCTGTGGTCTTCAGCACACCTTATACCTCAAAATAAGCGCGTGGTGTAATGGTTAAAGTCCTAGGAAATGAACTCGTCGCCCTGAGTTCAACTCCTGGACGTGGTAATTGCATTTCACTTAACGCTAATACCCTTGGGAAAGGTATGAATCCTACTCTCCCTCCAGCTATGGATAAATAGTAGGGCAGACTGGGCTCTTCAACCTTGGTTAGGCAACCTGTCTAGGAGAAGGAAAACTCTGAATTCAAAACCTGTTGAACTCCGCTTAAGAAATTGATCTTGTGTCACATCCGGCTTGTGCGGAGGGGTTCTAAAAATGATACTGGGTGTGTGTGTATATATATATGTATATATATATATATATATATATATATTACAAGTTCTTCCTTTTTTCTTTGAATTTTTCTAAGAATTTTAAAAATGTTATCATGAAAGGAATTAATGCATTGTCTGAAGAGTTTTCAATTTTACATCAAGTACTTTCTCTTCTGAACCATTATGAAGGTTGTGTATATATTATTATTTGTTATTAAATTGTCTAAATTATTGTTTTTTATGCTAAATAATGCTAGTGGTTTATTTCGTAAGATTTAAATTATAATTTTTTAATATATCTAACATGCTAGGCAAGAATTTGAGAATGTTATCACTGGTTTCATAATTAATTCTATCAGTAGTAGGTTGTCTAAATTTTATATATAAAGTTTCAAGAATTAAAAATTTATTTATATTATTGTCAGCATGAAGTATTTTTGTATTATTAGATAAAATATTTCTATAGGTTGTTGCAGAGCAGTTATGTTTTTTTGAAATGTTGGTATATGGAGCTAGAATCTGATAAATGCTAAGTTAATCTTCTTGATAATTTGTTGTGGTATAACCAATGTAACACATTTTTTTATTATCAGCACACCTTATACCTCAAAATAATCCAAAAATTTGGATTATTTCCAAATTTATTTCCAAGTTATAAAGAACCTTGAGCAACCTTGAGCACCTTTTTGATCTCCATCTCTCCAATACACAAAGTCAGAAAACAGCACTGTTCACGTGACTTTCGGAAACATTTTTTCACGCTTAGAATTGCGGAGACATGGAATAAACTGCCTGCATCTGTTGTAGGCTGCCGGAGCACTGAATCTTTCAAAGCCTCCATGCTTCCTGTAGTCCGCCAACACTATACCTGATGCCACTCTCCACATACACATGCACACACATACATGCATATTACTACTGTGAATTGTTCATGTTCCTGACTTATTCTGTGTACTTGACATGAGACTTTGATGAGTTGTGGTGCACCTGAGCACTGTACACAATAAATTTCATTATTTCATTATTATTATTATTATCATACAAAAATTACATTAAAAAAAATTGCAGAAAACAATCGCAGTAATTAAAATTTTAGAATCCAAATTTTCAGGATTGTGGGGTCTGGATTCTACCAGGAATGTTTTTAATTTACTTAGGGGGTCGGCCTGATTCCAAAATGGTATATGAAAATTAAATAAATAGCAGCCTATCAGCTGTATTGAAGATTAGCATTATAACTGGTGAAAACTAGTTTTATTTGTATTATTCGGACTATTGTCCTCATCTTCATTGTTATCTGTACATTTCAGTTAATGTGCCCTCCGGCCTTCTTCAGGTATTTCTTGTCGGACTCGGGAACCTTTTTGTCATAATCCCGACTCGGGATTACGACAAGAAGGTTCCCGAGTCCGACAAGAAATACCTGAAGAAGGCTGGAGGGCACATCGGCTGAAACATTGTACAGATAACTATGAAGATGAGGACAATAGTCCAAATAATACAAATTATCAATCCTCATCTCAAAAATTCAGAGAAATGGTGAAAACTACCCCCACCATCTTACTTTTGTCCTGCTGTGCCTCTCCCCCTGCAACTTAATGACCCTCTTGAGTTTGAGACCCTGATGTAAATTTCTGACATTCGCTGTATGTTATGCACTGGTTTAGCTCAGTTGGTAGAGCACCTGGCCAGGAATCACAAGGTTCCTGGTTCGATTCCGGACCCTGCCAACTCAGTACATGAGTAGCACTGATAAGGTAATCTGATCTATGTGATAAAGTGGGGAGCTGAGTGTAGGTGTGGTGCTCCACCTAAGAAAAAACAATCTCCCTGATCTAGCTGTTAGCGAAAAGGGTATAGACTCTCTTTCTGACTTAAAATGATATTCACTGTATGTTATGTGTCGGTTTAGAACACCTGTCTAGGAATTGCCAGGTTCCTTGTTTGACACTGGTGATGATTGATAGGGACTGATGGCAAAAGAGACTCAAAGGAATCCGTGCTGTTGGAACACCTTGATGATGATGATGATGATGATACTATTAAAAGACTTCCACTGGGTTTTAGTCATTGAAAAAAGAAGTGGACACTACGCCATTGTCTTTAGTAGATGGAAGGATGCCAACAATACTCCAAAATAATCCAATCCACATTGTGGAAGTGTGTTGGGCTCATAACCTGTTAAGTTTTTAAATGCCATCCATGGCCAGTTGAAAAGGGCTTAAAGTAAGTAAGTCCTGAGTTATGGAATCCTTTGGTAAGCGAATAAGTCACTATCCTGCATAGTGTTAAAGGTCCAGTGATTTAATCCTATGTCCGTCGTCCACGAAAGTTGCATTAGTTATGAGTAGGTATCGCCAGTACTGCCGGCGATTGGCCAAAAGTATGATCACATATTCATCGCCGAGTCTATAAATAGGAGCGGGCATCTAGCACACACCTTATATAGCAAAATTTCTTAACACAGTGCCTACATTTATATAATAATATGGAAAGACATGTATTTAAACAACACATAAAAATGTAAATATAGAAAAGAAAAGCATAATCTTATTATAATGGAGATTGTGTGTTTGTCTGTCTGAAGCCGAAACTAAATCACTACTCAAGTCACAATTCCCTTAGTTATTGACGTCACATTCACCATGAATTTATTTTTATTTAAACCTCAGTTATTGATAAAATTGTTATACCTTATTAATACTTTTGACTTTATCTACATTCTAATAACATGCAATTGTATTTATATATGCAACAAAATAGCGGGTTACAGTGTGAACAGGAAAGCTAATTTGCATATTGATATTAAAAGTTTAATTTTATTAAATATGCGCTTGGTATTATTGATTTCTAATTGTTTGTTTTTTTCTTAATGAATATGAGCAAAATACTCGGGATAAATCTTAAAAGAAATCCTTTAATATAAAGAAATAACAGTAATTTTATTCTTTACTTCCTAATTTAACTAAATAGTTAAATTAGGAAAATTCAGCAATAAAAGAAGGGAGTGATGAAAAATGATGGAAGACTTAGTTTCAAAGTTGTTCTATTCTTCGATTATACCCCCTCTGTTTCAAATCATTTTATT
>CM042164.1:77526269-77576269 GCA_023376005.1 Doryteuthis pealeii | reverse complement strand
GGCACCCAGTGGTATTAGGGCCACAACCTGGCCAAAGAGGCTGGCGAATATCCAAAGGGTGTCTTCATCATTGCCAGGAATCAACGGCTTTTGGCATACTTGTCACCGTGTCTATGGCAACCAAGGGTATCTCCTTCCCTTGACCGGGATATGCATGCAGAGTTTGGCAACCACTTGTGAATTTCCTATTCCTTTGTTACTCCTTCCATGAATTCACCACAGGTGTTTTTTTTGTATGGAGCCGGCTCAATCTATCCAGGGTGAATGCCGTCACAGAAGATATGCCATTAAACAAAAAAACAAGTAATACTGGCTTGGCTGCACATTAGCAATATAAGACTTACGTACTCTTTTATACTCAAGCATGCTGCTGCTGATGATAAATCTTAAGTCATGATCTTTAACAATTGAAGAAAATGGCTACATTTTTACAGAATAATCTTTAACAAGTTGCTGATCGAGTGACATCTACTTTTTGCGTGGATCAAATCAAAAAGTAAATTTGCTTACCCTTCGGCACCAGGAGTAATTAATCCTGTCGTATCCGGTTCTTCGTCAGATGATTCCTCTTCAGATTCTTCAGACTCAGATTCTGATTCTAACTCACCCCAATGGGTCTTGTCAATTTCTTCTTCAGGAACGGGAGTCTACAAAGAAATAAATAAAAATATTACCAAGTCTTAGAATACATAAAAATAGACAAACAATTTAATATTAACCAAATCTTACAATAGTTGTTACATTTGCATCTAGAATTTTTATGGTTGATTGGTTTATTGATTTTAAAGGCATATTAACCCGTCTGGGGTTATGTCATGCCTAACGGTTAGGAAGTAATATATGTTGTGTATTTATATTTATACTTTTTAGTAATTGGTTTTGACAATGTGTTAGCACCATTGGGGATCATGTTGTATGGTATTGATTAAGTTCATGTCTATATTCTATCATATAATTTTATTTCCCTAAAAAAGGACAGAAGGTTCTCCATGTTGACATTTTCAAATAGATCTTTCATATTGTTTGCTTTAAAATAATGGTTTCTGATGTGAGCAAAAAAACCTGCATTCCATGAATATGTGTTTAACAGTCAAAGGTGTTTGATATCTTTCACACTGTGGTTGTTGTTGAAGAGCTTGTTTTGTAATGGTTATTGCCATAGGAAAAGAGATCCAAGTTCAAATCCTGGATGAGGCTGTTTGCATTTCACAGTGCTATTACCCTTGGGAAAGGTATGCATCCAAATATTCTTCCTCCAGCTATGGTTAACTCTTAACATCCTGTTGAGAATTTCCAAGTCCAGAACCCCCATTCCAAAAAAAGATTTATCAAAAAATGGCTAAAAATGACCTTTTAATTTAAATTTACCTATTATTTCCCTTAAATCAAAGACTTCTAAATGTTTAATATTACAATTAAACAAAGGCTATCATTTGGGGCAGATTAGGAAAACAAATGTGACTTCTGGCCAGGTGGAATGAGGCGGTATAGGACATTAAGAGTTAATATCTAAGATATCAGATAGGCTAAAATTTTTCAAAAGAGCATTTTAAAAATTAACCATTAAAATCATTTACTAAGGCCGGTTTAGCTCAGTTGGTAGAACATCCACCTGGGAACCACAAGGTTCCTGGTTCGATACCGGCCCTCACCAACTCAGCGTATGAGTAGCACAGGGATCTGTGTGGTAAAGTGAGGAGCTGATGGTAGATGTGGTGCTCCACTACAATGCTAAAAAACAATCTCCTTGGCCTAGCGCTAGTGAAAATGGGATAAACTCACTTACTGTCTGGCTGAAACTAACTTTAGGCCACCCTGGTGACTTTTTTATTGATAAAAAAAAAAAAAAAAAAAAAAAAAAAGGGCTTGGTGAGCCTAGTTAACTCTTAAAATCCTGTTGAGAATTTTCTAAGTCCAGAGCCCCATTCCTATAAGGATTTATCAAAAGATAGCTAAAAATGGCCTTTTCAATTAAAGTTACCTGTTATTTCCCTTAAATCCAAGACTTCTAATTATGTTTAATATTACATTTAAACAAAGGCTATAAATTGAGGTAGATTAGGAAAGAAATGTGACTTCCGGCCGGGTGGAATGAGGCGGTATAGGATGTTATTATAGAGTTAAAATTCTGGACAAGGTTTTTTGCATGGCTTTGCTGAAGGTATGAATCCATAGTTGGAATAAGCTTCCTCTGCCCTTTTACAGGTCTTGTCTTTCATTCTGCAGGGTATCTAGCCACTCTCCTTACCAGACAAAATCCGGTTTAGTCACCAACGATCCAACTATGAACCCAGAGAGGGGGAACAAGAGATTCTTCCCCTCTCTGGTTCTTTAGCTTTAAGGTTAAGCAACCAGTTCAGAAGGAAAAACTCCGAGATTCACTCTTAACATCCTATACCGCCTCATTCCACCCGACCAGAAGTCACATTCATTTTCCTAATCTACCCCAAATGATAGCCTTTGTTTAAATGTAATAAACATATTTAGAAGTCTTTGATTTGAGGGAAATAACAGGTAACTTTAAATGAAAAGGCCATTTTTTGATAAATCCTTATAGGAATGGCGCTCTGGACTTGGAAAATTCTCAACAGGATGTTAAGAGTTAAACTAGCTGTTGTACCGGCCATTCCTACAGTGGAGAATATACACCGGTTCTCACTATAAACAGTGATCACCGAGTGAAAAGGTTGTACTGTTTAGCGGCAAGCTAGCTGTTCTTGTACCTTATTGTAAATACACTTGTCTCTTTTTACCCTATCTCGACTTGATTTCTTTTTTACTGTTGAACTAACATCACAACACTAGCTTTACTCAGCTATGTCACATCCTGCCTGTGGCGAGAGGGTTCAGTAAATACACATTTACTAAATAAATACACATATAAGCATTAATTGGTCTAATCCTGGTCATTCCTCGTCAAAGGTTTTCAATAGATGGGCATGTAACATTAACAGAATTCTTGAATTTAACCTATGTTTACTAATAAAGAACCATCCATCTTTTATTTTCTGAGAATGTAACAAAAGAATATTATCATCATTTTTTTTAATTACCTGGAATTCTCCACTTTGTGTTCCAAATACATCTCCATACAAGGGTTTGCCAGATTCGTCAACTGGAGGTTTACCCCAGCCACCAGCGTGATAACCAAAAGAACAAGACTGTAAAGAAAAAAAATAGGAAAAAACATGAATTAAATAAAAATCCATATGATTCTAAAAAAAAAAAAAAAAAAAAAAAAAAATCAATATAAAAACAAAAAAATTAAAAATATATCGATATACAAAAGCAGGGTAAAAAAATTTCATATGATGACGTCATATCTGTTGTTGATGTTTTTTGGGATATAAGCACTACAACACTGATGGAAGAAGTGTGTAGATTGCAAGGGGGACTATGTTGAAAAATAAACTGCATTTGGTCACATTCCATGAGAGTATTTTGGTCAGCCTATTAACTTTTCAGCTGACCCTCATATAGTTACACACCCCTCCCAACAACTAAACTAAACCAAAGTAAACAATTATAATAGGTTATGCAAAACATGTTTAGCTTAATTTTCTGTTAAATTGAATTTTGGTTATTTTTAGTTTGATGAAAACATTAACATTTTCAAGGATTTCTCTATTCCAACATATATATATATATATATATATATATATATATATATATATATATTTTTGAGGATATGTGCTTAATTGAAAAATTGTCAGCTAAAAGCCATATCAAATAAACACATTGTTTATTTACTTACTCTCATATATATATATATATATATATATATATATATATATATATATATATATATATATATATATATATATATGAGGAATCATTAACTTATTAAAAAAAAAAAAACCCAAAAATATTGATTCTAATAGGATGTCAACCCATCTGGGCTTATTTTATGTCTGGAGGTTAGGGAATGATATTTATTGCATGTTTATTTTTTTTGTTTAAAAATTTTATTTAATTTATCGATATGTCAAAATCCTCTGGAATGTTTTTAAAAAAAAAAATTACTTTGTAAGGTACTGATCAGGTTTACGTTAAAAATTTTTGGCTATGAACAAAAAATAGATACAAGAAAACATCTGTATGTTTTGTCAAATATCTTAAATTCAATTTTAACTGATGAAATAATGCAAATCCTTTTTATCAATTATTACCCCCACCCCCTCTAAATAATCCCCACCCCCTCTAAATAAACCTTGAAGAAAATTTATTTGTTTGTTAATAATTGTAAATGTGTGTAAGAATCATGCATAATCTTGGAAAGATAATAAAAACAAAAAAAAAAACAATATATAAACCCAGATGTCCGTTTTGAACACTGCCAATATCAAGGCAGATAACTCTGTAAGTCTTTAGCAACTTTGCAAAATCCAACAGACGTAATTACCATCTATCTATATATAAAGAGTAGTTGGTGTGTGTGCATGTATGTATATCTGAATGAAACTACGAAAATAAAGCAATTAATGACAAAGTAAATACATATACACATTAAATATCACCGTTTCTTGACTTTTGTGCAAAAACTATTAATATTTGAAGTTATTTGAAAATTAAAATATACATAGAAATAGCATTGAAATTCTACTTAAAAATGTTTAGCATTTATAAATCTAAAAAATAAACAAATCAATACAACAGCCCCCTTCCAGGGAATGCTGGGTAATCACTTTTAGTACTGTATAAAACATCTAATTATGATGTTTTTTTCTTTTCTATTCCTCTCTTTCTCTCAATAAACATTAGTTCTCAATCGGGGGGCACATGGACCTTCACGGTCCATGTAACATTAGTGGGATTCACACAAAAAAAATACAGAATTGGGAGTTGTTAGGAAGACTTAACAAAAATAGACTTGCTTCCCTTTGATCAGTAGGGGACTGACGGGAACCCGGATGTGGGGTTTCCGCCATGTTACTTTTGGTTTGGGTTTTGAACGGTATGGACGCAGCTGACCACGTGCTCATCACGGTTGGGCCAGTTAAGTCACTTTTAAGATAGAAGCATTCTCTACCCTATGTTAAATAAAACCTTGTTAATTTTCCCAACATCCTGGTCTTGCATTATCATTTCAGTTTTCCTTATTTTATCTGTATGTAAAAACATAACAGGAGTCCACAGTGATATTCCAATGATCCATAGAGCAATTCTAATTCAGAGCAATTATCATTTCAGTCTTCCTTATTTTATCTGTATGTAAAAACATAACAGGAGTCCACTATGATATTCCAATGATCCATAGAACAATTCTACTTCAGAGCAATTGTTATTATTGAGAATCAGGATTTAATTTTGTTAACAAAAAACAACAATTTCTTTCAGAGTTCCTAAGTTTTTCCCAACCTCCCCTCATTATAGCAAAAAAAAATTCAAGACGGTGCTTACCTCTGGGATTGGTGCATTCAAACCTGGAATTTTCAAATTGGGATACGATGGAGGTGGGCCATATCGCTGCATGGCAATTAACCAGGGAGGAGGAACCTTTTCTGAATTCTGCAAAAAAATAAAAATAATAACATTTGTAAAATTATGCAATTAGTTCAATAACACTGGCCTTTGATGTTTTCGAGATCAAATATATAATCTAATTTTAAGCTGGTTTTCTTATGCTGAATCCAAAAATCATACTCATTTTTTTCTAATAAGATCAAATTTTTAAGATATAAGTTTTACTTGAAATGTATAGAACAGCAGGGATGCTGTTAGTTTTTTTTTTTTAACTTAGTGAGTCCTTGGACCCATAGATTTGATTTGAATGGGTCCTTGGAAATTTAATCTGGCCCCGGGAAATTTCATGGGTCCCAACTAAAGTTTCTTAATAAATTGTAGGGTTAAACTGCAGCACCCTAAGATTTATTTCTACCATCACCCCCCCCCAAGTTAATAAGCTCCATCCAACAAATTCACCTGTGGTGAATTCATGGAATGAGTAACAAGGGAATAGAAAATTCCCAAACGATCCCCAAACCCCACAACAAAAGTAATAAACAACAAAAATGAGACTTGAGTATTTGTTAAAATTTATAAGAAATCATAAATTGTGAACAAGCCTGTAGTTAGAAATTTGATTAGGGCTGTTGATTTAAAATCAGGGAGTCCATGGAAAATTACTGGTGATGGTTAATAAACTTTGAAAGAAAATAAAACTAATAAGTATAACCAAGTCTTGTTGTATTAATTAAATACTAAAGATAATGTTTAGCTCAGCCCTGAAAGAAGAATTAGCGGTAATATGAACATTAGCTACATAAACGAGAGTAACCTCCCTTTGTTTGTTTCACTTAGAAGAAGCCTTATGTTTTGGTTGGCCATTTTCATTTCACCGTAAATCTACACTGAAAATTGAGAACACATTTTATGATATTTTCGTGTTAAAACATACAGTTGTATTGATTCAAATAAATTTGTATTTTCAGTGTAGATTTATGGTGAAATGAAAATGGATGACCAAAAGATAAGGCTTCCTCGAAGTGAAACAAAACAAGGGAGATTACTCTCATTTATGTAGCTAATGTTCAGATTACCGAATTAGCATAGAAGAAAATCAACCCTAGCAGATAGAAGTCAGCCCAAAGAACATGGTGACTGAAGTAGATTCAGTAAGAAGAGTTAAAAAGTAAGAACAATCATCTCCTGTCTCTAATCTATATCTCTGTTTCTCTCTCTATTATATACAAGATGAACTCTCCACTGATCATATACACCTGAGTAAAGCGGTATATAACATAGTTTCATATAATGAAATTTAAAAAAAAAAAAAAAAAAAAAAAGAATTGTTTTTGAAATACTTACTGGTCCAACTGGCATGCCTAGAGCAGTTCTCAGCTCATCAGATAAATTACCAGGTTTCTTTTCTTTCAATCGAGTCTCAAATTCTTTACCCTGAAAGAGAGAAAAAAAAAAGGATATATAACATACTTTTAGTGTGATACAAAAAAATCACAAAAAAAAAAAAGAAAAAAAAAAAAGAACTTGTCAACAAAATGAGAAAATTCAGTTGATAAACTAGTGTGTTATCAAGTCATGCCAACAGCATGAATCTCCATAACACTCCCTCGCCACCCGTCTATCGGTCATTGCTGCTGGGAGATCCTCAGCATAGCATCCAGTATCCAAATAAAGCTGATCAATCTAGGGTTTTGCGGGCTGACCCAAACCGGTGTGCCCATTGGAGAAGTTCATTTATGAGCTCGTCCTTACTTGACCAGTATATCTTGTTCTGTTAAGTTTCTGACCGCCATCCTTGGCCAGTTGTAAAGGACTTAAAGTAAGTAAGTCCTGAGTAGAAAGGTAAGTGAATAAGTCCTGAGTTATAGAATCCTTTGGTAAGTGAATAAGTCCTGAGTTATAGAATCCTTTGGTAAGTGAATAAGTCCTGAGTTATAGAATCCTTTGGTAAGTGAATAAGTCCTGAGTTCTGGAATCCAACGTAGTGTCAAAGGTCCAGTGATATAATCCTATGTTCCGTCGTCCACGAAGGTTCAAGTAGTTATGAGTAGGTATGACCAGAACAGCCAGTATAAATAACAATATCAGCAGCAGAGTACTGCCAGTGGTTGGCCAATAGGTTGGTTACATGGTTATCGGCGAGTCTATAAGTAAGAGTGGGCTTTTAACACACGCCTTATATACAAAAATCTCAACATGTTCCTCTTACTTGGATAGTTAGTGTGATAAGAGGAAAGTTGCTGTACAACTGCGTTTTTGAAGAGTGCTGCTTTCAAGACAGCATGCAGCATCCTTGTGCAGTTTTCACCTAGTTTTTTCTCTAAGTGTTTTGTTAAAGTCCAAGTGGTGCAGCCATATAGTAGCACTGACACGGCTACAGTTTGGAAGAATTCTTGTTTTATCTTATAAGAGAGATCAGATTTCCATAAGATTAATAATCTGTCTATGCCTTTCATAATTTCAGTGTAAACAAAACGTGTAAACAAAAGGCATGAACCCCTCATCTACCCAGCCAACAAACTGAGGAGCTGGGTGCTGGAAAATAGTTTAAGAAGAAAATGGATGATGTAACGTAAACCGAGTACGTTAATGTAAACTCTGAATGTAACAATGATATAATGATAAAACCATATAACAGTCCATGCCTTTCTTATGCGTATACTGACACCCCCTTTGTGTAGAGGAGTTAAAAGTCTATTATGTTCACTTTCACACCAATACCCTTAGGAAAGGTACAACCCCCCTCCACATCCAACAAAGTGAGGAGATGGGTGTTGGTTGATGAAAGATGTGTGTGTGTGTAAATTGTATGTGTTTGTGTGCATATCCACACATATACAAATTCACCATATATATATATATATATATATATATATATATATAAATAAATAAATAAATAAAAGGAAATATATTGGAAAGGTGAATAACGAACATACTCCATGATATTGCTTATATATATATATATATATAAATAAATAATATACCAAGGGTGTTGGTAGATCCTTGCGGAGAGAAAAAAACCCAGCAGAAAGTTTGATTGTAAAAATATACTACCAAACATCAACCAGGAAGAAAAAAATTTTTGAAAAAAAAGAAAGGACCAATATATTCGTACCAACAAAAAATAATCTATTGGTACAGTATTTGGCCAAAAGAAAAAACAATTTATATGTATATATAAGATATATATATATTCATATAACCGCTAGGAGAAAGCTAATAAGTCAGATCTTAGCCCTGAAGAGCTTTATGCGAAACTAATAGTAGGTTCGTCTAACTCATTAGATTATCTTTATATATATATATATATATATATATATATATATATATATGAGGTTAAGTAAACAAACAAATATGTTTATTTTTATATGGCTTTAAGCCGACAATTTTTGGAGGATATGTGCTTAATTGAAATTATACCTAATTTTGAAAATTAACTAGTTAATAATTAATGAATTTAGGTGGGCCTATATGTTCAAATGTAAGGTTAAACAAATCGAGAAAATGTCAATCCCTGTATGTACATTTCGACCTATTAGGTCTCATCAGCATATATATATATATGAAAGATAGTTTAAGAAGAAAATAGACAACCCAACAAACTGAGTATGTAATGTAAACTCTGAATATAACAATGATATAGTGATGAAACTATTTCATACTTTTAGTGTACCCCCCCAAAAAAAAAACTAGTTGAGTAATTTGTAAATGAGTTTGAACTCAAGTTTTACTATTATGTTCACTTTTAGACTAATACCCTTGGGAAAGGTATGAACCCCCTCATCCTCCCAGTCAATAAACCAAGGAGCTGGGCACTGGGAGATAGTTTAAGAAAAAAATAGATAATGTAATGTAAACTGACTATGTAACAAACTATATGTAACATAAACCCTGAATGTAACAATGATTAAATGATTAAACCAACAAAGACTGGAATATCAAGACTGATCAACATGTGGAATCGTGATCTAAACTCAAAATTTTCAAAAGATATTTAAAATACTTACTTCATAATATAAATCTCCATGAATAGTCAATTTGGGTTTTGTTTGCCATCTGAAGAATGCATCGTGAAGTTTCTGGTAATCAATGTCAATCTTACCAAGTTTTGGTCGCGCTTTCTCTCTCATTTTCGCTTTCAAAGTTTTTTGGTCCTCCTGAAAGTTGAACAAATGTTAAATTTAATATAAATTTAGCTGCTACAAATTCTAAAAATTCAACGTATATTATTCAAAAGAGATTTTTTTTGCAGGATTTTGTAGCTGAAAATTAAGGGTGTGTATTATACACAATTTTTTTGGCCCTCTTGGAAGTTGAACAAATTTTAAATTTAGCTGCTACAAATTCTGAAAATTCAACGCATATTATTCACAAGAGATGTTTTTTTTCCAGGATTTTGTAGCTGAAAGTTAAGGGTGCATATCATACACAAACGTTTTGGTCCTCTTGGAAGTTGAACAAATGTTAAATTTAATATAATTTTAGCTGTTAAAAATTCAAAAAATTCAATGCATGTTGAGATGTTTTTTTTCCAGGATTTTGTAGCTGAAAGTTAAGGGTGTGTATGTTACATAATCATTAGATACCTAATGATTATGACAATAGTGTAGAAATCATATTAGTGCAGCTGATGGCCTTGAGAGTGAGTGACAGCATTTGACCTCACTCTGACCTTGCTTTCTGGGGATAGACCGTGAGAAACGGAACCCCGATAGAAAGCCCCCTTCCGGTTGAAGGGTAAGCAACTCAGTCAGTTAGAAGTGAAGCTAGCAAGATGTGAGTCTCACTGCGCAGATGTCTGATCTGGGGGTCTACAAATAAAGTAACATCATCGTAAATTGAAGTCTTGTGTTTATTACTAAAAACCAACAATGACACAGGGCTTCTGATAAGGAATGATCCCCAACAGAAACCAGACCCGAAGTCCCCAAGAAACATTACGACAAGACCAGACCAAGATAGACGATAGAAGAAGCAAAGCCGGCCAGAGGAAGATATGACCAGAGTAAGAAGTAAGAGAAGTATATAACATATACCTATTTAGTGCCAGTAAAGAAGGCTATGCAACATGTATCATACACAATTTTTTTTGTCCTCTTGGAAGTTGAACAAATGTTAAATTTAATATAATTTTAGCTGTTAAAAATTCTAAAAATTCAATGCATATTATTCACAAGAGATGTTTTTTTTCCAGGATTTTGTAGCTGAAAGTTAAGGGTGTACATTATACACAAATGTGTTAAACATGATTAATTACACCACAAACTATAATACTCTCTTTAGCAAACACCCCTTCATCACTCTACCAGATGGACTGGCTCATAGCTACAAAATAGCCTACGATTAAAGTAGATTAACTAGCTGAATAATATTCAGACTGACTTTGCTGCATTGGCTATACCAAACTGACCCTCCCCTTTTAGTGTGAGTTTGTCTTGTTAATTATTTGTACTTATTTGTCCTGTGTTTGTATGTATCCATTCAGCACTGGATGCTTGCGCTTAATAAATGTGTTAAGCACACCATTCATCTATGTATCGTTCCACCTCGCGATACAACAAAAAAAAAATTATATAATAATTCAAATAATTTGCAAACAGATATATTTGACCCATAGATGGGACCCTAACAGCTACAATTACTCTGGGTCAGAGTGGACCTGTGAGTAATGACAATGAAGGAATATTGAACACTTCCAAGAATTCCAGAAGTGAAACCTCACCACCAGATGGAATTTAGTGTCATACTCAGCCTATTCTAGGCCCTGCTGACAAGGCGATACTCTCTCTGATGATGTAAAGCGAAGTGGACAGGGAGGGAGTCAATCCCCTTTTCACTAGTACTAGACTAGAGAGAAGCCCCCCTGGCGCCAAGAGGCCCAGATGAAAGCGGCAGCAACAAAGCACTGGCACATCAACATTTTTAGGGACAGCCTCCACCTGCAACATCTGTGGTCGAGAATATTTTTTGAAACATCGGACTTTACAGTCACAGGAAGCACTGTAACTTTACAGGCACAAGAACTATATAGTCTTCTGAGACTGCAATGCAAATGAAACCAAGATTATTTCTGGTGATGTAAAACCATTCTATTAGCATGGCTCTCTTAGTAGATAAGGAAGATGATGTGTGGTGCATCTATTGTCACTGAATTTTATTTCCCTCAAAAAGGACGGAATGTCCTCCATGTTGACATTTTCAAATAGTTTGTATTAAAATAACGGTTTCTGATGAGAGCAAAAAAACCTGCATTCCATGAATAAGTGCAAAATTATATCTTATGAGTGTTGTCATCTCAGCTAAATAATGGACCATTCCGTTTTTATTATAAAGAAAAGAAGGGAAGAAAAAGGAAATGCTACACATAAAAAATATAATAAGAAAGAAAGAGAGTAGAAGAAAGATAGAGAGAGGTGGTGAACGCAGAAGCAATAATGCTAATCTGTTTCAATGGAACATAATGAAAAGTTGAAAAGGAAAGAAAGGAAAAAATAGTGAGAGAGAGTTAAATCAAGATTATTATACTTTGTACATATTGAACTATTTTCGCAATAGCTCTTAAGTAAACATATCAAATATTGAAATAATTAAATTATCATACTGTGGTAGGCCTGTTTGTATTCTAATTATTTACCTTTTCTGCTAATGCTGCCCTCATTTCCATAATTCCTGTTGCTTTGATAAAATCTGGCAATTCAAATGGCGGTTTTTCTATTCCTCTTTTACCCTGCAGATATTTACTTTTAAAGCACCAATGCCGCGGGACGGGAACTGTGTTTCTTGTAGCCTGAAAGAAACAAAATGCAAATAATATTTAAAACAATAAATAAAAAATAGAAAAGATGTTTATCTTAAGCTTTACAAATGCTCTTTCAAATTTTTGTTCTAGAGAAGATAATAACATCATTAATAAGTTAAGCAAAAAAAGAAAACTTCAAACATTCAGCTGAATTTTATATCTATAACCTATTTTTCAATAAGTATTATTTGATTTTTTAATCTATTGTTTCTATCTAATTTATCTGGTTTGTATTTAATTTTTTTTATTTATTCACCATTTACTTGTAATAAAGTTTTGAAATAAATCAATTCTTAATGGATAATACAATTTTTTTATAAATACATTTTTCTATTTAACCCATAGATGGGACCCTAACAGGTACTACCACTCCGGGTCAGAGTGGACCGAGGAGCAATGGTGATGAAGGGGTGCTCCACATTCCCCAAACCTGGAACCTCACAATCAGATAGAGTTTAATGTCATTCCCAGGACATGTAAACCCTCAGTCACCGCCTTCTAGCACCCATATGATAAAAAGGGGTTGGGAAAACCATTAGGTGCTAGGGCTTGACGTGACCAGCCGATTGATTGAAGGGGGCTTCTCCAACCGCCCGTCTAGCCCAAGATAGGGCCAAAGTGGAGTATTGCAAGTCATGAACTGCTCATCCACCTGGGTTCTATCCTTAAGCATCACGGGTCGCCACCCACGGCCAACAGGTGGCCCCATTGCAGGAGTCTTACCCCTCTTATGTCTAATACATAGAATAATGTATTAGTGTCAGGGACATGAATAGCGTACAGTAATTATATACATGTATGTGTGCGCGTGCGTGCATATGTGTGTGGAGGGGGGTATCAGGTATAGTGTTGGTGGATTACAGGAAGCATGGAGGCTTTGAAAGATACAGTGTTTCGACAGCCTACAACGGATGCAGGCTGTTTATTCCATGCCTCGGCAACTCTGAGCGTGAAAAAATGTTTTCAAAAGTCATGCTGTTTTCTGACTTTGTAGGCATGCCCACGTGTGTTAGAAACATGGAGATCAAAAAGATGCTCAAGGTTGCTGTTGTTAAGATGATTAATGACCGTATGAGCATTTACCAGGTCAGTTGTCAGACGCCATAGTTTCAACAAATCCATTCCCATGGCAGATGCCTGATGGAGGGTATTTGTTTAGTTGCACGTCTCTGTACAGTTTCTAGAAATCAATAGGTTCTGTAGTTTAATTTTGATATGGAAATGTCATTATTATTTCTCAGTACAATTGATTTTATTTATTTATCTATTAATGAAGGAGATTCCATCTATTTGTCTGTATGAAAAGTACGTCATGGCTTATGTCACATAACCCAAAATCGTCAGAAATTTTGAGTATTTATTTTAATAAATACTCAAAATTTTAGCATGCAACCTTAGACAGGCCTCATTGTTTTTTTTAAAAACAAGTTTTAATAAATACATTCCCGGTATTATATATCTATATATCGTTTGTTTTATTTTAATATATATTTGAGGTAATCAGAACTAAATTTCCATTTCAAATTGTTTTATTTTTTACTCCTTTAATAAATTTGATGATTTTACTTACTTATGGTACAAACTCTCAGACATTGAATTTTAAGCTCTCACCAACTCAGGCAATATCTTTTAAAAATTAATTTTTACATTGCCTGGAAGGGTGTTTTTTTATTATTTCGATAGTATATCTTATTATAATGGAGATTGTGTGTTTTTTTGTCTGTAACCGAAACTATATTACTACTCAAGTCACAATTCCCTTAGTTATTTACGTCACATCCTCCATGATTCTATTTTTATTCAAACCCCAATTTATTAATAAAATTGTTTTACATTATTTATACTGTTGACCATATCTACCTATTATTAACATGCATTTGTATTTATATATACAAAATATAGTGGTTTGCAGTGTGAATTGGAAGGCTAATTTGCATATTGATATTAAAAATTTGATTTTAATAAATATGTGCTCAGTATTATTGATTTCTAATTGTTTGGTTTTATCTTAATGAATATGAGCAAAAATCTCTCCAATAAATCCATTAACAATATTAACAGTAATTCTATTCTTTACTTCCTAATTTAACTAAATAGTTAAATTATTAAAACTTAGTAATGAAAGACGGGAGGGAAGAAAAAGCAAGTTTTAGTTGCTCCCCCTCTGTTTCAAATCTTTTTATCGGCATCTTATTTAGTTCCATTACCCTTTCTAAGTTAACATAATATTTTATTACATTAAAACTTAAAGACTTGCACCCGGAGGGTGCATATATTTGCTAGTATAAATAATAAAGTAAGCCAAATGAGTCAAAGAATATTTACCTAGGTTTCTCCTAATGGATCATCAGGATAATTCTGACTCAGAATTATCCTGATGAACCATTAGGAGAAACCTTTATTCATTGGCTCTACTTAGTGTACTTTAGTATATTTAGGCAACTCTTACAGTATTTTTTTTCTTCTTTTGGCCATTATAATACTGCTGACTGATTATTTTTAGGTAGTGTATATGATTTGGTCTGTTCTTTTTTTAAATTATTTTTTTCTCCAGGTCAAAGTTGGTATTGTGTAATTACAAATTATAGAGCTGGGAGTTTTTTTTATACGGTCGGAGTTTAGAAATAAATAAATAAACAAAACACACACACCTCCCTATTTTAAACTATTCATGATATTTTTATAGGCAGTTACATTTTTCTGAATTCTTTAAAACTCTTAACATCCTATACCACCTCATTCCGCCTGGCTGGAAGTCACATTCATTTTCCTAATCTGCCCTAAATGATAGACTTTGTTTAAATGTAATATTAAGCATATCTAGAAATCTTTTATTTAAGTAAAATAACAGGTAACTTTAAATGAAAAAAACATTTTAAGCCATTTTTTGATAAATCCTTATAGGAATTGGGCTGGACTTGGAAAATTCTCAACAGGATGTTAAGAGTTTAATGTATGTTCCTTAATATACGACAATTAAATTTGTGTTGTTTTTATTTTCAGATTGATTTTTTTGTTTCAAAATGTTTGAAGCTCTATAAAGATTTCTGGACATTTAAGTCTAATTTAATTCTAATTCATGAAAGACTGGAGGCGAATGCTGGTGCCCATATGAAATTTTAAATAAAACTCCATGTTATGTGTGTTCTTCTTACATTCATTTTTTTGTAAAATAATTCAGAAATAAATAATAAGATTTTTTAAAATAAGGAAGAGAGTTACTTCACAATCACCCTGTGAGTGATTGTAATAAGGATCAAGTATTAAAATTTACCTTAAGTTGAACCAGAAGTCTTGGATCTTGGGCTGTGACATCATGCATTTCAACAACATCAGGTCGAGAAACAAGCTGAAGGAAACAAAACAACAATTAAATATATATATATATAATCGCAAAAGATTTATACACACACGCGCAACCACACACAAAAAAAAATGCACAATGCTTTCTTTTCGATACACACACTTACACAGTCCCATACTCACACTGTAAAAGAGAATATTTGACGTCATATTTCAAACCGTCCTCTTTTTTCAAACTTCAAATTTTAAACAGACTGATAAACAAGGACTATCACTTGCTTTTCTCGTTATTCTGTGGTAAAAAATTTCTTATTACCTTCCATATACCAACAAATGCCCTGAAGATGATCTAATTAATAGATTGAAACACTGCAGCGTCGGCCAATAAACTCACCACTTAACTCATTTAAACCTGTGTTTTTTCAATCTTTCTTAATATACTATATATATATATATATATATATATATATAACAGATGAGAACAAAGAATCATTTGAAAAGCAATTGAATTTTGTCAAAAATGCTCAAATGCTCGCCAGCAGAGCACTATAAAAACAAAAAACAATTAAATCTCACCTACTTAGCTTTGTTTCATTACTAATAATTTCATATACTTTCTCAGAGATGCTGATAGGTACCTGTCCTGCATCCCTGGTGCATAAAAATCTAAAAGGACGCAGTAAAATCGTATCTATGTGTCCCAGTGTGTTTTTTTTTCTTCTTTCACCACCATTTCTAACTAACTGTAAATACATTTCAATAGTTTCTTGGATACAAATTACACTGTATAGGGTACAAGTTAGGGGTTAGACGGTTTTAGTTATTCATAGTTAAAACTCTACAATTTATTAAGAAACTTTAGTTGGGATCCATCAAAGTTCCCAGGGACTCATTCCAATAAAATCTGTGCATCCCAGGACACAATAAATTAAAAAGCTATCAGCATCACTGCTTTCGATAAAACAGAAAACATATGTACATAAAATAATCTTATCATTTTGATAAGAACTATGGTAGTATTAAATATCAAATGTCTGAAGTAAAAAACAATTAAAAAATATTTTATTTATTTTTACCATGTTAGAATAGCATTTATTCAAAGACTAACAACAACAAATAAAAGAATAAATACTTATTCATTGTTTTGTTGTTTAATAAACCATTAGAATTGAACTAGCAAAATAAACATCCTTCCTATATATAGAGTCAAGTTTAAGAGACTTATCAGTCTGATGGAGAGGGAAATTGACAATATCTGGTATCATCTAATTGAATCAATCCCCTCAGAGATATTCTGGTTGACTGCTAGTGGAACTGGTCCTAAGGTATCTATTGAATATCAGCGTCAAAATTTCTAGGCGCTTCATGTGATTGCTATGTTCAATCACAGAAAAGCTCTCCCTCACTTAACTCCATATATAGAAATAGACATATTTTACTGACCCAACAATTTTACTACTTCATAGCGGATGGTTGAAATTTCAAATAAAATATTAACTTACCTGTTTTAATTGGGCAATACTTAAACGAGTCAATTTCTTTAGCTTCTTTTTGGATAGTTTTGGAGCTTCATCTTCTGGCATTAAATCCTACAATTAATAAACAATATTTAAATTTGAATAATATATCATACAAAAAGATCAATAATATCTATACATACAAATGTATAAAATCAATTACTTTTTTAAAAAATATGACCAATACGATGAACTAATGAAAGAGAAAAGGTATTGTGAACTTACTTCCTCATCATCTACAATCAAACCTCGAGCTTTAATAGGAACCTCTTCAGGTTTTTTCTCTTCCTCTCGTCTTTCTTCAGCTCGGGGGAGATCCTTTGGTTTATCCTGTTCTGCTATCTGGAAAAATAAAAAAATAAAAATGTATGTATTTAACCAACCCTTCTGCCATAAGCAAGATGTGATACAACGTCAATATTTAAACAAAGTTTAACATTATATATTTATATATAAATAAAATTATTTTTCTATCAATTTATTTCATTATCTTTTATTCTTTACATATTCTTGTTTTTATGTTGTTTATTCTTATTATTATTTTTTCTTTTATTTGCTTTTTATTATGTTATCCTATATTAATTTGTTTTATTTTTCAAATCAATTTTATTCATTTATATCCTTATTATATTTTTTATTCATGTTTTCTTATAGAAAATGGGGGATGAAAGGTTTTTTTAATCTCCTATCTGACAGAGATAGGGCGTGGATTTTATTGAACTTTGGTCTCCACCAATTTTCATTTATAAAAGGATATTGTACAAACAGCCATATAGGCATACAGTCTTTCTTTTATATACAGTGTGTCTATAAAGTCTTTCTTTTATATACAGTGTTTGTATAAAGTCTTTCTTTTATATACAGTGTGTCTATAAAGTCTTTCTTTTGTATACAGTGTGTCTATAAAGTCTTTCTTTTGTATACAGTGTGTCTATAAAGTCTTTCTTTTATATACAGTGTTTCTATAAAGTCTTTCTTTTATATACAGTGTTTCTATAAAGTCTTCCTTTTATATACAGTGTGTTTATAAAGTCTTCCTTTTATATACAGTGTGTCTATAAAGTCTTTCTTTTATATACAGTGTTTCCTATAAAGTCTTTCTTTTATATACAGTGTGTCTATAAAGTCTTTCTTTTATATACAGTGTGTCTATAAAGTCTTTCTTTTATATACAGTATGTCTATAAAGTCTTTCTTTTATA
Organism: Doryteuthis pealeii; assembly: GCA_023376005.1. Lineage (NCBI taxonomy): Eukaryota > Metazoa > Mollusca > Cephalopoda > Myopsida > Loliginidae > Doryteuthis > Doryteuthis pealeii. The sequence goes on along the minus strand of CM042164.1, from coordinate 77,557,986 downwards.
TAGTGTGTCTATAAAATCTTTCGTTATTTCTTAGTTATAGGGTTATTAATGTATATGCAAGATTTCTAATCTGAGTGACCTCCCGTTTTGGAGTTATATGTGGACACGTACATACCAAACATCCTTTTATATATATAGATACAGGGTGTCTATAAAGTCTTTCTTTTATATACAGTGTGTCTATAAAGTCTTTCTTTTATATAGTGTGTCTATAAAGCCTTTCTTTTATATACAGGGTGTCTATAAAGTCTTTCTTTTATATACAGGGTGTCTATAAATTCCTGCATCAGATTTAAAATGTAACAACAAAGATGGCAAGTCTTGCTGAAATTCAAAAAACAAAATGTACATAAAAACTAAAACTACCAGAGTTGAATTTGTATATGTTTTTTTCCTAAATGATTCTATCATTTGCACAACATGAGTTATTAAGTTTTCAATTTTAAAACTGTTGCAAGACTTTATGAACATCCTGTATATAAATCCACACACACACAATGTGAACATACATAAAAAAAATCCCTGAATGCTTACCTTAAAACTATCAAATATTTTTGAAAAAATATGATAATTTGGATCATAAGGATCCAGTTCCAACTGTTCCTGAACATATCTGAAAAAGAATAATAATAATAATAATGATAATAAATGCAAAAAATTAAATTTTGACCATACAACAAAATGGTATATGCATAAACCAGAATCTGTTCTTGAGAATGAAACGCATAAAATTCTCTGGGACTTTGAAATAAAAACGGATCACCTTATCCCAGCAAGAAGACCAGATCTAGTGTTGATAAACAAAAAAGAAAGAACATGTATTTTGCAGTTCCAGCAGATCACAGGGTGAAGCTAAAGGAAAATGAAAAAATGGACAAATATCTGGATCTTGCCAGGGAACTGAAAAAGTTATGGAACATGAAAGTGAAAGTGATACCAATTGTAGTTGGTGCACTTGGAACAGTCCCAAAAGTATTGGAAAAGGGTCTGGAAAGTTTGGAAATCAGAGGAAGGATTGAAACCATTCAGAACACTGCACTGCTGCAATCTGCCAGAATACTCAGAAGAGTCCTGGAGACCTGAGGAGACTTGCTGTCACTCAGACTCCAGTGAAAGACCATCAGCTAATGCTGATGTGAAAACTCAAAAGGAGTAGAATAAAATAGAATATCCAGATAAACAGACTAAGACTTAAATGAAATGCTTTGAGAAAAAGCTAAATGGGAACTTATTGTAAGGGAAGATATTTCCCCTAAAAGATAGTTGGATTCTCCTGGAACATTCACATTCTCTTAACCTTTTTTTTTTCTGAGGTTAGTCCGGAAGACATTGAACTCTTTTCTTGTTATTTCTTCTTCTTAAATGTACGTATTTGTGCAACTTTTATGTTACATTTATTGTCTCCAGATTTGCCTTTTTGTTATTTTATTTCATTGTTTTATATTCTTTTGCTAACTACTGACTGACCCTTTGCACAAGTGAGAAGGCAGAATACATGGTATTAATGATTATAGCAAAGAGCTAACAATTAAAGTCCTTTTTAAATGAACTACATAAGCAAAAAACCAAAAAACAATTATACTTACTCTACATGTATATCATGGTCAGTATCTTCCTCATCATTCTGTTTTTTCTTCTCTTGTTCACTCAGTTCATTATTAAAGTTTGGATGTCTCTTTGTCTTCTTTTTCTTCTTCTTTTTCTTTCTACGGTTCTTTGACTTTAAGGAAAAAAAACAAAAAACAAAGATGAGAATGGAATTGATATGTACATTTGGTATATAAATTGGTTATGTGGAAATACTAATTTGTCAAGACTGTAAGTCTTATTTGTCTGTATTTTTGAGATGAGGCTTGATGTGTATAATTTTTTTTTCCGGACTGTTGTCCTCATCTTTATTGTGGTATATAAAATCACAACATTTCATCCACTGTATCCTCCTGACTAGGCAAATTAATTACCAAAAAAAAAAAAAAAAAAAAAAAAAAAGCAAATATCTACCACATTTATCTGAATTTTTGAGATGGGCTTGATATGAATAATTTTGATATTTTGGACTATTGTCCTCATCTTTTTGTGGTATGTATAAACACAATGTTCAGGTCACTGTAATCTCGAGCTCTATGATGATTTATTTTAAGTTGATTAAAAAAAAAAAAAACCTAAATAGGTGTTTTTTTTAATTAACTTAAAATAAATCATCATACAATAACCCTGAATTCAAATGTGGTTTCGGAGCTGAAATCATTACCACTAGTTCAAAGGGTCTCCAAGCGACATAAATGTCACCATACTTTTTTTTCTTAATTTTTGAGATGAGGTTTGATGTGTATAATTTTGCTTTTTCAGACTGTTGTCCTCATCTTTATTGTGGTATATAAAATCACAACATTTCATCCACTGTATCCTCCTGACTAGGCAAATTAATTAACAAAAAAAAGCAAATATCTACCACACATTTATCTGAATTTTTTGAGATGAGGCTTGATATGAATAATTTTGATATTTTGGACTATTGTCCTCATCTTTATTGTGGTATGTATAAACACAATGTTCAGGTCACTGTAATCTCGAGCTCTATGATGATTTATTTTAAGTTGATTAAAAAAAAAAAAAACCTAAATAGGTGTTTTTTTTAAATTAACTTAAAATAAATCATCATACAATAACCCTGAATTCAAATGTGGTTTCGGAGCTGAAATCATTACCACTAATTCAAAGGGGCTCCGAGCGACATAAATGTCACCATACTTTTTTTTCTGAATTTTTGAGATGAGGCTTGATGTGTATAATTTTGCTTTTTCGGACTATTGTCCTCATCTTTATTGTGGTATGTATAAACACAATGTTCAGGTCACTGTAATCTCGAGCTCTATTTAGGTGTTTTTTTTAATTAACTTAAAATAAACCATCATACAATAACCCTGAATTCAAATGTGGTTTCGGAGCTGAAATCATTACCACTAGTTCAAAGGTGCTCCAAGCGGCATAAATGTCACCAGACTCTTTTTTCTGAATTTTTGAGATGAGGCTTGATTACTTAGATTATTTGGACTATTGTCGTCATCCTATTGTTATCTACACAACGTTTCGGTTGATGTGCCCACCGGCCTTCTTCAGCTATTTCTTGTTGATCTCGAGAACTCCCTCCTCGAACTTGGAAACATTGTTGTAATAGGGAGCCTTCATGGAACTTTGAACCTAACTCTTTATTCATTCCATGGGGGTAGACATGTCATTAACCATGACTGGGTACAAGTGTTAAGCTGTGTTAATTATTCAGCCGAAACATTGTGTAGATGACAATAAAGATGAGGACAATAGTCCGAATAATCTAAGCCACTAGATTTATTGACAGATTAGATATAAAAAAAATAAAATGTAAGAAAAATTACATATTCTAAAATAGAAATTTCAAAAATTTTCTTACATTCTATTTTTTCATTACTAAAATATTGCAAAACTTTTGACTCACCATAATAAGTGAATGAGAAAAAAAAATTATTAGATTGGTTGGTGTTTAATCCCATATCAACCCTTGAGGGTTATTCAATGCCAAAGGGGCCGGGTTAGCTCAGTCGGTAGAGCGTTCGGCTAGTAACCACAAGGTTCCTAGTTTGATACCGGTCCCCGCCAACTCAGCGTATGAGTAGCACAGGGATCTGTGCGGTAAAGTAAGGAGCTGATGGTAGGTGTTGCGCTCCACCTCAGATGCTAAAACAATCTCCTTGGTCTAGCGCTATTGAAAAGGGGATAGACTCCCTCGCTGACTGGCTGATACCGACTTTAGGCCGCCCCGTTGACTTTACTTTTATATATATATATATATATATATATATATATATATTGTAATGAATATACAAATACCTGGGTACCCCCCAACCACCGTTATCTGATTGATTAGTGTCCACCATAAATACTTAACACTGTAGTGGTACAGATGCCTACTACAAAGACTACCACTATTACCACGCCGACTACTCCTATTATTAGTTCTAATATGCAGCTGCTTTATACTTGCCTGCAAGAATACCTTACAACTTAATAATATATCCCTTACCTGGATATATCAATATATATGTGTGAGGTTGAGAGTAGAGGAAAATATGGATATAACAACACAAGCTTTCAAAATTTTGAGAAAGCTTCAACCAATAATGAGGCGAAATATCAATTGAATATAGTCGTTTGTGTTGTTATATCCACATTTTGTCGGATTTATTCAATCCTTCACTCCTCATATATAAGAGTAAGTTTTTGGTATGTACGTGTTGATCTATAACACAGAAAAGAGAAGTCACTCAGATTTGAAATCTTGCATATATATATTTACCAACTCCTCCGCACGAGCAGGATACGACACAAGGTCAATTTCTTAAGCGGAGTTTAACAGGTTTGAATTCAGAGTTTTCCTTCTCCTAGACTGGTTACCTAGCCATGGTTAAAGAACCCAGTCTGCCCTGCTATTTACCCATAGCTGGAGGAAGAGTAGGATTCATACCTTTCCCAATGGTATTAGCACTAAGTGAAATGCAATTACCATGTCCAGGATTTGAACTCGGGGCGACGAGTCCATTTTCCAGGACTTTAACCATTACACCACGCACTTCCTTAATCTTGCATATAGATTAATATCCTTCTAAGAAACACGTAAAATTTGGTTATTGATTTTTACTAATTAAGGGATATAATTAATTAAGCCAAAATCACCCAATTTGCAGAACTATCCATATACCAGCACCTGCTGATAATAAAATATTGTCTGCTGGCTGACTTTTTTTTTTACAGCGATTTACAGCAGAAATGTATCATTTTAGCGAATAAATTTCACTAAGCCGTTCTGCTAGGAATTTATCACCTATTCTTGGTCCAATCTTTAAAATATTTATATCATTGAAAAGAAAATAATATGATCTTTCTGAATATGCAATTTTTATTAATTGAATTATTTTTTACAGCGAGTTACAAAAAAAAAAAAAAAAAAAAAAGGCTTCAGAGAGCTGATATGTATTATTTGACTGAGCTAACCCGGCTGTAATATGTTTTAATTTTTCGACCGATTTGCAAGTTTAGCCATATGATGTCATTTCCTCACCTCCCACCAGGTAGAATTAAATTAAGATCTTTTTTACGTGTTGATTTTTATGGGTCATTCTGCGAGGACCAAACTCGCTATTCAGTAGTAATAGATCTGCAAACGATTATTAAACCATGTTTTTATCTCCACTACCCGGACTTCGCCGGGTAGCCGCTGCTAGTATATATATATATATATATATATAATTATGCCCATCTAGAAAGTAGAATTCAAACAAAAAATTACGACAGTTGATTTTCTGTGTCTAACAGTTGAGAAACTATCTGCAGATATTAAAATCCTTGTCTATTCATCAAATCATTTACAGTATTCAGTATTCTAAGAAGAGTATTTCTCTCTCTCTCTTTAAACTACCCCCTCTCTCCTTAAACTAAACTACCTCCCCTCTCTCTCTCTTTAAACTAAACTACCCTCCCCTCTCTCTCTCTCTCTTTAAACTAAACTACCCTCCTCTCTCTTTAAGCTAAACTACACGTTATCTCTCTCTTTAAACTACCCCCTTCTCTTTAAACTAAACTACACCCCTCTCTTTAAACTAAAGTACCTCTTTTTCTTTAAACTACCTCTCTTTTTCTTTAAACTAAACTACCACCCTCTCTATAAACTATCTTCTCTTTCTCTCTTTGAACTAAACTACCTCCCTCTCACTCTTTAAACTACCTCCCCCTTTAAACTAAACTACCCCCTCTTTCTCTTTAATCTAAACTGCTCCTCTCTCTCTCTTTAAACTAAATAAACTCACCTCTTTTCCTTTATCTGTAGCTTTATTTGTTTCATCTTCCTCCTCATCTTCATCTTCATCAGCTCCAACATCATTACTGGACACAGTTGTAGTTGTAATAACAGCTTCCTCTTCCTCCTCTTCATCATCAGCTTCCATATCTCGCTGTCTATTGGATTCTGGGAAGAAGACAAATGGAAACAAAATTTTGTTTATATATTTACATTTAGAAATTTTAATAAACTTTGAAAATAATATTCTGTAACAATATTCTAATTTTATAATATTAAAGCATTTTTTTTTTTTTTTTAGGCAAGTAGATTAGATTGATGGAATTTAATGGCAGGCCAAAATCAAGAAAAAAAAAAGAGAAAAATAAAAAAGGAAGAAAGGGAGAAAAAGAAGAAAAAGACAGAAAAAGAAAATAAAGGAAAAATAAAAAGAAAGGGAAAAAGAAAGAAAAGAGAAAGAAGAAAAAGAAAAGAAAGAAAAGAAAAGACAAAAGACAAAAAGAAAGAAAAAGAAAAGGAAAAAAAAGGAAGAAAGGGAGAAAAAGAAAGAGAAAAGAAAAAAAAAAGAAAAAGAAAAAAGAAAAGGACAAAAAAGAAAGAAAAGAGAAAAGAAAAAAGAAAAGAGAAAGACAAAAAGAAAGAAAAGGAGAAAGAAAGAAAAAGAAAAGAAAAAGAAAAGAGAAAAGAGAAAAAAAAAGAGAAAAGAAGAAAAGAAGACAAAAAAGAAAGAAAAAGAAGAAAAGAAAGAAAAAAGAAAGAAAAAGAAAGACAAAAAAGAAAGAGAAAAAGAAAGAGAAAAGAAAAGAAAAAAGAAAAGAGAAAAGAAAGAAAAAAAGAAAAAAAGAAAAAGAAAAAGAAAAGAGAAAGAAAAGAAAAAGAGAAAAAGAAAGAAAAAAGAAAAGAGAAAAGAAAAAGAAAAAAGAAAGACAAAAAAAGAAAAAGAAAAAGAGAAAGAAAAGAAAAAAAGACAATAAGAAAAAGAAAGAAAAAAAGAAAAGAAAAAGAAAGAAAAAGAGAAAAGAAAGGAAAAGAAAAAGACAAAAGAAGGATAAAGAAAGAAAAAAGAAAAAGAAAAAAACAAAATAAGATTTCTAACTTACCTGTCTTTTCAATATCATCTCTACTAATTCCAATCTCTTGAGCCCTGACATCCATAAAGGCAAGAATTTTTTCCAAAGCTTGAGGTAGCTTGATTTCTTTCTGTTGTTTCTCAGTTGCCTGCAAAGACAGAAATTAAAATTGATAAAAAGAAACACCTCCAGAATCATTTCTTGTTGATTGATTTTAATGACATATCAACTTGTCTAGGGTTATTTTTTGTCTAGAGGAACCGTGTTCATTGTATATTTATATTTACATTTGCGTTGTTTTTTAAATTTTTTTGCATGCAATCATATATCAAGTACAGTAGAACCTCGGCTCTCGAACAACCCTGAAATCAAACAAAAAATTTGAGTAAAAAAGGCCTCAGTTGTCGAACAAATTTTCAGACTTCAAACACACAAGTCATCACATCACAGCCAAAAAGGCATTTAAAATTGTTAAACAATTAGGTTAAATATTACTTTTATTATGCTTTTCTTTTTGTATTTAGATTTTTATGTGTTATCTGTTATTTAAATACATGTCTTTCCATATTTTATATAACTGTAGGCACATAAATAGGCATTTATCTGATGGTCAGAAATGCATAAATCCACTTTATACTATTTCTTATTGGAAATATTGTTTCAGTTTTCAAACAAATCGTTTCTCAAACATAATTTTGAAATGAATTATATTCAAGAACCGAGCTTCCACTGTATTAACAAAAAAATCTAAAAATCTAAATAAAGAAATTGATAATTGCGAAGCTACTGCTAATATTCATTAAAGAAAAAGAATTACGTTAAATATTACTTTTATAATGCTTTTCTTTTTGTATTTACATTTTTATGTGTTATCTGTTGTTTAAATACACATCTTTCCTTATAACTGTAGGCACATAAATAGGCATTCACTGATGGTCAAAAATGCATAAATCCAGTTTACACTATTTCTTATGGGAAATATTGTTTCAGTTTTCAAACAAATCGTTTCTTGAAAATAATTCGTTCCAAAATTATGTTTGAAAACCAAGGTTCCACTGTATTCCTGACTAATACTAATAATTGATACACAATTAAAAAAATTATTTCTATTTAATAATAATCATTTGTCTGCACACATGTGACACTTTGCAATATAGATTTGAATACTGATCCATCGGTTATTTCCTATAAATCTAGCATAAACAAAGGGGAACCACTCTTGACTGATAAATTATTTATTCATTTATTGATCTACTAGGAAAAAAGAAGACGGGGTTAGGGTTAAGGGTTAGTTTAATGGGAAAATAAATAAATAAGTTATCAGTCAAGAGTGGTTCCCTTTGTTTATGTTGGACTTATAGGAAACAATCAATCCCTCACTATTGTGATATGGAAGGCAGATAAAACGTGGTCAGTTTTCTATCCCAATCGGTCTAAGACTCAACTCTTGACTCAGCTGTCTATGTTCTTGTGACCAATTATGATGGGCAGAGGCCCAGCAGCACAACCACGACTGCTCTGGTCTGCAACTCTGTTTCCTTCTAGCTATAGGTAAATAGGGTGGACTGGGCTCTTTAACCAGTCTAGAAGAAGGAAAACTCTGAATACAAACCTGTTAAAGTCCGCTTAAAAAATTGACCATATGTTACATTCTACTTGTGTGGCAGATTTGGTATATATATATATTTTTAAATTTTAAGGGTTTCGCGTATGTTTTGCATATTTATTGCCAGAGTTATAAAAAATAAAAATCCGCTTTTTTTTTTTAAAGCATGAATGAATGGTGAATCTAAGTGTTCAAATTAACTAATATTTAAGAAATACAGTTGACTTACCTGTTAAGTTCAAATTGATACTGAGAATAATACTGGATTCTGGAGATATTTATACTAATTACTGTTTGCTGTGGATTTCCACTTTAGGAAGTAAGGTAGATTGATGTAATTTTTTTTTTTTTTAAGTTAAAGAAATTTTATTAGAGAATAGCTTTGAAAATTATTTACTAAGGAGGACTAATAAGTGGTTTTGTACAAAAAAAAAAACAAACAGTACTTTTATCTTTCATAACCCAGACATATATATATATATATATATATATATATATATATATATATATTGTTGAACTTTGCAGCCATTTTTTGTCTGCAAATTTTGTTCCAGGTCCTTTCAAGTTGTCGGATTGATGTGATTATATCTGGCGAAAGTTCTGATGTATTTGCCATAACTTATTTCCTGAGTACTTTCCGCCCTATCTTGGGCCATCTTCAGGGGTAATGTAGGAACAATACAACAATGGGTTGTTCCATTACGCTTTTTATTCTATTTATATAGGGGTTGTGTTTATTTTATTTTATTCTAATTATTGTTGCTATTATTATTAGTGTTATTATCATTGTTACTATTATCATTGTTTCCACTATCATTATTATTGTTAATATTATTATTGTATAAATTATTAATGTAGTTACAGGCATTTTAGAACAATAGTACTATTATCGAAGTTTATTTTATTTAGTTTAAGATTTTTATATCTAATATGCAGTGCTTCTAAAATCTTTAGTTTTTGTTTACAGGTTTGTGTTTCTAAAATCGTAGTGTTGTCAATGAGTATTTTACGGAAGTTAGTAGGACAAGAATGTGTTTTTAAATGTTGGGCTATTGAGATAGTGTCTGAAAGGTGCATAGTAAGACACCTGGAGAGGGTTGTTGTCATTACATCGATGTATATAAATAGATATTTACCTGTGATTTTGAATCCGTGCTAGAGGAAGACTGATTAGTGCCAGAGATAGTTGTCTGTATGGTAGGTGTTGATGTCACGGGTACCATCGGCATCCCCTGTGGTTGGCTCATCATACCCATTGAGGGTGGCAAAGTTTGTGGAGGTGGAGGAATGCTCTGCTGGGGTGGAGGTTGGCTGGTCATAGGATTACCCATCTGAGGTGGAGGGGGTGGGGGCAGTCCTTGTGGCGGTGGAGGAGGCAAACCTTGTGGCGGTGGTGGAGGTACACCTTGGGGTGGGGGTGGCGGAGGAATACCCTGAGGAGGTGGTGGTGGTGGAATGCCCTGAGGAGGAGGCATTGCTTGAGGAGGGGGTGGCATACTCTGCAGAGGTGGTGGAGGTGGAGGGGGTGGTGGTGCAATTCCTTGGGGTGGAGGTCCTGCTGTAGTCATTGGGGGTCCTGGTGGTTGTAAGGGCCCAGAAGGCGGAGGGGGCGGTGGTGGCGGCGGAGGTGGTGGTCCCCCGGCCTGAGACACAAATTGAGGTGGGGGTATTTGGCTCTCTGTCGTCTGTGGTGGAGGGGGAGGTGGAATAGGCATCATTTGAGCTGTAAAATAAAAAAAATAAAAAAATAAATAAAATAAAATAAAGAATAAAAAATGTACATTCTTTATGCACTTTTAAAAAATATTGTCTTAAGAGTGTGGATTATTTGGATTATTTAGACTATTGTCCTCATCTTTATTGCTATCTACTCTATGTTTCGGCCGATGTGCCCTCCGGCCTTCTTCATGTATTCCTTGTCGGACTCAGGAGCCTTCATATCGTAATCTGGAGCCTTCACAGAACTTCGAACTGAACCCTTTATTCACTCCACGGGGGGTAAACTGTTCTTATTCTGTTAACCACGACTGGATACAAGTATTAAGCTGTGTTAAGTATTCTAGGTTATTATCGCTCTTGACCAGGATTGAACCAGCAGCCCAGAGATGACTCTGACTTAGAACTGTCTTAACTCAATGCCTATATCTGTTGTGCCATGTGTCCAATCATTGAAATGTTGTGTATATAACAATAAAGATGAGGACAATAGTCTGCATAATTTGGTTTGGTACAACTTGTGTTTCAGTAGTAAAGAATCTGCAAGACTAGCTTGCTAAACATTACACCACGATGGGGTGCCCTAAGTATTTACACAACCCAGGATGCGACACTAGGTCGAAAGTATAGGGCATCCAGTAAAAATCAAAGTGTTGCATACCTCTTTACCGGCCCTAAATATCTATATGTTATATACTTTCTTTCGTCTTCTTACTCTGGTCGTGTATTCTTCTGGCCGGCCGTCTATCATCTATCTTGGTCTGGTATATCTTCTAAGGTCTCGTCTGGTCTTCTATTGAGGATTCCGGGTCTGGTCTCTGTTGGGGATCACTGCTTATCAGAAGCCCTGTGCTATTGTTAGCTTTTAGTAATAACAACAAGACTTTGATTTACGATGATGTTACTTTATTCCATAAACCCCCAGACCAGACAATGCGCGCGGATCCTTACATCTTGCTAGCTTCGCTTCTAAGTTCTAACTGTAACTAACTGAGTTGCTTACCCCTTAAACCGGAAGGGGCTTTCTATCGGGGTTCCATTTCTCAGTAATAATGAATCTGTGAGATTAACCTTATCCTTACACATACCGATAGGGCACCAACACACAGTATTCTTAGTATCTCATATGTTAGCATGAGGCCCGCTTTCTAACCATTGAGCTGCGATTGGAACGTTTGCTATGGTTAGGATGTGACATAATGTCACAAGAATGGGGCATTCAACGAGTATTGAACTCGCTATTCAGTAGTAATGAATCTGTTAGATTACCTTTATCTTTAACCGCTGATGGGAACCCCATCACATGGTTTCCAGTGTATCTCATATGTTAGCATGAAGCCCGCTTTCTAACCATTGAGCCGCGTTTGGAAAGTTTGCTATGGTTAGAATGTGACATAATGTAACAAGAATGGGGCATCCAGCGTGGATCAAACTCGCTAATCAGTAGTAATGGATCTGTTAGATTAGCTTTATCCATACACACCCTGATGGAAACCCCAACACACGGTTTTCAGTATATCTCAAATGATAGCATGAAGTCCGCTTTCTAACCATTGAGCCTTGATTGGAACGTTGGCTATGATGAGGATGTGATATAATGTCGCAATTATGGGGCATTCAGCGAGTATTGAACTCGCTATTCAGTAGTAATGGATGTGAGATTAGCTTGCTAACAATTACACATGATGGGACGTCCCCTCTGATAAGTACAGGTAGTGGTGGTGGTGGTACTGCATTTGCACCCCTGACATTTTTGTTTTGTCTGTGAACCAACTGTGAGACTAGTACTCGATTCTTTTGCAATAGGGAACCAGTTTGGTACAACTGGAAGAGGGAGAATTTGGTTGGCAAAGTGTTAATATATATATTTACCAACCCTTCTGCACGAGCAGGATGCGACACAAGGTCAATTTCTTAAGCGGAGTTTAACAGGTTTGAATTCAGAGTTTTCCTTCTCCTAGACTGGTACCTAACCAGGGTTAAAGAACCCAGTCTGCCCTGCTATTTACCCATAGCTGGAGGGAGAATTGGATTCATACCTGTCCCAAGAGTATTAGCGCTATGTGAAATGCAAACAGCTTCATCCAGGAATTGAACTCTACTAGACGAGTCCATTTCCTTTGACTCTAACCATTAGACCACGCACCTTAACAAAGAGTTAATATAATAGTAGCTGATATATATATTAGTAGTTATTTTTAATTTTTATAAATATAATTTATTTATAAGTAGTTATATTTTTATATTCCCCTTAACTAATCTAATTAAATGTTTTAATATATGCTAAAAGGTTCAGAAATATATAAACAAATTTTTCCTTTAGAAATATCTTTCTAATTCTTCCTGGGTTTAAATATAAATCTTTATATATACTAGCAAATATATGCACACTCCGGATGAAAGTATTTAAGTTTTAATATAATAAAATATCATATTAAATTAGAAAGGCCAATGAAACTGAATAAAAATGCAGATAACATGATTTGGAACAGAGGGGGTATGATTGAAAAATAGAACAACTTTGAAACTAACTCTTCCATCATTTTCAATTACTCCTATTCCTAATTTAACTATTTAGTTAAAATAGGAAGTAAAGAATAATATTACAGTTATTTCTTTTTATTAAGGGATTTCTTTTAAGATTTATTGAAGAGAATTTTGCTCATATTCATTAAGATAAAACCAAACAATTAGAAATCAATAATATTAAGCACATATTTATTAAAATCAAATTTTTTAAGATCAATATGCAAATTAGCCTTCCCATTCACACTGTAAACTGCTGTTTTGTTGTATATATAAATACAACTGCATGTTATTTGTATGTAGATATGGTCAACAGTCTTAATGATGTAAAACAATTTTATTAATAATTGAGGTTTAAACAAAAATAAAATCATGGAGAATGGGATGCAGATAACAAAGGGAATTGTGATTTGTATAGTAATATAGTTTCGGTTACAGACAGAAAAACATACAATCTCCATTATAATAATTAGCAAATATATGCACCCTTCGGGTGCAAGTATTTAAGTTTTAATGTAATAAAATATTGTATTAATTAGAAAGGCTAATGAAACTAAATAAGAATACAGATAAAAAGATTTGAAACAGGGAGTATATAAAAGATTTGAAACAGAGGGAGTATAATAAAAATGGAACAACTGAAACTTACTCTTCATCACTCTCGTTTTTCATTGTTATTGCAAGTATTTAAGTTTTAATGTAATAAAATATTGTATTAAATTAGAAAGGCTAATGAAACTAAATAAGAATACAGATAAAAAGATTTGAAACAGGGAGTATAATAAAAAATGGAACAACTGAAACTTACTCTTCCATCACTCTCGTTTTTCATTGTTATTTTTTCTAATTTAAGTATTTAGTTATAAGAGGCAGTAAAGAATAAAATGACAGTTATTCTATCTTGTTAATGGATTTCATTTAAGATTCATTGTTTTGCTTATATTCATTAAAATAAAACCAAACAGTTAGAAATCAATAATACTAAGCATATATTTATTAAATTCGATTTTTTAATATTAATATGCAAATTAACCTTCCCGTTCACACTGTAAACCGCTATTTTGTTGTATATATAAATATAATAGCATGTTGCCAGTATGTAGACATAGTTAACAGTATTAATAATGTAAGACAATTTTATTAATAATTGAGGTTTAGATAAAAATAAAATCATGGAGAATGTGATATCAATAACTAAGAGAATTGTGACTTGAGTAGGAATATAGTTTCGGTTACAGACAGAAAAACACACAATCTCCATTATAATAAGATATATATATATATATATATATATATATATCAAATATTTTCTGTTTTATATTTTATAAATATAATAGTAGTTGACCTACCAGTCTGCATTTGATGCTGCATGAACTTTTGCTGTTCTTCTTTGTGTGCAGCTTCCTGTTGCTGCTGCTGCATGATGGCTAACTGTTGTTGCCTCATCATTTCAGCTTCTTCAGCCTGTTGCTGTTGTTGTTGTTGCTGCTGCTGTTGATCAAGTAGCATCTGAAAAGGAGGCAGATTTTTTCAGTTAAAAAAAAAAAAAAATTAATAAGAAATATACAAGAAATTAAAAAAAGTCATCTATACACAGATGCTGATAGGTAGCATATTGCGTCACTGATGCACAAAAATCTAAAAGGATGTAGAACTCAGTCGGTAGAGCGTTCGGCTAGAAACCACAAGGTTCCTAGTTCGATACCTGTCCTTGCCAACTCAGCGTATGAGTAGCACAGGGATCTGTGCGGTAAAGTAAGGAGCTGATGGTAGGTGTGGCGCTCCACCTCAGATGCTAAAAACAATCTCCTTGGTCTAGCGCTATTGAAAAGGGGATAGACTCCCTCGGTGACTGGCTGATACTGACTTTAGGCCGCCCCGTCGACTTTACTTTTTTACTTATGCATCCCAGTGTTTTTTTTTCTTCCCCTACCATTTCCAGCTAACTGTAAATACATTTTAATATTTTCTTGGAAACGAATTACACTGTATGGGGTACAAGGTAGGGGTTAGATGGTTTTAGTGGTTCATAGATAAAAACTCTACAATTTATTACGAAACTTAAGTTAGGACCCATCAAATTTCCTTGGGACTCATTCAAATTAAATCCGTGCGTCCCAGACACACTAAATTAAAAAGCTACCAGCATCACTGTATACATATATAAAGGGCAGTTGGTGTGTATGTATGTCTGGAGGAAACTAGGAAAATAAAACAATTAATGACAAAGTAAATATAAGTAAACATTCACTTTCAACAGATCTTGCTTTTTGAGCAAAAATAATAAAGATTTGATTTGTATTCGTGAAGATAATTAAAAAAATAAAATTTAAACGATAACAGCATGGAATTTTTTTTGCATATAATATTGTAAATAGTAGACATTAATTTTTCAGGAGCTTAGACAAATAGTTTAACTCTCCCGACTCATCAGATGCGAATGATGAATTCTTTATTACTTTAAAGGCATTTAAAAATAAATTTCTATTTTTATTTAAAAATTAAAAAAATTTTTTTTAGTCCTGTGATATGAATTCCAAATGAAATCCTTGATATTGCAAAAAAAAAAAAAAAAAAAAAAAAAAAAAAATATATATATATATATATATATATATATAACTAGCAAATATATGCACTCCGGGTGCAAGTATTTAGTTTTAATGTAATAAAATATCGTATTAAATTAGATAGACTAATGAAACTAAAAAAAATGCAGATAAAAAGATTTGAAACAGAGGGGTATAATCGAAAAATAGAACAACTGAAACTTATTCTTCCATCACTCTCGTCTTTCATTGTTATTTTTTCTAATTTAAGTATTTAGTTAAAAGAGGAAGTGAAGAATAAAATGAGAGTTATTTTTCTTGTTAATGGATTTCATTTAAGATTCATTGAAGAGATTTTTGCTTATATTCATTAAATAAACCAAACAGTTAGAAATCATAATACTAAGCACATATTTATTAAAATCGCATTTTAATATCATATGCAAATTAGCCTTTCCGTTCAACTGTAAACCATATTTTGATGTATATATAAATATAATTGCATGTTGTTAGCATGCAGATATGGTTAACAGTATTAATAATGTAAAACATTTTATTAATAATTGAGGTTTAAATAAAAATAAAATCATTGAGAATGTGATGTCAATAACTAAGGGAATTGTGACTTGAGTAGTTATATAGTTTCGGTTACAGACATACAAACACACAATCTCCATTATAATAAGATATTGATAATATTTATAAGTAAACAATGGTCAATATCATGGATAGAAATGCACTGAAAAAAAATCAAAGGTATTGTCGGTGGTCAGGAATTAATGCAGTCACTACTTACCCTCTGTTGTTCTATCAACATTTGTTGTTGCTTTTCTGCTTCCAGCAACTGTTGCTGTTGCTGTACTTTCTCCATCAGCTGAATATAATCCCCTCCAGCAGGACCTGCCGGGTTTGTAACAACCATAGGGGGTGGTGGCGGAGGCTGTGGTGGTGGAGGTTGAGGGGGTGCTTGTTGAGACATAACTACAGCCACTTGCTGTTGTTGTAGGGCAAGCATCTGTTGCTGCAAGACAACTTTCTGCTGCAGCTCCTCATCCATTTCAGATGACCCAGTCTAAAATTTAAAAAAGATATCAGTCAATTTTTAGCAAGAAAAAAATGTTGATTTCATCGTAATTATTCTAAAATTCTAAATGGTTTTATATCTTATTGTTACATAATTATTAGATACCTAATATTTATGTGCAATAGTGTAGAAAACAAGATGGCGTTTTAAGTGCAGCTGACGGCCTTAAGATTGAGTGACAAGCTTGACCTCAGTCCTAACCTTATCTTCCGGGGATAGCCGTGAGAACTGGTAGAGAGGACCCTCTCTTCCAGTTTAGATAGTAAGTAAGTTTCAGTCAGTTAGAGACTAGGAGCCGAGCCTGTAGGTTGTAAGTCGCGTATTACGCGCCGCCGTTCTCATCTGCGCAGATTGTTTGGTTGGGGATTTAAAAATAAAATAAGATCAAGTAAATCGAAGTCTTGTGTTTATTATCTAAAAACTAACAATGACACAGAGCTTCTGATAAAGAGAAATCCCCAATAGAAGACCAGACCCGAAGTCCCCAAGAAAGTCCAGACCTTAGAAGATTCCAGACCAAGACGGCCAGAAGAATAGAGTAAGAAAGAAGTAAGTAAAGAAGTAAATGAAGGGTATGCAACATTATGTTTTAGAAAAATTAGAATAATTTTCTGATAATTATTGGAAAGATGTTTTTACATTAAAAAAATTTTTTTTAAATAATATAAAACCATTTAGAATTTTAGTGAAAAGAGGATAGACTCTCTCACTGTCCGGCTGATACAGACAATTGGCCACTCTTGCTTTTATCTTAGTGGATTATAGATGCATGCGTTACATGCTAATACTGTAGCATTGGGACTGAGATCAGCATCTGATTGGCTTGCAGATGCAGCTTCTTAGATCATTCATTGTGGCTGAACACAGAATCAGATGAAATGGCCGATTTCGTCTAGAAAACACACATGGGAAAAAAAGATATCGGACGACAAATTATAATGAATATTGTTTTATTGTCAGCAAGAGCTCTGAGTTAACACAGGCTTAAGATAGAGAGAGAGAGAGAGAGTAGTGGCAAATTGTTTCAGTAGGAACCCTGGCTAGCCTAAATGTGTAGGTTGACCAATCGACTACTGTCTACTGGATAAAAATGTTTTGCTTTAATGTGGGTTTCATCCTCTTTGTCTCATCAGATTGTAAAAAGTGTCATTAACCAAGTGTAGGTTCCCCTTGACTTGGTCAAAGTTAACTTCAGTGCTGATGTCGATGCCTCATATATTGTTCTGTAACAGCATTCACTTTGGGTCAGTTGAGCCGGTTCCTAATGAATTCACCTGTGGTGAATTCATGAAAGGAGTAACCAAGGAATAAGAAATTCACAAATGGTCACCAAACCCTGCATGCATATCCCAGACAAGGTAAGGAGATGCCCTTGTTTGCTGCAGATTTTCCACATACACAGTGACAAGTATGCCAGTCAAAAGCTGTTGATTCCTGACAATGATGGAGACACCCTTTGGATTTTTGCCAGAGCCACTTTGGCCAGGTTGTGGCCCTAATACCATTGGGTGCCAAACCTGTCTGCCTTGGATGATCCTACCAGGAACTTGTTCCCAATGGCACGGCTCTGACACTACCAAGTTTACACGATCCTGCCATGATGAGGAAGGGTTGGATTTTAGGAATGATATGCTAGATTTTTGCCAGAGCCCCTTTGGCCAGGTTGTGGCCCTAATACCATTGGGTGCCAAACCTGTCTGCCTTGGATGACCCTACCAGGAACTTAAGTTCCCAATGGCACAGCTCAAACACTACCAAGTTTACACGATCCTGCCATGATGAGGAAGGGTTGGATTTTAGGAATGATATGCTAGATTTTTGCCAGAGCCCCTTTGGCCAGGTTGTGGCCCTAATACCATTCGGTGCCAAACCTGTCTGCCTTGGATGACCCTACCAGGAACTTAAGTTCCCAATGGCACAGCTCAAACACTACCAAGTTTACACGATCCTGCCATGATGAGGAAGGGTTGGATTTTAGGAATGATATGCTAGATTTTTGCCAGAGCCCCTTTGGCCAGGTTGTGGCCCTAATACCATTGGGTGCCAACCTGTCTGCCTTGGATGACCCCCAGGAACTTAAGTTCCAATGGCACAGCTCAAACACTACCAAGTTTACACGATCCTGCCATGATGAGGAAGGGTTGGATTTTAGGAATGATGTGCTAGATGCCTGTTGAGCAAAGAGTTTCCTCCGCCTTTTTACAGGTCTTGTTTTTCCTTCTGCAAGGTGTCTAGCCACTGTCCTAGATATTTCTAATAAAAGATTGAGAGTAAATGTGCGATTTAATTATCATAAACACATACTTACCTCATCATCAGACTGTCTGTCTCCCATATTTGCTTTTCAGACTATTTCTTGCTAATTGAAGAAAAGAAAAGAAAAAGATCAGTTCAGAGCTTCAAATTTTTTTTATCAGACTCAGGTCTGAGCAGTCTTTTTAAAAAAATACTATTAATTAGCAAGATACTAGGGAAATTATTTTTTCACGCTGCATTATGAAACAATTCTTTTGTTCTTATTTGTTTTATCATATATCTCTTACCTCTCTTGCTCTGAAAATATATATTTTGTGCTGATAACAGCATAAATTAACTGAATGGAATCAGTGTCAATAGTTTAGTACAGCACACAGCATTAATTTAAACTACTAGTTTAAAAAAATAGTTGTATGAATGTATTATGAATGAACTATGATAGTTGTATGAATGTATTATTCATAAATGAATGAACTATGATAGTTGTATGAATGAACTATGATAGTAGTATGAATGTATTATTCATAAATGAATGAACTATGATAGTTGTATGAATGTATAATGAACGAAGTATGATGGCATTACCACAATGTGACTATTTTTTGTTGAAAAAAAAAAAATAAATAAAAAAAAAAAAATAAATAAATAAAAAAAATACAACCATCTGACAAGTTTTTGGAAGCAATAAATTTTAAAAAAATTACTTCCAAAAAGCACTTGTCTAATTGTTTTTATTTTTGTACCCCCCCCCAAAAAAAACAACAACAACAAACACAGGAAACTAATAGTAACTGATGAGATAAGGAATGTGAAGTAATGATTATTTTAGTTTTTATACTGCTCTGCTTGCTGGCATCTGAGCACTTTATTTATATCCAACATTCTAAAATGATCATTTTTTTTTCTCATCCATTATATATATATATATATATGTTGGTGTCATAAGAGTCTTTTAGTAATTCAGTTGAAATCTATTTGCCTTTGATCTCGTGAGAGATTCACTAAAAAAAATCCCTCCACTCCGTACACCCATTGTTTTTTTAAAAATTGTTTTGTCATAATTCTCAAAATCGTTGTTTCTTGATTGAATTGTAAATAAGTGTAAATGCTGTTTTTCTTTTAAATGTATGAATTTAATTAAAAAAAAAAAAAAAAAAAAAACTTTTGTACTGTCAATTTAAGTGATTAAAGACGATTAAAATTGTTTTTTGGGATGAGGCTAAAAATAGATCTTAGGTCCCTGCAATTTAATCCTACAATTTATTAAGAAACTTTAGTTGGGACCCATCAAATCTCCCAGGGACCCATTCAAATCAAATCTGTGGGTCCCAGGACTCACTAAATTAAAAAAATGATCAGCCTGTGTGTGTATATATATATATATATATATATATATATATATATATATATATATATATATGAGTTAAGAGTAAGGAAATGAATCCGACGGTATATGTAGAGATAAAAGGATATGAAAACACACAATGTTGTTAAAATGAATATATTTTTATATCATTTTCATTGCTAATATTGACAATATTTTGATTTATAAAAAATCATCATCAGAGCATAATGATAATTATTTCCTTTTTTTAGATGTAAATGTTATTAATCTGGACTCACCGAGAGAGAAGCAGAAAATAATTTATATTCAAACCGGAAACATTGTTTTTCTAAAAAACGTGTAAGCCATGCAATCGCTTCGTTCGCTGCGTGTTTCGCTAACATCAGGTAAATTTTGCTACATTGTATTTTTTCAGTGTAACAGTTTTTGAAAGAAAAAGAAATACTTCAAATTCAAAAATAGAAAAATACTCTTTTTCAAAAAAAAAAAGAAGAGTTTTAACCCGTTCATGGTCGGTTAGTAACAGATTTTTTCAGAAAAGTAATGTTTATTTAAATTATTTAAAAAAAAAAAGTAGACACCTCTAATACTTTTGTTACTTCATGTTTCAGGCATTGTTGGGGGGTCTCCCTTATCTTAAGTGATCATCAGTTCCCCTAGTTCAACAGTCTTTAACAGATACTGGAAGCAGCAACCAAGACGTAGTGAGCACTGCGCAAGAAGCAAGAACGGCCTCATAAGTGACGTTCTCCAGTGGACATCTATACATGGATACACCAATGTAAGCTGACGAGTAAACCCTACATAAATTCTGTGAGGAAACTGGATGCCGTGTAGAAGACCTCTCTAGTCATGTCAGTGTTACTGTAGGGCTGGACAAACAAAACACTTTGAGAAAAAGGTAGATGGCTACTATATAAGGATGCTGCGTGCTGTCTTGAACAGATCCTGCCCGCAGCGCCATGTTGAACTAGGGGAACTGATGATCACTTAAGATAAGGGAGACCCCCCAACAATGCCTGAAACATGAAGTAACAAAAGTATTAGAGGTGTCTACAAAAAACAACTTTTTATGTAAAATATGAATGGTGTAAGGGTGTATTGGGATAATGTGAAATTTAAATTTGTAGGGAGTGTATGTCTAAAATGTTTATGTGAAAAGGATTTTATGATTTCTGACTACAAGTGTTGCTAAATATGGAGATATATTAAAAAAAGCCTTGTCTTTGGGGGATGGTTTGATGTGTGAGAATAACGCAAGATTCCATAATTCTATGTAGTGTTCTATTGTGTATGTGAGTTAATATTTTGGCACCTTTAAAGTCAAAGGTATGGTTATTGTCTAAAATATGTTTAGCTAGGGTGTTGTTTAGAAAACCTCGTTTAATATGATATCTATGTTCAGAGACCTGTTTAGTCAAAGATCTAGCAGTCTCACCTACATATTTTTTGTTGCAATTTAAGCAATCTATTGTGTAGACCCCGGCTTCGGAGTGTTGTGTGTTTACAAATATTTTTATTCTGTAAAATGTTTTTGATTGTTTTCGTGGAGTGAGTAACTGTCTTAATACCTATCTTTTTTAGGTTTCTATTTATTTTATCAGAGATGTTTAACAACATTGTGTGTTTTCATATCCTTTTTATCTATACATATACATATATATATTATATAAAGTCGTCAGGGCGGCCTAAAGTCGGTATCAGCCAATCAGCGAGGGAGTCTATCCCCTTTTCACTAGCGCTAGACCAAGGAGATTGTTTTTTGGCATCTGAGGTGGAGCACCACACCTACCATCAGCTCCTTACTTTACCGCACAGATCCCTGTGCTACTCATACGCTGAGTTGGCGAGGACCGGAATCGAACTAGAAACCATGTGGTTTCTAGCTGAACGCTCTACCGACTGAGCTAACCCGGCCCTTTTGATATATTATATAATATATCAATATTGACAATATTTATAAGTAAATAGTGGTTAATATCATGGATAGATCATTTATATATAAGTTAGTGTTAGGGTAGTGCGGACATAAAGTCAATGGTGCTTTGTTACTAACAGTTTCTTGCCTATATGAATTTCAAACCAAGTGCTAGGTTTGAAATTTGTATAGGCAAGAAACTGTCAGTAACCAAGTGCTGTTGACTACAGGTCCATGCTACACTAACTTAATATATAGTATTAGACAATTGAGAATAAAGTGCTCAATTATGGGTGTAAGAGCAGTATTTATTTGTTATAGATTACAATACATTTAAGGGGCGATTGTTACCACTGGTTTCAAAGCAGTGTATTGGCTACTTATCATCAAGACAATGTGTGTTCGGAAGATTTTCACAGGTACATTGTCTTGATGTTAAGTGGCCAATACACTGCTTTGAAACCAATGATAACAATCGCTCCTTAAATGTATAGTAATCTACAACAAATATATATGTATGTATGTATAAATATAATAATAATAGAGGAAAAATAAAGGTTCTACCATGGTTTTAATCAAATTGAAATGATTTCATCATTTCAATGAAATTATTTCAATTTGATTGAAACCAAGGTAGGCCCTTTATTTTTTCCATTATTATTATCATCATCATTACTGCTCCATGTTTTTAATATATTGAGCACTTTTGGATTATTTACTGATGCCATTGCAACGAAAAAGTTAAAGTGGCAATTGGATACTATATATATATATATATATATATATATATGAGGAAAAATGAGTAAAGAAAAGAAATGTAGATGGATAAAAATGAGTTTAATCGATATCACTTACACGTGTTTCGGTCCGTTTATCAAAATGTATACGGATTACGCTATTATTATTATTAAAATAATCAGATGAAATTGAAATAATGATAATAATAATAATAGGAAAAATGTAAAAATATTCCGTACACAGAGAGATTTTTTTACAACCTTCATCAGAGTTAATTTTTATTTTTTGAGTAGAGAAAAATCCGTTAGAGAAAAAACAGAATTTTAAAAATGTTCGAAAAAAGAATATTTTTTTAATCATTTTTGGAACGCAGAGACAGTTAAAAATTTGAAAGTTTTGGTGGATGGATACAGTTTCTATTGCAAAGAATAAAATGTTATTAAGGTCGTAAAAAAATCTCTGTGTACGGAATATTTTTACATTTTTCCTATATTGTCGGATTCAATTCCCTTTCCATTTTACTTGTGTATGTGTTTATATATATATATATATATATTATATATATATATATATATATATATATATAACACATACACGCAAGTAAAATGAAATGATGAAAACAAAATTGAATAACAATGATATAATCAGTTTGTCCTCACCATAATCAATTTTTTCTTTTTGTGAATGAAGATGAACTTTTTCTGAAAGAGATCATTTATGAAGAAAGGAAAACAAAACAGAAATATGACTTTCATATTCTGAAGCTTCACTTCCTGAAACATATTTTATCACAAACAGAAAATCTTTCTTGAGTGTATATAATCAGGAAATAAAAGCCAAAATAAAAATGAAGAAATTGTTGGTGCTATTCGCAGAATTGTGTCCCAGCCTCCTGCCTTAAAAAACACTAGGTGGTGATAGTTGAAAAAAACAAACCCACCTACAAATGAAGTCACTAGCTGAAGCAGTGCCTGTTGAAAAAAACAAAACAAACAGTGCCTAAGGCGTTTTCCCTGAAAAGTTAATGCAATATTTTACCCCTCCAGTCTTTTTTAAGTAAATGTAAATATCTTAACCCTCCCCCTCTTTAAAATATTTCAAGTTTTTAAAAGGTGTTTTTATCGACAAATTATTATCCTTTTTTAGTGGTTTAAAGGTGTTAAAAGTAAGCCATATTTTTATTGACAAGTAAATGTAAATATGTAGTCCACACCCCCCCCACACACTTAAAATGACACGGACTGCTCAGCCACCTGTGTTCCATCCTTAAGCATCACTGATCACCACGCAAGACCAACAGGTGGCCCCATTGAGAGAGTCTTACCCCTCTGCAGAGGTGCAGTTGGTGTATTCTCAAGCCCCAGCCAACAGGTCTGCCAGCCACATGCATAGATACCTTCAGGATGGCATGACTGAAAGTTAGTTATATCTATGCTCCAAACTAACTAATGTGTAACAAACAACTGTGTTTTATACTGCTATAGAGAAGGGCCGGGTTAACTCAGTCGGTAGAGCGTTCGGCTAGAAACCACAAGGTTCCTAGTTCGATACCGGCCCTTGCCAACTCAGCGTAAGAGTAGCACAGGGATCTGTGTGGTAAAGGAGCTGATGGTAGGTGTGGCGCTCCACCTCAGACACAAAAAACAATCTCCTTGGTCTAGCGCTAGTGAAAAGGAGATAGACTCCCTCGCTGATTGGCTAATACCGACTTTAGGCCTCCCTGATGACTTTTTAAAAAAAAACTTACTTATAGAAAAATAGCCACTGGAATGCGTGTTTGTTTATGATTTGTTTCTTCTATTGTGAATTTATTTTTTACTGAAAGTTTGTGAACATGTCTTTGCCTTTGCGCTAAATACTGTGTAAATGTTATATTTTGAAACATTAGTAGAGTGTCCACCTAGGAACCACAAGGTTCCGGATTCGATACCCTCACCAACTCAGTATATGAGTAGCACAGGGATCTGTGCGGTAAAGTGAAGAGCTGATGGTAGGTGTGTCGCTCCGTCTCAAACGCCAAAGACAATCTCCTTGGTCTAGCGCTAGTGAAAATGCCTGGCTGATACCGACTTTAGGCCACCCTGACGATAGGTACCACCAATTTGACCCTGTGCAATTTACCCCCCCTACATTTAACACAATGAAACTTGCAGACAAATTAATATTTTCTTGAAAAGTTTTTTCCATTCGAAAGAAAAAACATTAAATAAACTCCTGATGATTTTTTAAATTTTTTATCAGCATACGAAAATAATGAAAATTATGATTGAAAAACAATGTTTTCATTTTTGCACTGTTAAATCAACTGAAATTTAACGTAGCTAAAAACAAGTTACGATAAGAGGATTTTTTAAAAATTCTATGAAAATCAATTAATGGTCCGATTTTCACGAAAATTTCCATAAATGTTTACCATTGGATGTAAATACATCTGAAATAGTTTTTTCTAAAATATATTAGGGGAAATATTTTTTTACGATGTCTATCACCCCCCTATTTTATTTATGAGATAAAAAAAAATGATGTGGAAAAAAAATTTGGTACTTTTTTCTATAAAGATAAGAGTCTGAATAACTATATCAATGAAATTGTATAACGTACGAATTATAGTTTTTTTAGAAAAAATAATGAAATCGGAAATAAAAAGTGCAAAAAAATGTCATAATATTAATATTTGAAAAACTTTTTTTTCTTATGTAATTGGTATGTACTATATTCTATTAAATTGTCAAAAAAAAAAAAAAATTTTTAAAGAAATTAATTTTTACGAGATTTTCAATCTTTGTGTGATTAAATATTTTTATTTTCTGCGTGAAATAAATTAAATTTTTTTTTTTCCTGTGGAAAAAATCAAAATTTTCACGGATATTAAAAACATGAATTTTAGAATTCAGGTGAACTAAAAGTTGGTCCGATCCGTGCTCGATTAATATTTTTAAAGAATTTGTAATTTATTGTTGAATAGTAATGTGTGATTCTTAGAATGTACGGAAGAGCAAAACTGACATATGACGAGACGCTTCTCGGTAACTAAAGTTTGTTTGTCTGAGCGTAAAAAATTTTATTTAACTTTTACGACCAATTAGAATAAAAATAATATATTGAATGATTGTTTTTATCAGTTTTTCTCTTAGAAAAAATATTCAAATTTCATTTTATTTTCGATTTTAAGAATTAATACTAAAACCGAAGACATTTTTTAACGTCAATTTCACTGCGAATTTTAAGATTAAAGTTTTTCAAGTTTTTATTCATAGTAAATTGTAATATTAAAGTTTTTAAAGATTTTATTCATCTACATATTTATACATTTGTTTTTCTTATCCTGTATTTAATTTTGAGGAAATATTAGATTTTATACCCTTCGAATATATATATATATATATATTTTTTTCTTTTTAATCTTAATAGCAGTAGGATTTTCCTGACTACTGATAATAATACTATAATCTAGTCCCAGGCAGAAGTACTAGGAAGGGACACCTCAGACTGCACAGATATTACATTCTGATCTTAAGTAGAGGTACCGATCCATATATAAATATTGACAAGAACCACACTAGTAAATATTTACAGACATCTCACCATGTCAGTCGAACTCAAGGATCGATTAACGTGTGGAGCTACGCACGAACCAAAACTCATGCGTGGCCAGTGTTAAAAATTGCATTCCTATTTGAACAAGGCGACAGGTGTTGTTTGGGGCCCCCCGCCCCCAAACAACACCTGTCACGGTGATATTACATATCTTACGGGTCCAATGGCCGAAGCCACAAAACGCATGGGCCAGATAAGTATTGCCAAAAACCACGCTAGTATATGATAATGTAAACACATTTTTTTTCATTAACCAAGTGCGAGTAGTCTCCCCCTTTTTTTTAAAACCAAAATTCATCCAAGACGTCTGAAATTGAGCCGGTTTGTGTTCTAGAATTATTAACAATTTAACAAGAAAAAAAGAAAGCTGTTACATTATGTATTTATTTATTTATGTAATTATTTTGAATTTTGTAAAAATCATTAATAAATTTTCTGTTGCGAAATTGCAAAATAACTTAAACTTATTTTTCTAGAATTATTGGACAGGACCTCACTAGATTTATCGCCACGTGTTTTTATTTTATTTTAATATTTTTTTTTTTTACAAATCAAACAGGAATAAAACAACAACAACGGCGAATGGCATAATTCAGATATGAATTACTTATCATGGACAAATATTTATATAAAAAAATAATTAATAACACAAAAGGCTTTTGTAACTAAAGTTTATTGTTTGGTTAGACAATAGTTACTCAATACACAAGATACCTATTTATCTATTCAGAGATCATTTTCAGTATCTCAGTTTCAATTTAAAAATATTAAGAAAACAAACAAACAAAAGCAACCCTTCATAAACATAGAGAAGAGATAAAAATACCAAAAAATTGGTGCGATTATTTATATTACATCTCAATTAAAAGAAAACGTTATCTTGAATTACAACGAAAACAGAAGTGTTGGATGGACCGACACGAAATTTGATAAGACACACATGAAAAACACGTTAAATAATAAATGATTGAGAGAAAAAAAAAAGAAGGAAGTTTGTTTAAAACCAAAATAATTTAAAAAGAAAATTATGCAATGGAAAATTCTGTGTCGTCAAACGCATTTTTACGTATCGATTAATTGAAAAAAAGATAAAAACTAGTGAAAGTTTACAAGGATAAGACTTGAAAACGTGTTCATATTATTTAATTACGTATGTAGAGAAAAAATGTAACTTTTTGAGAATTAATGACTATGGGTTCAAATAAAGACGAAAATAAATATAATTGATTTAGAAAAAAATAAAAATAAAAGGTTTTTGATATTTTCAATAAATTTTTACGAGCTCTATTAATTAATAGACATTTAAATTTGATAAATTTAATGTATGGAAGTCCAATCGATTTTGTACGGGAAAAGTTACAAAATGTTTCTAAAATTTATTTTATCATTTGTATCATTTGAAAGAAATATGATTAAAGAAAACTCCAAATTTTAAGAAAAAAATTCATATAATAGAATTCCTGTATTTAAGTCTTAATCAATAAATAATACGGATAAACTTAAAAATATCGTTAGATTTTTTAAATTTCATTTTACGACAAAAATAAAATAATTATAATTTATTTACATTTTCCAAGCGACGTTTACAAACCGATAGATCGAAATTATTTTAAGTCCAACTCCTTCACAAACTTAAACGAAATTATGAATGAAAATTTTCGAGCGCCATTATTATTTAATCAAATTACACGCAATTAAATAAATGTTTATATTATCTATTTTAATACTTTTAAAAATCGGGTGCCCTGTATTCCGAGCTGTCAGTATATTTTTAAAACATTTATACATGAAACCAGACAAAAGTTACCACCATCTTAAAGTTACCGACAAGGAAAAAGGAAGAATGAACTAAAATAAAAAAAAGCGCTTAGATTTTTTTTACAAGTTGAAATTGAAAGAAATTATCAATAAGTTGCAACTCGGATTAAAAAGTCGAAATCTATGCTAATAGCAGAATTTTTGTTTAGAATACTCTTTCGTGACTAAATTAAATTAAAATTGATTACTTACTCGTTCCTTATTATATACGTACAGTCCACGAGAAATAACCGGAAGTACTGTCGTAACTGAATTCTAAAGTTTGTCGTAAAATGAGTTGTGATTTTGCGATACTCTAGTTCCGGATTTTGTATCCAAATTTATTTTTATTTTCATTTTTATATATTTCCAAATTGAGGATGAAGAAAAAATTATCCCAATTTGATTGTTTTAAAATTCATTTCGTATTTGTATAAAAGCATAAGACATGGCAAATTATTTTGTTTGATGTACATTGGAATGAACATTATTCTTTTTGAGTTAATTCGTATTTTTTCTAGGTATGTTCAATTTTACACAAGGGAGATAATAAAAAATTAAGATTTTTAGTTTTAAAACAATTACGAAAAATCATCGAACTGTTCAATTTTGATGAAATTTTCAGCACTTTATTCATTGATGACTTAATTTTATAATGAATAGCTTATTTTATTAAAAAACTTGAAATTTTTTTTTTTATCAATTAAGACTAGGACGGCACTTCCGTAAGGGGAGCTAATAAATTAAAAACATTTTTTTTAATTTTCAAACAATTCGAAAAATCAGGGAATTGTCTAATTTTAATAAAATTTTCACTACTTTATTCATTGATGACTTAATTTTATAATGAATAGCTTATTTCATTAAAAAAACTTGGAAAAAGTTTTTTTTATCAATTCAGAACTTGTGTGTGGGGGTGTTGACTGTAGAATAATCATATTAGTTCCAATTACCATAAAATTGGTAAGACAAGACAACAAGCAATCGTAACTTAATACAAATCTATCTTGCTGCAATACTACTGCAAAATGCCAGTGTATTTATGAAGCCTCATAACATCATATTCTTGATTTCCATAAATACCATCTGTCTTGGCACTGGTTCAGTTGTGCTTAGTTAGTTGCTGTTGTTCAAACCAACAGTACACTAACTCACTTCAACATTGACCTTAGGTCATTTGATGAAAAAATTTTTCTAGTTCCTAATTTTTACATTTCTTGAAAGATGAAAACTATAAGATCATGTAGTGATTGTCTTCCCTTGTTGGGATGGGGTTGTGAGTGGCAAAGGGTTATCTTCCCTTGCCACCAGGGTTTACCACTAGAGGACGTTGCAGCCAGGCTATTTAAATCCAGCCTGGGAAAACTCTTTCTTTCTCATTTGGGATCTCCAGACATACACTAGTTGTGTTTCTGTCTGTTTGGACTTAGGGGGCCTTCCCCAACTATAGGCTTATACGAGTGTCTTCAACAGTCACTATTATACTCTCCGTAGAGGTGTTTGCCTCACCCGCCTTTTTATAGTCATGAACACGCATGCCTTTAAACACTACCATGTCTGCATGGAGGTGACCACCATATGGTTCTGTACAAAGTAATGTTACATAAACAATAATAGATATCTCCCGATTCACTAATTACCAATTCAATTCGCGCACACACAGCAATAAAAAAAGATACACACACTCGACAACAAACAAAACATAAGTTGTGACCCCAACCGGAAGTTTACTCCATGGTAGCCTAAAAAGAAGTGACCAATTTAACATGTTTTTGCGCATAGGCTCCAAATTAAAGTTCCGGTTAGAAAACAAGAATGCCCAAAAAATAAGAATAAAATAATTTTGTAAATAAACTCACATTTTCATCCTATCGAAAGCTCTCCCCCCCAAAAAAAAATAAAAAAAGGCTTCTGTGATCCAATTTCGGATCACACAGGCCTATATAAAATCAGCTTTGAAAAGCCGACAGCAGACAAAACCAGCGACATGCACAGACCACATCACAGGCGGACGATTTACATCCTCACCTACCTCTACCCAAATCTGACCTCACAGGCAGTCAACAAACGAACAATTCCACATCGTTCAGCGATACCAAATTTATGCCAACTATCATACACAATACAACCAGCTATCGACTTCAGAATACCAAAACACAAAATTCTGCCTACAACAACAAGACTATGCCGACTGATACACGATACAACCGCTAACAACTACTAAAAACACAAGACTCTGCCCAACACCTAACCACTACCACTGGTTCATCTGCCCACTTCTCCACCTACACTACAACTGATTCGGCCACCGGACATTCACTGACTTTATTATTCTAGACACAACTATCACCAAAATTATCCTTCAAATTAATTTCTATCTTTTCCTCGCTTTTCATGTTCCTTTTTCCAGTACAATTTTGAAACTCAAAATCTGTGTTTGTTTTTCCTCGTCACCATACGCTTGCATACTAACCCTGTTTATTACAGTAATAACAACCTTTTGAGGTAGAACTTTCATCTCTTTGTTTAACTCTTGACTCTTCAAGAACTCTTTTCTTTAGGACATTTGTCCTAGCCTTTTTGTATTGTATATTAAATGTTGCTCAGACAATAAAGTCTGTCTTTTGTTATGTACCTCTTTGTTGGATTTTGTTGTATATATTCACCTGCATTTGGAGGCTTCTCTGAGGCCTCCTAATGTATTATAAGAAGTGGTAATAGACGGAAGTTAAAACCACTTCAATTCTTATAATGTCAACACCTGAAAAGAAAAAAGTAATTTGAAATTTAAAAATTCTTAAAACTCAAAAAATAATTTTTGCAGCATGTTTTCTATTATTAGAATTTTATGGGCCATCCTTTAGGCCTCAGGCAAGAGTGCTTGTCCAGTGGAAATCCTTTGGTAAAGAATCCTTTGGTTGTTTCTCAGTATTACAAGTTCCTCGTCAATGATTGCAAATGAAATATGGAAAGTATAAGTGTTTAAGTAGTCAATCAGCCAGCCATTATGGCTGTTCATTGGCGGAGGAATAAACCACATGACCTTGCCCAGTTTATAAATTTAGGTGGTGTATTGCAGGACACCTTATATTTAAAAATAATCCAACATAATCAAAAAAGTATTTTCTCTGATTTAATTTAACTATTTTTATACACTTAAAAATTCAGTCGTGAATTTTAAATGTCTGGAAGGTGACATATTGTACACACTATTTTTGTCATGATTAAAGATTTATTTAATCTATCTAAAACTGTATCATTAAGAATGTGCAATCTTGCACAACATATTTTTCGAGATTTTTATATATTTAAGAATTATTACTAATGATTGTTCTTTTTCATTTGGACTAACATAGTCTTAAAGTATAATAGATTATGAGTCGAAACATTGTGTATATAACAATAAAGATGAGGACAATAATCCGAAAAATCCAAACATTGGACAGACACACATAAACACACACATACACACACGCAGAGAATTTCAAGGAAGAATTCCACAGAATGGACAGAACCTAGTAGCAAGCTAACACCTCCGGACCTTCAGAAATCTTCTGACGAAGAGATCTTTATCTCAAAATCTTAAGAATAAATCAAGGTTAACAAACAACACAATAGTTACCTCATTTTTCTTTACACTTGCATTGTGATAGCCTTCAAAATCAACCACCAAAAAAGAAAACAAAAA
>CM042164.1:77496269-77523769 GCA_023376005.1 Doryteuthis pealeii | reverse complement strand
ATACCTACTCGAGTTTCATCGCTTCATTTTCTATTATAACCACATAATATATATATATATATATATATATATATATATATGGTATACTCAGTACATATATAAATAAATATAAATATATTTAGTATTTTTAATATAGGTAAAGCATTTGGACTGGGTCATTTTAAAAAGTAATTTGCAAAGCAAAATGTATCTGCACCCCCAGAGTAGAGTGTAGTATCTGTACCTATGAAAAGTGTGGGTGGCACCCCTGATGTAGATCATTCACTCTTGGTTAGAATAAGAACTTTTCAGCATTCCCTCCCACTCATAACAGGTAATAAATTACTTTTGAGAGAATTGTCCCAAGAAAAAAAAAAGAAAAAAAGAAAAGAAAAAAAAAAGAAAGAAAAGAAAAAAGAAAGAAAGAAAGAAAAAAAGAAAGAAAAGAAAAAAAGAAAAAAAAAGAAAAAAAAGAAAGAAAAGAGAAAAAAGAAAGAAAAGAAAAAAAGAAAAAAAAGAAAAAAAAAAGTTTTTTTAGGGAAAAAATTTTTGCAATTTGTACCATTATTTATGGCAAATATTTTTCTTGATATCACGTCTCCAAGAGTCTTACATCCAGACCTTTCTTTTCATCGAGCCTCCTGAAATGTTTCAATATTGGCACATCCCTGATTTTCTTTTGGGTCAGCCGAGACCAAATCAGCCCTTTGGGCTTGTCATGGGATCCCCCTTCACATTTGATAATCTGAGTTGGAGTGACCACATAGTCAACAGTTAAATCATGGTCAGCATACAGTTCAGGAGGAATATCTATCAGCTGGCAATCATGGACAGTACAGATGACCACAGTGTTTTCATCCACAGCTCCCATACTAACCATCATGGCATATTCAAGGTCAGCAAACCCTTCTCCTTTACCAATGCGAAGACCTGGAATGGAATAATTAAAGGAGTTTAATACCTAAATTTGAAAAGAAGAAAAATGAAAATCTATATAAACAGAGTGTACAGAAAAAATTGACATGATTTAAAATGTGAATATATAAGTAATTACAAGTCCTAAGCAAACAAAATTAAATAGGTTTCATGTTGAATAATAAATGATTTATTTTATCAAAACAAAAAAAAATTTTTTGGGTCTCATCTACATGTTCATCCTTTTAGTTCTTCTTATTAATGAACATGAAAAGATAGTTGTTGTTTGATATCTTTATTTTCATGTTTATTAATAAATTAGAAGAAATAACTTCATATTTATTGCTAAACAAGATACTCAGAGGGATGTAGAATTTATAATTGATTTCTCAAACCCTTACATTCTTGTTTGATTGTATATAATATATATATATATATATTAAAGGTTGACGGGGCGGCCTAAAGTCGGTATCAGCCAGTCAGCGAGGGAGTCTATCCCCTTTTCAATAGTGTTAGACCAAGGAGATTGTTTTAGCATCTGAGGTGGAGCGCCACACCTACCATCAGCTCCTTACTTTACCGCACAGATCCCTGTGCTACTCATACGCTGAGTTGGTGGGGACCGGTATCGAACTAGGAACCTTGTGGTTTCTAGCCGAACGCTCTACTGATTTGAAATGTGAATATCCAAGTAATTACAAGTCCTAAGTAAATAAAATTAAATAGGCTTCATGTTGAATGATAAAAGATTTACTTATCAAAATTTTAAAAAGTTACTCAGAGGGAAACAGAATTTATAACCAATTTCTCAAAGCCTCACACTCTTGTTTGACTATGT
Source organism: Doryteuthis pealeii (assembly GCA_023376005.1). NCBI lineage: Eukaryota > Metazoa > Mollusca > Cephalopoda > Myopsida > Loliginidae > Doryteuthis > Doryteuthis pealeii. The sequence continues at coordinate 77,522,037 of CM042164.1, read as the reverse complement.
TTGAGAATATTCTAACATACAAAATGACTTTTCATTGCTACTTAATGTCATCATTACCCCTGGGAAAAATGAAAACATTAAACTCAGTTTTTACACACTTTGTTAAAATTTGAGATCATTTGAACGAGAATTAGCTCTATCATTAGAGTAAGTCAATTTTTTGGACCCCCTGTATAATAGAAAAAGTCTGTCTGTCTGTCTGTCTGTCTGTTTATTTATACAACAACCAAGCATATCAAAAGGAGTGGGAGGTAGCTGCAGTCATAGTAAAAAGAATTATACAATGTCCGATCAAAGAATAGGTAAAAATCTCAAAGCTTTGAATTTTATTAGATTTTCTTAAAAACCCATTTATTGATCTATTTAACCCATAGATGAGACCCTAACAGGTACTACCACTCCGAGTCAGAGTGGACCTGGGAGTAATAGCAATGTAGATGTACTCCAGAGCTCTAGTTTATATAGCAATGAAGTCAGTTCTGATTGGTCAACAGTTATGCAAACTAGTATTAGCTTCTAGTGCCATCTTTTCTTGACAAACTCCAAACTGGCTATCAATAAAGGGGAGACAACTCATAATCAACAGTCGTATTGACTGTTGGTTATGAGTTGTCTCCTCTTTATTAATAACCTAATACAGGTTAAACATATATTCATCTACTTTAGAACAGAACATGTGGCAAATACCCGCAAATCAAGAAAGTTGACACAGTCTGTGTGGGCGTTGGGTTTGTGTCTCACCAATCTTGCATTGAAAGGATCAAAAAGTAAAATACTTTGGTGCTCACAGGCAGCTACAAGCATTTTGACTCCTCTGGTGAAAAATTGAAGTTAAAGATACTCCCATGATGTGGAAGGTCTGAAATCTTGTTTGGTTTCCAAGTCTGGACTGCTTTGAAATTAGAGTAAAGGCTACAGTAGAGCTGGGACAGGCTTTCTAATTTGGGCTTGAGCCCCAACTCATGTCTCTGCTGCTATCATCAGTTGAACGCCATAATAAAAATCACATTTCAAACGTAGAAAAAGGGGGAAAACATGGAAAGATGTAAAAAGTTTGCCATTTTAAATATAAGTAAAGTTGGCAGAGTGGCCTATTGTCAGTGTCAACTGGACAGTGATTGATGTGACAGTGAACATGAGGTGAGTGGCGAATGTGAAGGCCTGCCGTATTCTCGAAGGAAGCCGGCTAGGCTTTGCCAGGCATGTAGGACTGTAGAATCGAACCTGCGTCCTTCAGAATGCGAACGGGCAACACATTGGCACCAAAGTCGAGATGCTACAGTTCCATATGTAAGCGCCAGGTGCCCGGATGATAGTTGCGACGATTCCGGCAGCCGGGATTGGCTCGAAAGTCTCGTGTGTGGGGCACAGACGCCCGGATGTTAAGACCAGGGGTCACCAGGCCGAATCCAGAATTTTATCAGGCCAGCTGACGGTACTTGAATTTGTTTGTTAAAAACGTACAGAATGTGAAATGCGAGCAAGCCTTTTCAAAATTGAAACATATGAAATCAACCCATCAAACGAAATTGACTGATAAACATTCAAAAGGAATTCTCTAGATTGGATGTAGCAATTCCAAACCAAACATTGGCGATATCTTGAAAGGCAAACTTCAGTTTCACAAATCTCTTTTTTTTAAATGTTGCTTTCTTTGATAATGTTTTAAAAATAAATATGTTGGTTAAATTTGTTTTTGCGCATCTTACGCCACTCATCCATGAATATAACATGGAAAGATCAATTTTGTTTTACATCTTTTTCTCATAGCTTTTGTTCTAGCTAGCAAGTATGGAACACAATAGTAATGTGGCTTGCGCTTGTTATTTTTTCAATTATCCGGCCCACCATGAAATAAGTTTGGTGACCCCTGCCCTAGATGATAAGAGTGGAGAATTTGTACTATCAAATCTACAAATTTATTAAACAGGAATGACTTACCAGTTCTGGAGACTGCCACTGCTCCAATGACAATAACATCAACTTTCACTTTGGAATCCAAAGATAAAGGCACACTATGTTCTTTAACTCCCTGAAATAAAAAAAAGGATGTAGTGAGAGAGGAGACCTACCTCGTGCAACACGGTGTGACAGAGAGAGTGGCGGGCGTGAAGACTTGCCATATTCTCGAAGGAAGTGGGCTAGGCTTTGCCTGGCGTGTAGGACTGACCTAGAGTCGAACCCGCATCCTTCATAATGTGAGAGCACTGTGGATGAGCAATGAAATAGGAAATAGCAGAGTGGCCCGGATGTAGGTGGTCGCGCCGTAAGGATTGACGCATACTTGCAGTGCTGACGAGTGCTGCATGGACAATTCTGAGTGAGGAGCCCGGATGTGGTGAGATTGAGGTATATTTTAAGGACTTGCCATCCCAGACCAAGGAGAGAACAGCTGCAATAGCATTTTATTGTCGAGACGAGCGGGATAGAGAAATAATTTTGGATATTGTTGGTGAGACGTGCGTGATACAGTTGGGAGTGTTTAGCCTGTCGATTGGAAGAACTGTGATGGAGAACGAAAAGAGCAAGACTTTGTCTTGCCTGCCAGGATCGAACCCGCGTCCGCCCGCATGCAAAAACAAATGCAATCTAGGTACTGGACGGACACGAGGTTCAACATGTGCCCGGATGTTTGGTTTTTGTGTGTACTTAAAATAACCAAAGCGAGTGAGGAGGACGGTGTTCTTTTAGAAGAGAAGATTGAAAGCTGAGGATTGAGATTATTTGAAGTTTTCCTTACAGTTGGGAGAGAATTAGAGCAATATAACTTTTGAATTTTTTTGGCCCCCCTTTCGAAAGAAGAACATTGTGTCAGACTTGACTGTGACCCCCGACCCCCACTGATTAGAAAGGAATTAAAAAAGGGTGAGAATATAAACATTTCTATTAGTCTAAATTTTTAAGATGAGGCTTGATTATTCGAACTAGCAAGAATATGCGCTCTCTACTGAGCATAAGTATTTAAGTTTTAATGTAATGAAATATATCAAATTAGAAAGACTAATGCAATTAAATAAAAATGCACGTAAAAAGATTACACTTATTTTAATTATATTTTAATTGGTTTCTATATAAAATCATTCTTAGGATTTTTTTCAGAATACAAGGTGTGTCATAAAAGTATTGATATTGAAGCTATATTTACCAAGATAGAAATGAAGTATGAATGAAACGTTATTTTTTTCAGAATACGTGTGTCAAAAAGTACAAAAAATCTCAATACTTTTTTGATACACCTTATATATTAAGTTAGAAAGATTATATTAATTTTAATTTAATTGGTTTCTATATAAAATAATTTCTAGGATTGATTTTAATACACTGAAGAATAAAACAATAATATTAGAGATCAATAACACCAAGTAATTATTTATTAAACCCGGTTTTATTAAAATCAGTATGCAAATTAACCACACCATATATTATGTAAACCCTTATTTCTTAGTGATATATAAGAGACATTGCAAGATTTTAAATGCATTAATAGCATGGGCTGTTTTGAGGCAAATCTAACTCAGATTTTCACAAAGACATCATTAATAAATAAGATTTATCATTCTATGTATTAATGATTTGACTATAAATGTAAGCAGTGACATAGTTTTGATTACAGACAGACACCAAATCTCCATTACCATAAGATTATTTGAATTTTTTTGACTGTTGTCCTCATCTTTATTGTTATATACACAACATTTCAGCCAATGGGCCCTTCGGCCTTCTTCAGGTGTTTCTTGTTATTTTTTATATGAGACTTGATAATTTGTATTATTTTGATTTTTCGGACTGTTGTCCTCATCTTTATTGTTATACACACAACGTTTCGGCCGATGTGTCCTCCAGCCTTTTTCAGGTGTTTCTGATTATTTTTGAGATGAGGCTTAATAATTTGTATTATTTGTATTTTTTCGGACAGTTGTCCTCATCTTTCAGCCAATGCACCCTCTGCAGGTGTGTCAGGAGTTTGACAAGAATTTTCCCGAGTTTGAGAAGGTTCCCAAGTTTGACAAGAAACACTTCAAGAAGGCCAGAGAGCACATTGGCTGAAATGTGGTGTATATAACCATAAGGATGAGAAATAAGTCTGAAAAATTCAAATAATACAAATGAACATTTCTGTATGTTATAGTTATTGTGCAATATATGTTTATACAGTTATATGGTATCAAGTATTCAAATCTAATACAAATAATTTGCACACAGTTATATGGTTTCAAGTATTCAAATCTAATACAAATAATTTGCATGCAGTTGTATGGTATCATGTATTCCTATCTAATAAAAATAATTTGTGCACAGTTATATGGTATCAAGTATTCCTATCTAATACAAATAATTTGCACACTATTATATGGTTTCAAGTATTCTTATCTAATACAAATAATTTGCATGTAGTTATATGGTATCAAGTATTCCTATCTAATACAAATAATTTGCACACAGTTATATGGTATCAAGTATTCCTAATATAATACAAATAATCTGCACACAATGATATGGTTTCAAGTATTCCTATCTAATACAAATAATTTGCACACAGTTATATGGTATCAAGTATTCCTATCTAATAAAAATAATTTGTGCACAGTTATATGGTATCAAGTATTCCTATCTAATAAAAATAATTCACAGTTATATGGTATCAAGTATTCCTATCTAACACAAATAATTTGCACACTATTATATGGTTTCAATTATTCTTATCTAATACAAATAATTTGCACACAGTTATATGGTATCAAGTATTCCTAATATAATACAAATAATTTGCATACAGTTATATGGTTTCAAGTATTCCTATCTAATACAAACAATTTGCTCACAGTTATATGGTATCACAGTACAATCAAATGATTAGAGATAAATAAAAAAAATGAAATTAAAAGAGATTCAATATAATATTAAATATATTGTAATGATCAAAATTAAACATTTACAAATAAATGAGATTTTGGCATTAACTAACCCATAAGGAGTTGATATGCCATTAAATAAACAAAACCATCAAAACTATTATATGAAAAACTATAACCTTCATTGTCTCACCTGAGATGAAGCACACTTGCGTAAGATTTCTTTGCTGTGGCTTGGTGGAGTGATACGGTTAAAGAGACCAGTTCTTAAGCGTGGAGTTGGCACCAAGAGTGTTTTATGGGCCTGGATAAAAGAAAACATCATCTCAAATATTAAAGGGGGGTGCGAATCAAGGTAAAACTTTTCTTTAAACCTTGGAACATAAAATATTTAGAAATATACAAGATTCTAGTTCATTTAATTCCAAAAACATATTCATGCAATAATATATATATTATATATTATATATTAATGATTTGAAGGCCAATACAATGCACATTATATAATAACATAATTAACAATGCTTCAAACAAATAACCAATTACTTTTATATATATATATATATATATATATATATATATAAGTCGTCAGAGTGGCCTAAAGTCAGTATCAGCCAGACAGTGAAGGAGTCTATCCCCTTTTCACTAGCGCTAGACCAAGGAGATTGTTTGGTTGTCTGAGGCGGAGTGCCACTCCTACCATTAGCTCCTCAATTTACCGCACATATCCATGTGCTACTCATATGCTGAGTTGGTGAGGGCCGCAATCAAACCAGGAAACTTGCACTTACCACCCAGACACTCTACCAACTGGGCTAAGCTGGCCCTTATATATATATATATATATATATATATATATATCTAAAACACTTGCTTCCTAAGTGTTAATTGAATTTAATTTTAAAATTGTTTTAATAAGCGCAAAGAATATATCTTACAAAATGGGACCGTGGGCAAAGCTATAATGTTTAACATCTTTTTTCATTAGCCAATCCAATATATATCTATACCTATATAAAGGACAGTTGGTTTGTATATATGTATATATGTATGTCCGGATGAAACTATGGAAATAAAACTATTAATGACAAGGTGAAAATACACATTCACTAACACCAGAGCTTGCATTTTGTGCAAAAATGATAAAAATTTTGGACCATATGACCTTAAAGCACCCCTTTTGCGATTTCGATTCGTGGGGGCATTTTTTCCATTTACACCATCAAAATCCGGTTAATTGTTTACAGACGATTTTTAGAGTTTTTTTTTTTAAATTATAAAACTAACCCCTAACCCTAACCCTAACCCCTAACAAACAACTGGATTTTTACGGTGTAAATGAGAAAAGTGTCCCCACAAGTCGAGATCACGGAAGGGGTGCCTTAAGGTCATATAGTCCAAAATTTTATTCATATCTGGGAAGATATTTAAGAATTAGGATTTAAATAGTAAAAAAAGGGAAAGTCATTAGTGGCGTCTGTGATTAAAACATAAACAAATCAATTATGTAAAACCAAAACGAGACTAATTTTTTATTATCCCCCTCTACCCAGACAATGCTGGGTAGCCACTTCTAGTTCTATAAAAAAAGAAAGAATTGATTTATTTCAAAGGAATATATGTAAGATTCAAATCTGAGATGTTCATTTTTATTGAAATATTTCAATTACTAGCAGGACCTGTGGATATACCACAGTATGATAATTTAATTATTGCAACATTTGATATGTTTACTTAAGAGCTATTGCAAGGCATTTCTATATGTAAAATGTATAATAATCTTGATTTAACTATATCACTCTTTTTTTTCTTTCTTTCTTTTCATCTTCTCATTATGTTCAATTAAAACAGATTAGTGTTATAGCTTCTGCACGCTAACCCCCTCTTTCTATCTTTCCCATCTTTCTTATTTTTTTTCTGTGTAGCATGTCATTTTTCTTACCTTTCTTTCCTTATAATAAAAACGGAATGGTCCATTATTAACTAAAGTGATGACACTCATGAGAAATAAGAATTTGGTGATTAAACAATACCAGATAATCAGGATGTACATTTTTGCATTTCATCTTGGATGATTTGGACGGTCTAATTTTTAACTAGAGGGTGTTGCAAGATGATAATGGTTGGAAGATTAAGGAACAAGAGTATCAATATATAAATTGCACAGTTATATGGATCAAAGTAATGCAAAGTAATTCAATCACTTGTACGATTTGGACGGTCTCATTTTTAAAACAGGGGTGTTGCAAGATGATAACGGTCGGAAGATTAAGGAACAAGAGTATCAATATATAAATTGCACAGTTATATGGATCAAAGTAATCCAAAGTAATTCAATCACTTGTATGATTTGGATGGTCTCATTTTTAACTAGAGGGTGTTGCAAGATGATAATGGTTGGAAGATTAAGGAACAAGAGTATCAATATAGAGCTTTTTTTGCTTCATCTGGAAATCTTAATCTTTTTGTGATTAAAGGTTTTTAATTTTAAAAATCCCCAAAAATCTTGCATGCAATATTATTCACTGGTATTGCATTACATAATACCAAATTTATATTCTATTCAGTTTTCTATGGAGAAAAACCTGAATGCTAATGAGATGAATATCTGCACTGTTTTATGGGATGCAAGGTTATCAGATACGAGGTATATCAGAAAAGTTCCAGGACTGGTGTCACACAAGATCTATTTTAAACCCAAACTACAAACTACTAATTTTCCCTTTCAAACTATTTCTTCTGGAGTTTGTAACTGTGATCTCAGCATTCTACAGCCATTGAACTTTCTTCCACATTCTCTTATATACATATCCTCTGTTTCAGGTCGTCAAGCAATGAGCACAGAGCAACGAACAAACTTGAAGTTTCTGTTGGGGAAAACTCTGTCAGAAACACTGGGTTTGCTGCAGTAAGTATACAGAGATGAGACGATATCACACTCATGTGTTTTTGAGTGGTGCAAGAGGTCCAAACAAACTTTATAGTGTTTTTTTTTTATAGATTTTTAGAAGCATTGTATGTATGTGTAAAATATAAATTTGAAGGCAATTTACAATGCAATGTAATAGGTGTTAAATGATGTTTATTTACCTAAATATTTTCGAGAAAATCTCATCATCAGAGGCAGAAGCATCCGTGTTTTTTTTTTTAAGCACCGCGTTGGCGTAATCTTTTGTTGTTATTAAGTTGGAGGAATGCCAGATATTTGAAATGTTTGGGATTTTCCGTGATGGCAGTGTCGGTCTGTTGTATATGCGCTTGTACGGATTATTCGAAAATATTTAGGTAAATAAACATCATTTAACACCTATTACATTGCATTGTATGGGCTGGGTTAGCTCAGTCGGTAGAGCGTTTGGCTAGAAACCACAAGGTTCCTAGTTCGGTACTGGTCCCCGCCAACTCAGTGTATGAGTAGCACAGGGCTGTGCGGTAAAGTAAGGAGCTGGTGGTAGGTGTGGCACTCCACCTCAGATGCTAAAATAATCTCCTTGGTCTAGCGCTATTGAAAAGGGGATGGACTCCCTCGCTGACTGGCTGATACCGACTTTAGGCCGCCCCGTCGACTACTTTTTTTTACATTGCATTGTAAATTGCCTTCAAATTTATATTTTAAACTTCATAGTACTTTTGAAAAATGAAAGGGATGCTGGGACAAACATGTGAAGTTCTTTTGAAAGTGCCATTATCCTAGGGATTTTCTTTCTTATTATCTAATAGCATAATATTTTCTAAAAAGCCTTCATAGTATTTATCAAGGAAAAAAAAATCCTGTTGTCTTACCTCTAAAGTGTGAAAGCGCACAACTTCTTGGGGTTTATCTGGATTCACTTTAACTGTTTGGGATTTTTTGAATACTTCCATTGTTGCTACCTTGTCAGATGCAGTTGCTGCTCCCTATAATGAATATATATATATAAAGATGAATTTCAACATTAGGTCATCAGCAGTAGAAAAAGTTATATATATATAATATGTCATCTATTTGACCCAGGACAATGACCCAGATCTGTTTGACCTAGGACAATGACCCGGTCATCAAGGTGACCCAGTCATCAAGTTGACCCAGTCACAATGACCCAGTCACGTATTTGACTCAGGACAATGATCTAAGTCATACTTGACCCAGAACAATGACCCAGTCACCTGTTTGACTCAAACAACGACCCAGTCACCTGTTTGACCCAGGACAATGACCTAGATCAAACTGACCCAAACAATGACCCAGTCATCAAGTTGACCCACAACAATGACAGTCACATATTTGTCCCAAGACCTAAGGACAAATGACCTAGGTCAAACAAAACAGATGACTGGGTCATTGTTGGGGTCAGTTTGACCTGGACCACTACGACGGTCAGATTGACCTGGGTAAAACATGAATGGGTCATTGGTTGGGTCATCTAGTCAAATTGATGCCTCGGTCAACTTGATGACCTGGGTCATTGTACTGGGTCAAACAGATGACTGTCATTGTCCTGGGTCAGTTTGACCTAGGTCAAATACGTGACTGGGTCATTTGTTTTGGGTCAAACAAATGATTAGGTCATTGTTCAGGGTCAAATACGTATGGGTCATTGTTTGGGTCAGTTTGACCTAGGTCATTCTTCTGGGTCAAAATGCGTCACTAGGTCATTGTCCATGTTTGACCTAGGTCATTGTCCTGAGTCAACTTGGTGACTGGGTCAAACAGGTGAAATACGTAACTAGGTCATTGTTTGGGTCAGTTTGACCTAGGTCATTGACCTGGGTCAAATACGTGACTGGGTCATTGTTCGGGGTCAAACAGGTAATTAGGTCATTGTTCAAGGTCAAATACGTATGGGTCATTGTTTGGGTCAGTTTGACCTAGGTCATTGTTCTGGGTCAAATACGTCACTAGGTCATTCTTCTGGGTCAAAATGCGTCACTAGGTCTCTGTCCATGTTTGACCTAGGTCATTATCCTGAGTCAACTTGGTGTCAAATACGTCACTGGGTCATTGTCCTGAGTCAACTTGGTGACTGGGTCAAACACGTGACTAGGTCATTGTTCTGGGTCAAATACGTGACTGGGTCATTGTTCTGGGTCATTGTTTGGGTCAGTTTGACCTAGGTCATTGACCTGGGTCAAATACGTGACTAGGTCATTGTTCTGGGTCAAACAGGTGATTAGGTCATTGTTCGGGGTCAAATACGTCACTGGGTCATTGTTTGGGTCAGTTTGACCTAGGTCATTGTCCTGGGTCAAATACGTAACCTATGTCATTGTTCTGGGTCAAATACGTCACTGGGTCGTTTGGGTCAGTTTAACCTATGTCATTGTCCTGGGTCAAATACGTGACCTAGGTCATTGTTCTGGGTCAAATACGTCAGTTTGACCTAGGTCATTGTCCTGGGCCAAATACGTGACTGGGTCAGTTTGACTTACTGGCTCAAACAGGTTACTGGGCCATTGTCCTGAGTCAAATACATGACTGGGTCAAACAGGTGACTATGTCATTCTTCTGGGTCAAATACGTGACTGGGTCATTGTTCGACTTAGGTCATTGCCCTGGGTCAGAATACGTGACCGGGTCATTGTCCTGGGTCAAACAGATGACTGTGTCATTTGTCCTGGGTCAAACAGATGATTGGGTAAGTTTGACCTAGGTCATTGTCCAGGGTCAAAAATAGGTGAATGGGTCCTTGTCCCTGGGTCAAATACGTGACTTGGTCATTATCCTGGTCAACTTGATGACTGGGTCATTGTCCTGGGTCAAATAGATGACTTGGTCATTGTCCTAGGTCAGATTAACCTGGGTTACTGTTTGGGTCATTGTCCTGGGTTAAATAGATGACTGTGTCATTGTCCTGGGTTATTTCCTAGGTCACTGTTTACTGGTGACTGGGTCATTGTCCTGGGTCAAATAGATGACAGGGTCATTGTTGGGGTCAAGTTGACCGAGGACAATGACAGGCATTTGTTTGACCCAGGTCATCAAATTGACCCAGGACAATGACCCAGTCATCAAGGTGACACAATGACCCAGGTCAAAATGACCCAGTTATCAAGTTGACCCAGGACAATTACCCATTCATGTTTGACCCTTAGTCTTGTGTTAACTCGTAGTTGTTGCTTGACTATAAAATGATATTCACTATAACTTGTCATGCACCATCTTTTCATCCTACGTGTATTTTCTAGACAAAATCGGACATTTCATCTGATTCTGTGTCCAGCCACAGTCGATGATCTAAGAAGCTGCATCAACAAGCCAACATGGTCTAAGCCATAACAAGTACACATGCAGAATAAGTTTTCTGAATGGTTACTAGGAGGCTACATAGGTAGTGGAAGATAAAAAAATGTCCAATAAGGAGGTCAAAGGTGACATGATGATTTCCCAAATACGAATCGTAGTTTTATCAAAATATTTAAAAAATTACATACTTTTACATATTTGTAGATTTGTGTAAACAGTATTTATATTGTACTATTTGGATTTTTCAGACTGTTGTCGTCATCTTTATTGTTATATACACAATGTTTTGGCTGATGTGCCCTCTGGCCTTCTTTAGGTGTTTCTTGTTGAACTCAGGAAATTTTTCCAATTCTATTCATAGAAAAGAATAGAGATAATTTATCTCCAGTTTTCATGGCATTTTATTGCACCTCGTTATGAAAAGAATTGAAAACACTTTATTGAAATTTCTTTTGCCTGCTTTTATGGTCTTTAAAATTGTGAGAGTATGGGGTAAGATGAAGTTTGGGGTTTTATGGTTTAGATATAGCTGAATATTTTTGGTTGCGTGTTCCTAGGGTTTTTGCTTTAACCCTCTTCTCATTTGGTGGTTGTGCTGAAAAGGAAAGAATTTAAGGAACAAAAAGGAAAGAGACAGAGACAGAAGGTGGTTTTATGATTTAGGCTTTATTGATCGGGTCATAGCCGCCTGTAGCTAGTAGGAGTGACCAGACCCAGTTAAGGCCTAAACTTGAAATGGCCGAGAGATTCTTTAGGGGGTCGGGGGACAGTCCATTTTGTCGGACATGCACAGAGGGTTCTTCTGGAGAAGGCCAATGGGAGATTTTTTTTAATTTTTAAAAAATTATAATTTCATTTTCGTTTTATTATAATCCCCACAAGAGATATAGTAATGAAACACAGTACAATATTGTAATGTAATTTGTTGTTGTATGTGTATTTATTAACCATTCGGACCAGGTATCCAATAGGCACCCAAGCTGGGAGCTGTTTTGAAAAGAACACCTTTTGTCTGGTATGAAAAAGAAAAGAAAATAGAGGGGGAAAATAAATTTGACTTGTTGAAGAGAGGGGGGGGTCAACAATGTCGTCGCGGTCACAAAATCTATAGCACAAAAAATCCGTCGTTGTCGTCGTAAAATCACCAACTCAAATATCATCAGCAGCTGAAAAATCGCAACTGCTTGCTGTCATCACCCCACTTCTACTTATACAAATTTTTCCTTCAACATCCGGGTGTCTGCACCCCACGCACGAGATTCCCGAGCCAATCCCGGCTGCCGGAATCCTCGTAGCCATCATCCGGGCACCTGGCGCTTACATCCGGGACAGTAGTATCTTAAATTCAGTGCCAATATGTCACCCGTTCGCATTCCGAGGGACGCGGGTTCGATTCCACATGCCAAGCAAAGCCTAGCCCGCTTCCTTCGAGAATACAGCGGGCCACTCACCTCGTGTTCTCTGTCACATTTTGCTTTTCACCGTAAAGTCCTGGTTGTTTGTTTACAAACAACAGATGATTTTTTTTACATTAGAATTTCACTGTAAGATTTTTTAAAAGTTTGTTCATGTATATTTACAATCCAAAGGCATGTTTTCATACTAAAATAGTTTTCGATTTTAATAAAAAAATTAGTTATTTCGTGTTGTTAATTCAATAGGAAATTTTTTAAAATCTTTAAATGAAAGACACGTTTTTATATTAAAGACACATTTTTATAATAAAATAGTTTTTATTTAATCAGAAGAGAAATGCAGATATGTTTATTTAAATGAAAATAGTTTTTATTTACAAAATATTTTTTATGTTTATTCAAATAAAAAGATGTTGTTTGGAAATGGTATCACACAATTTATAAAGTTTATTTTCCATGCACCTCTCGTACCACAATTGGAAGTTTATGGTGAAAAGCAAAAGGTGTTCTTTTCAAAACAGCTCCCAGCTGGGGTGCCTATTGGATACCTGGTCCAAACATTCATATGTGCATCGTTCATGCAAGTTGTTGGTTTTTCCTGACTGTGTTAGTGTATCCATGGGTGTACTAATGCATTATAAAAACCTAGTGTTGGTTATAAACTAATACCCACTATCCTTATATTAATATGAGCATTCATGTTCGACACCGATGTTCAGAATGTTGTGCTTGGGAATGTTTTGGACAAAGGAAGATAGCTTATTATAGAAATTGATGATGTCTGTTTCATCACTGATATTAGTAGGCCCATCTATGGGTTAAATAGAAAAACATAGTTTATAAACAAAATTGTATTATGCATTAAGAATGAATTTATTTCACAACTTTGTTGGCATTAAATAACCCATTGAGGTTGATATGCCGTAAAACAAAACAAACCAAACCAAATGATATTAGTAGGACTGTACATGAGATGACTGCTGTACAGAGATTGCTATTAAATGTAGTGCTAGATCAAGCATATCTTGTTACACCTAGCACACTGGACAAGATGTTGAACTTTGTCCACACACCTTTCTCCCAGCTGCTGGCTTTTTTTAATAACTTATCTATTCACTAACAATGTTGCACAATGCCAGATTAAAGTTTTGGCTTAATACTTACCTTGAAATTTGGAATTCGATTGTGTACTGGCCGGGGGAAATTTGCCAGGTTTTTGGCTTCCAGGTAATCCCAAACTTTTTGGCGTATCTGCTGTTTGGTTACATCTGGGGTTTTAAATCAAAGAAAAAAATACTCAAGTTATGGTTTTAAAATCAATTTTGAAAATGTAAATGAAGAAAAGAAAAAAAAAGCATGGATGAAATTTTTCAGGTCCAGTTCGATATATTTCCATCATAATCCTTTTTCATACCACTAACATTTTTGTGAGTTATTATATATATATTTATATATAGTAAAGTAAGTAAAGTCACCAGGGTGGCCTAAAGTCGTTATCAGCCAGTAAGCAAGGGAGTCTATCACCTTTTCAATAGCACTAGATCAAGGAGATTGTTTTGGCATCTGAGGTGGAGTGCCAGACCTACCATTAGCTCCTTACTTTACCGCACAGATCCCTGTGCTACTCATACGCTGAGTAGGCGAGGGCCGGTATCGAACTAGGAACCATGTGGTTTCTAGCCAAACGCTCTACCGACTGAGCTAACCCGGCCCCTATATATATATATATATATATATATATATATATATACACACATATATATATATGCTTATTATATATATATATATATAGACGATTAAAATCAAATGGTTTAAAATCTTATTTGCTTGGTGGATTAAGTGGTAACTGTGTTTTTTATATATATATATATGTGTGTGTGTGTGTGTAGAATGAATATCATACTCACCTTCACAGGAAGACTGTGACAAGCATCCAGTCACCAGATAAAAAAAAAAGACAGAGCATAACGAAATACACTCAGTAGCAACTGACAAAACAAGGTCAAATGTTCAGTACATATGGATAAATATATCCAGACTAAAACCACCAGCCAATGAAAATCCTGAAAATAGACTTGATCATACCATTATATATATATATATATATATATACTAGTTTCTAAGTTTACTTCTCATCAGTGTGGCTTGACTTTTTAACAGCTACCTCTAGCTGGGTGTGAAACTTGACAGAATTTTCATCCGTCAAGTTCCTTACCCTCTCGGCTATCGGGAACTGTCACCCAGAGGAGAACAATTAATTGATAAACTTACAGGATGTATGTTTTTACAATCACCAGAGAACTCCAGTCTGTAAACAACAGGCGAGTATTTGCTTTTATGCTAAACGGTGAAAGGTCAACTAATGTCTCCCCTACAGTGCTCAACAATGAAATTTGGGAGCATATATATACTAGTCATCCACAGACTTACAGGACCTGTGTCCAGTGGTTTCAGGCATTGGACTGGTAAGATGTTAATATCAGCATGATCCCAGAGGTTATGTTGACGGGACTCATGCAATTTTTAAACACTAGCCATGCATGAACTTGTTTGTGCATGGTTCCCTACTATAATGATCCTTGTGTTCGACAGGCATGGTGGGATGTCAGTAAATATTTACTATATATATTAGGTATACCCAAAATTGGCCTAAAATCCGTTTTTGACAAAATGAATTTAGCCCCCCCCCCCCTACAGATAATAATTTACCAAAAATCAGGGAATTATTGGATTTTAATGAAATTTTCAGTGTTGATTTATCAATGAATGAACTTTATAATGCATTATTTATTTTATTTCAAAACTTTCTGATTTTTTTCTGGTCACTTAATTTTGACCCCCCCCTTATTTTGGGGATGTAAAATCTTGGTGAGTTCTTCCTTGTTTGATACTAATTACAGTATAAATAAAAAGATAAAAGACCGAAGTTGTAAATAAAAAAATAAAAAAATTTTAAGGGGAATATTTTATAAGAAAATAAGTACCGAAAATAAAATGTAAAAAAAAAAAAAATAAATTTTTGGAGATTTCTTTTTTACTCATTTCAATAATTATCTAATTGGCTATTAGCTTATAAAAGAAAAAATTATACATCGATATTTTTTCTGTTTAAAAAGGGGGGGGGGGCTAAATTTTCAATAGAGTTTTTCTTCAATGCGTATACTTTGACTAAAATAAGGTTTGCATTAAGTAGATATTTATTTCTAAAATCTAAAAATATAACATTTTAAACTTATCATAATATTTTTATTTTAAATGAATTTTATATATTAATTTTTCATAGCAAAAATATTTAATTAAAGTTTTCAAATAAAATAACTGATGCATTATAAAATTCATTAATTGATAAATCAATACTGAAAATTTCATTAAAAGTAAATTTTTTTGCAATCGCGAATGTTACATTAAATTTGTAAACAAGCCATTACAAGCCATTTAAAAAGAGCCAAAATGGCCGAACGGATTGAAATTGATAAAAAAAATCATTTTAAATGTATTAAAAATAAATTGCATATGTAATGATATTTTTCTTTTTTTAATGATGGTCATTATGTTACTACTTATCGATTTAGACAAAAGTTTGACCTTAAATAATAGATTTAATTAATTTTAATTCGTTTTTAAAAAACTGTAGCAGACGATTTTTGGGTATAGCTAATATATATATATATATATGAAAAAACAAATGATGTTTACAAATGCTTGGGATCATCAGGAGAGAATGTGCACCGTTTCGGGGTGCACATTCTCTCCTGATGATCCCAAGCATTTGTAAACATCATTTGTTTTTTCAATATACCAAATTCACACTGTCGGATTAATTTCCTTTTATTTCATATATATATATATATATATATATATATATGGGTAATTCCAAGTCAGATCATCCAGAAAAAAGTAAAATTGTCACCCACTCACTTCAATTTTTTCGAGGTGTGGACTATGTTAAAGTTAGACAATAATGTTCAATATATGTAAAATAATAATAGAAAAAATTGTTTGTCATAGATTCATGTCACATCAGGATATTGATCTTGCTATGAAAATCATTAATGATTAAAAATTGGTTAACTTTAAGACTTTTTTGATAGCACTTTTGTGTTCCTTTTGTGTTCCTTGGGCAAAAATGCTTTTATAAACCAAATTTTAGTAGTAGGGAAACTCTAGAACAAAAAATAGATTACAAAAAGTTGCCATTTTTCATGACCCCACCAAATTTGGAGAGATAAAAATCATCATAACTCTGCCAATTTTTGAAATTGAAAGGTCAAATTTTGAGGATTGTCTAACTTTAACATAGTTCACACCCGGAAAAAAATTCAGAAAAATTGAAGTGGGTGGGTGACAATTTTACTTTTTTTCTGGCTGATTTGACATGGAATTACCCAAGTTTAACTTAATGCTGAACTTGATAATGATGGATTTCTCAAACACGAAATAACACAAAGTATTGAAATATTTTGGATGGTTGGATTTTACAGCATGTCAACCCTTGTTGGGTTATTTTATACCAAAGATATTTTGTTTTATTCATTCTTGATGGTATTTCTCTGAATTTTTGAGATGAGGTCTAATAATTTATATTATTTGGATTATTCAGACTATTGTCCTCATCTTTATAGTCATTCATGTAACTTTCCAATTGATATGCTCTATGTATATATTTATTTTCTAGAGCTAAAAATCCACATAACTCCACCAATTTTTGGAATTGGTAGGTCAAATTTTGGGGGATGTCTAAATCTAACACAGTCTACACCTGTACAAAATTTCAGAAAAATTGAAGGGGGTTGGGTGACAATTTTACTTTTTTCTGGATGATTTGACATGAAATTACCCATATGTAACCCCTGAAAAATGTTTTTTCTGCGCTCTTTAATTTCTTTGTTAATATAACTATAGAAATAATGATGCTTAACATGGTTTAAATATGCATAGAAAAATGAATTTCAAAGTTTACTTACTGGAACCCAGTTTTTTGACAAACTCAGCAGGTGTTTCCATAATTATAGGAAAATTTGTCTATCTCCTGAAATGATACAAAATATTACCATAACTTTTTTGCGACCATCAAATATGGATGAGGTATAAACTATCAGGCGTACAGTCAAGCGAAGGGATTTCAAAATTTGATATTTGTGTTTTATAATTCTTAGAATTAAAAGAATAAAACTAAAAAAAAAAAAGCCACAGTTTCTCAAATTTTAATACTTTTCTATCTTAGGTTGGTTGGATTTTAAGGCATGTCAAACCTTGTTGGGTTATTTTATGCTGAAGATGTTTTATACATTCTTGATGAGTATTCAAATTTCTTTTTTAAACTTAATTTTCCTATAAACTCATCTTTGTCTATTTAACCCATAGATGGGAGTTTAACAGGTACTACCACTCCTCCTATCATAGGGGTATCCCCAGGTTATTCATGGATGGGGATATATTAACTATACCCCTCAGTTTCAGGAAGCTGTCCCCACAAAATGCAACAGTTACTCTATTGTATTAAAAGGTAGTTAGGATTAATAATCTCTAATACATGAGGTAACTTCCACCACCAAAAAAACATCATCATTACTCCCAGGTTGTGACAGAGAACATGAGGTGAGTGGCGAACGTCAAGGCCTGCCGTATTCTCGAAGGAAGCGGGCTAGGCTTTGCCTGTAGAATCAAACCCGCTTCCTTCAGAATGCAAACATTGTCAACAAAGTCGAGAAGCTACAGTCCTGGATGTAAGTGCCAGGTGCCCGGATGATAGCTATGAGGATTCCGGCGGTCGGGTTTGGCTCGAGAATCTCGTGTGTGGGGCGCAGACACCTGGATGTTGAGGAGAAATTAGTATAAGTAGAAGTGGGTTGACAACAGGAGTCGAGTCGCGATTTTTCAGCTGCTGAAGATTTTTGAGTTGATAAAGATTTTTTGACGGTGACGACGACATTGTCAACCAGTCGAATATTTATTATTTTTCCCCTCTATTTTTCTTTTTTCTCATTCTAGACAGGTCCACTCTGACCTGGAGTGGTAGTACCTGTTAGGGTCCCTTCTATGGGTTAAATAGAAAAAAAAAAGAGGTTAAGAAATGTGTTAAAAAAACTGAGCTTAAAAATAAAATTGAGTACCCATCAAGAATGAATCAAACAAAAGGTTTTTGGCATAAAATAACCAACATCCAGGAGCGATGGCAGATAGGGACGAGTGGTGAGGAAGAGTCATGGAGATCTGTGCTGTAGGCATGACTGGAAGATGATGTTAAGGACTATCAAATGACTGCAGGGATTAAAATAAAATAAAATCTCCCATGAGCCCTCAGACAGGAAGAATCCTATGAGCATGACAAAACATTAAAATTACCATAAAAGTATTTTTAAATAAAGTTTTACGGATTTTCAGAAAAATATTTATCCCCCTCCCCCATTAAAACATATTACAGCACATAACATTCATGTATATTCTTAATAAGTTCATTAAAAAATGCGCAATAAACGTAGGTGTGCTAAAAACTGCAGAGCTGATTTATTGTCCTGAATTGTTGGAATAATGTTAATAAAGCGAAATAGTTGGTTGCGAATCTGTTGAGGATTTAGAACATTTTATGACAAAACTAAAAAAAAAAAAAAAAAAAAAAGTCAATTAAAACATTTAAAGCACATTTTTTAAAAATTAAAAATTTTATTTAAAAATATTTTTTTGACTTGAACTTTACCAAAAATTATTTTGATTAGCATTGATTAAGCATGGGCCGGGTTAGCTCAGTCAGTAGAGCGTTCGGCTAGAAATCACAAGGTTCCTAGTTCGATACCGGTCCTCGCCAACTCAGCGTATGAGTAGCACAGGGATCTGTGCGGTAAAGTAAGGAGCTGATGGTAGGTGTGGCGCTCCACCTCAGATGCTAAAAACAATCTCCTTGGTCTAGCGCTATTGAAAAGGGGATAGACTCCCTCGCTGACTGGCTGATACCGACTTTAGGCCGCCCCGTCGACTTTACTTACTTAACGTGGCAAATTGAACCACCCATGTAAGTACTCCATACTTACAAGGGGGGTTCAATTTGCCACCTCAATATGTTGTAAAATGCACCCCGACCGGTGCTTAGCGAAAAATATCCCCTATAATATTTTTGCGGTATTTGTCGTGGGGTCGACACGATTCACCTTAACGATTTTCCAAGTCGTAGAAGAAAAACAAACTTTGGAATTAGCAAAAAAGTGAGAGGATTACGTGGCCAAACACATCTTTTGACTTTTGCATAATACGAACAAATTCTTTATAACATAAATTCTATATAAGTTATGTTATATAATATAACATAATCTATTTTACAGTAGATTGAATAATCGTAATTTTCTGGTAGAACTCACTAATAGAAAGAGTTTTGTGAGTTTTTTTTGTTTATACGCAGTTATCACAGGTTTAAAAGCAATTATTTTTTCAAACAAGGCTTAAAATTTTTTTGGTGTGATTTGGCTGAAAACACAGTTGTGATTATTTTCAGGTGAAAATTGATCAAAATTTTTGGTCATATTGCTTACTAGTGAAATAAACAGCTGATGAGAAAAAGGGAAAACGAAAATAGGTTGGTAATAATCACCGTCTCTTTAAACTTTATCCTATGATATTGAACTACAGAAGTTGTCCAATTTTAAAAAAAGGTACTTCAAACGGATATAACTAGACGATAATTTCAGTTTATTATTTTTATTACATATAATTGATTAATTAATTACTAATACATTATTTAATAATAGAAAGAATATGAGAATAGTAATAATAAACAGTAATAATACGGATAGTAATTAAATTAAAAAAAATAATCTGTTGAAAATAAGTTAAGTAGCAAACTCAATAACGTCAGGTAATAAAATTAAAAAAGATTTTTTTTTAGTATTTTCAAACTATTACCAAAAATAAGGGAATTGTCCGATTTTAACGAAATTTTCGCCAAATTATTCATTAATGGCTTAATTTTATAACAAATAGCTTATTTTATTAAAAAATTGAATAAAAAGTTGTTATTTTTTTTGTCAATTTAGAATGCATGTAGAGTTAAACTTTGGTCATTTGAAGAAAAAAAATTCCAGTCTCTTATTTTTACATTTCTAGAAAGATCAAATCCTGAAAAATAGATAAAAAATAAAATAATTTGAAAATTTAAAAGTAATTTTCTTAAAACTCAAAAAATAAATTTTGTAGCATGTTTTTTTTTTTTTTTTTTTTTTTTTTTCATAATTTTAAAAACAATATTTTTATTTGAATTGATGCAAAAAAAAAAAGTATTTTCTCTGATTCAATAGGCCTATTTTTATTCACTTAAAGATTTAGTAGTGAATTTTAAACATCTGGGATGTGCCATGTTGAACTTAATTATTTTTTACCGTAGATAGCTTTATTTAACCTATCAAAAAATGTAAGTTTAAAAATGTGCAATTTTGTGCCACATATTTTCTGAGATTTTTATATATTTTTGTCTATGGATCATCAAACATATTAAAAAGTTATCTCTCTTGATAACTCATGCACTAACCGGACCGCCCTGTTGGCTGGAGCATTAGAATGCTCCGACTGCACCTCTGCAGAGGGGTAAGACTCCCCCAATGGGGCCACCTGTTGGTCGTGGGTGGCGACCCGTGATGCTTAAGGATAGAACCCAGGTGGATGAGCAGTTCATGACTTGCAATACCCCACTTTGGCCCTATCTTGGGTTAGACGGGCGGTCGGAGAGGCCCCCTCTGATCAATCGGCTGGTCACGTCAAGCTCTAGCACCTATATGATTTTCCCAACCCTATTGCCCTCATAGCAAGCCCCAACCTCTTTTTATCATATGGGTGCTAGAAGGCGGTGACTGAGGGTCTACATGTCCTGGGAATGACGTTAAACTCTATCTGATAGTGAGGTTCCAGTTTTGGAGGTTTGGGAAATGTGGAGCACCCCTTCATCACCATTGCTCCCTGGTCCACTCTGACCTGGAGTGGTGGTACCTGTTAGGTCCTATCTATGGGTTTAATAGAAAAATGTATTTATAAAAAAATTGTATTATCCATTAAGAATTGATTTATTTCAAAACTTTATCGGCATTAAATGACCCACTGAGGTTGATAAAACAAAACAAACCAAACCAAACCAAACCAAACTAACTGGAAAATTGTGGTTCTTTGGCGGATACTCTACCGACTGAGTTAAACCAGACTATATTAATTTATTTATTTACAACGTCATCAATTGTGCTCAAAACTGGAATTGTTTGAGAAAGAAAAACAAAAAATTTATTTCTTGTAAAGATGTAAATTTATCTATATTTCATGTATTATAGTTTTCTCAACCCTCAAACAAGGTCTTGGTATTTTTCAAATTTTTTGCTTTCTTTCATCTTTAATCTGGGACCTGCATGTATAGCCACCTTTAAAGTCTGCAGGTCTACTTTCCTTTGTTCTTAACAATTAAACCTAGTCTTCTTATTTGGACATAGTGCTCCATCTGGATCTCCAAATCTATATTTATAATTTCATACTTCTGTTTGCATAGTTGTGTTTTATAGGCTCTTCACCATTTGAACCTTAGGAATTGAGGTAATCTGAACATTAGCTACATAAATGAGAGTAACCTCCCCTTGTTTCTTTCACACTGAGGAAGCCGTCTGTTTTGGTTGACCATTTTCATTTCACCGTAAATCTACACTGAAAATACGAATTTGTTTGAATAAATACAACTGAAAGTTTTAACACGTGTTTCCCTGTCATATTCTTGAATAATTTAGTCTTTACAATGGCATCAGACTGATTATCAAAAAGATGAATGAACACATTATTGAATTTGAACATTGTCATGAAATCTAAGATGAAGTTATTCCTCCCGAGCAATGCCAGGTATCACACTGAGGGTTATTTCCTAGTTGAGTAACATATTACAGGGTGACCCAGAAAAAAACAGAACCCAAATTATTTATTTTCCTATTAAACTAACCCTACAACCCAACCCCAACCCTAACCCCCCTAGTTGAGTAACATAATATTACAGGGTGTCCCAGAAAAAACAGAACCCACAAGTTTTGTAATAAAACTGTTAATTTTTTTAAAAGTTTAAGTCCAATAAGGGTCAGGATTAGGGTTTAGGGTTAGAGTTAGGGTTAGGGTTGGGGTTTAGAGTTAGTTTAATGGGAAAATAAATAAATAATTTGGGTTCTGTTTTTCTGGGTCACTCATTTTACTCAACTAGGAAATAACTGAGTCACTAATATTTATGTATTTTGTGTGGAACCTCCATTCTTGATGTATGTGATTAATTATCATTTATGGAGTATATATATTTACCAACCCTTCTGCACGAGCAGGATGCGACACAAGGTCAATTTCTTAAGCGAAGTTTAACAGGTTTGAATTTAGAGTTTTACTTCTCCTAGACTGGTTACCTAGTCATGGTTAAAGAGCCCAGTCTGCCCTGCTATTTACCCATAGCTGGAGGGAGAATTGGATTCATACCTTTCCCAAGGGTATTAGCGCTATGTGAAATGCAAACAGCTTCGTCCAGGAATTGAACTGGGGTTGATGAGTCCATTTCCTATGACTAACCATTAGACCACGTGCTTCCATTTATGGAGTTTAGGATTCCATTTATGGAGTATAGGATTTTATGTGATTAGGTTTTTGGTTATTTGGTGTGATTTATTGATTTATTCTCGAAATTAGAGTATTTTCATGCACTATCAAAAATCACGGTATAATGTGCCATTTTTGCTGTGTCACGATAATATACATACAAAATCAATTCTGTACTTGGTTTTAATTACATTGATCTTTATAGCCATTATATTTTATATGTATTTACCTAACGCCACCACCACGGATAGTATGTGACACAAGGTTAAATTTTACAGAGAGTAGAGCTGGTTTGAATGTTTCTCCAGTACTGGTTGCCTTACCAAAGCAAAAGAACCGAGTCTGTCCAACTATTTAGAAAGAGTTCAGTTTCTACGCAATATTATTGTTACTTGCTCTAATTATGGGTAAATAGTTAAACTCATACTCATGGGGACTGGATTGGGCAAATAAGGGCATCCCATCGTACTGTAAAGGCTAGCAAGCTAGTCTTGGAGACCCATTACTACTGAAAGTGAATTTGGTCCTTGTTGTTTAATAATAATGATGAAATTTATTGTGTACAGTGCTCGGGTGCACCACAACTCATCAAAGTCTCATGCCTAGT
Organism: Doryteuthis pealeii; assembly: GCA_023376005.1. NCBI lineage: Eukaryota > Metazoa > Mollusca > Cephalopoda > Myopsida > Loliginidae > Doryteuthis > Doryteuthis pealeii. The sequence continues at coordinate 77,498,355 of CM042164.1, read as the reverse complement.
ACACAGAATAATGTATTAGTGTCAGGAATATGAACAGTGTACTGTAATAATATACATGTATGTGTGTGCGTGCGTGCATATGTGTGTGGATGGGGCTATCAGGTATAGTGTTGGCAGACTACAGGAAGCATGGAGACTTTGAAAGATGCAGTGTTTCGGCAGCCTACAACGGACGCAGGCTGCTTATTCCATGACTCGGCAACTCTAAGCGGGAAAAATGTTTTCAAAAGTCATATGAGCTATGCTGTTTTCTGACTTTGTAGGCATGCCCTCGTGTGTTAGAAATATGGAGATCAAAAAGGTGCTCAAGGTTGCTGTTGTTAAGATGATTAATGACCTTATGGGCATTTACCAGGTCAGTTGCCAGATGCTGGAATTTCAACAAATCCATTCCCAGGGCAGCAATCCTAAACCCTGGCGAATGGGTTGGGTAAAAAAGAGCATCCACTCATGGTGTAATGGTTAGCAAGCTAGTCTCACAAATCCATTACTATTGAATAGCAAATTTGATTCATGTTGGATGCCCTACACTTGCGATCTTGTGTCATACCCTACTCATGGCGAATGGGTTGGGTAAATACCTCCTTCTGGCCTTGTACCAAACCAAGCTGAGCTTGACAAATAAATGACAGTTCATAAAATGTGTCCTGGCCTCCTGCCCTAAAAAACACTAAGCCGTGCCCACTGAAAATCCAACCCACACTACTATTGAACTCCCTAGCTGTTTGAAGGTATTTTTCCTGAAAAGTTAATGTGATATGAAAGTGATATTTTACCCTACCAAGTCTTTTCTCGACAAGTAAATGTAAATATTTTACACTCCCTCTTTAAAATATATTTTTTAGTGGTTTGAAGGCGTTTTTATTGATAAATAACTTTTTTTAGTGGTTTGAAGGTGTTAAAAGTAAGCCACCACCCAGGTTTTTTATCGACAAGTAAATGTAAATATTTTATCCCCCCTCTTTAAGTTATATTTTTTAGTGGTTTGAAGGCGTTTTTATTGACAAATAACTTTTTTTAGTGGTTTGAAGGTGTTAAAAATAAGCCACCACCCAGGTTTTTTTTATCAACAAGCAAATGTAAATATTTTAGCTGCCCCACCAAAAAATTATCGTTTTTTTGGGGTATTTTCATTATATTTTGATTCAAAACAACTGTTACGAATTTTTAAATAAATACGACTGAGTTTCGAAAATAAAAACAATCAATGCATTATTAAACCAAATAACTGTCATGAAGGGAGTTCAATAGTAGTGTAGGATTTTCAGCAGGCACCACTTAACGTTTTTTAGGGCAGGAGGCTAGGATGCATTTATGCGATAATACCCTAAATGACAACTTTTAGGGTAATTTATGAGGAAGTGCATCCCGGTCTCCTGCCACAGTGACTATTAAAATAACGTCCCCAACTATGTCGTCTCAGATTTTCTTTTATTCATGTTTGTTTAATGTCTTGTTTTTAGTTTAAATAAACAAGAATTATGACAAAAAAGAAGCGACACCCCACAAATACATTTACTTGTAGAAAATATCTATCTATCTATCTCCATTTGTTCATATCTACTTATATTATTTTGTTTATCTATCTCAGTCTATTCCAAACTATATATCCATCTTCATATCTAAACAAGAATTATGACAAATTACGATAAATAAACAAGAATTACGACAAATTTCTATAAATGAACAAGAATTACAACAAATTTCTATAAATGAACAAGAATTATGACAAATTACGATAAATAAATAAGAATTACGCTAAAAAAGAGACCCTCCCCCCTCTAAAATACATTTAATGCCCTAAGTTGGTTGTTTTTTTTCAAGTAACACCGACATAGCTGGGGACGTTATTTTAATAGTCACCGGGTAGCAATTTCTGAGGCAGGAGACCGGGACGCACTTCCTCATAAATTACCACTTTTAGAAAAGAAGATGTGTGTGCATGGAGGGAAGTGAAACAGCTTTTGGTGTGTAACGTTGTCCCTTTTTTCCAGGCACTAAAATGATATCTGTAACGTTGTCGTATATCTGGTCACAGTACCCAAATGTATATATGTAACGTTGTCGTATACGTTCACAGTACCCA
>CM042164.1:77471269-77491269 GCA_023376005.1 Doryteuthis pealeii | reverse complement strand
TAAATTAGCTCCAAAATTTATGAAATCCGACATTGTAAGTGTCCTTGTGTGTAAAAGTTTCTGTGGACCCGTTCGAAATGTGGTTTTTCGGGTTTTATATACTAACTGTCCCTCATTGTAAACACCTTTTTTTTTTCTTTTTTTAAATTTATTTATTTATTTTAAAAACACAAAAGATATATTTGTGTTTTAATAAAGTTGTTTTCACAGACCTAATGAACTCTAATTTTTAAATATTTGGATGTTCTCTATATTTCCTTCTTAGTACAAATATTATCACAATATAAAATTATTGATTGATTGATTTTAATGACATGTCAATCCATCAAAGGTTATTTTATGCCCAGAGGTTAGGGAATCGTGTACATCCATATTTACATTTTTGTCTTGTAGTTTAAGGATGTACTAAGTACATCCTTAAACTATAAAAAATAGATAAGTACATTGTACTTATCTATTTTTTAAAAATATTTCGTTTTAACGATATGTCAAAAAAAATCCTATGGGATAGTTAAAAAAAAAAAAATTTTGTATGGTACTGATCATGTTTATGCTTATGTTTATAATTTTTGGATTAATTTTATTTCTCTCATAAAACACAAAATGGGTACTAATGCAGAATAGCGTGCAAGAGATAATATCATTAGATTACACATAAAAAACATTACATTTCATTATATTATGGTGGTTGTAATGAGTGGATATATACATCCACTCATTACAACCACCATAATATAATGAAATGTAATGTTTTTTATGTGTAATCTAATGATATTATCTTATATATATATATATATATATATATATATATATTGGTAATTACAACAAACACATAATAAGGTCACATATATTAAGACAGAAAAATAAATAACTCATAAATTCAACAAGTAATATGTGTATGAAAACAATAGATTACAGTAGTCAAAAATACTGATCGAAGTCCTGCAGAATATGCTTTTTTAAAAGTTCATGTAATTAGAAGAAGAAAGTGTTGAATTACTTCCAATAGAGAGAAAAAAAAAAGGAAGGGGTAATGTTCTATATAACAGCAGTGAAGTAACTTGTAGAGAGAGAGAGATGTAGCTTGTAATACCTTCAGCGGTAGGCAAATATTTCAGAAGTCGAGCGACATGGAATATGTAGGCATAAGTTTGTCTTCTCTGCTGTTCTTCAAAAACCTTCACTTTTTATAGGACTCCCTAGAATCGAAATCAGTCTTTTTTAAAAAAAACTTCTTTTTTTAGGCTCAAACGCTTCTGATTGGTTGAAAATTATCATTTTTAATATTTTTATTTTTAAAATTTTTTCTACCTGTGCTGATCCTATGCACAAACTTCTTATTTTTGTCATTTTATTTCTGCTTTCAAAGTGTTAACTTCCGGCTCACAACAATATTTCATTCAAATATCCCAAACCTTTGAGATGTTAGGGTAAGTGTTAGAGTTAGGCTGCTTTGGGAGTTCCCATAATCTAATGCTATTTATACATAAAATGCAATTCTTATGTTATTATCTCTTGCACACTATTCTGCATTTGTACTAATAATTTTTATATCTTATTTTTCTGCAATTCTTTATCTTTTTAATGATACTGATATTTGTAAAGCTGATAAAAATTTATGAGTGATTTGATATTTAATTCTGCTTTTAGTAGAAATCTAAAATTGTAAATTGTTACATTTTCTTTTTCTTAAGAACAAAACCTAAACTTAACATCTTATCATAATAGAGATTGTGTGTTTTTCTGTCTGTAACCGAAACTATATTACTATTCAAGTTACAGTTCCCTTAGTTATTTACGTCAAATTCTACAGGATTTTATTTTTATTTAAACCTCAATTATCAATAAAATTGTTTAACATTATTAATACTGTTGACAATATCTACATATTAATAACATGCAATTGTATTTATATATACTACAAAATAGCAGTTTACAGTGTGAATGGGAAGGCTAATTTGCATATTGATATAAAAAATCTGATTTTAATAAATATGTGCTTGGTATTAGTGATTTCGAATTGTTTGGTTTTATCTTAATGAATATTAGCAAAAATCTCAGGGATAAATCTTAAAAGAAATCCATTAACAAGAAGAAATAACTGCAATTCTAATCTTTACTTCCTATTTTAACTAAATAGTTGAATTAGGAAGATTTAGCAATGAAAGACGGGAGTGAGGGATGAGTAAGTTTCAGTTGTTCTATTTTTTGATTATACACCCTCAGTTTCAAATCTTTTATCTGCATTCTTATTTAGTTTCATTAGCCTTTCTAATTTAATGTAATATTTTATTACAATAAAACTTAAATACTTGCACCAGGAGGGTGCATATATTTGCTAGTATATATAAAAAAAATTAAATTATTTTTTTTTTAATTATAATAAACTACATCAAGAGAGAAAAAAAAAATATGCCAAAAATGTGCCATTTTGACAGATATATATTTTAATTTATAAATTTCTCCTGTTTCAAAGACTATAAAACAAATAATTTTTAATTTTGATTTTTTTGGAGTGTAGTCCTCATCTTTATTGTGGTATCTATAAACACAATGTTTAGGCCACTGTAAAAAAGATGTAAAACAAAATTTATCTTTCCATATTATATTCATGGATGAGTGGCAGAATATGCACAAAAACAAATTTAACCAACATATTTATTTTCAAAACATTATCAAAGAATTCAGCTTTAGCAGAAAGGTTTAGTGAGATTTGTGAAACTGAAGTTTGCCTTTCAAGATATCGCCAATGTTTGGTTTGGAATTGCTACATCCAATCAAGAGAATTGCTTTTAAATGTTTATCAGTCAATTTTGTTCAATGCGTTGATTTCACATGTTTAAATTTCGAAAAGGTTTGCTCGCATACATGTTATTCTTTTTTAAGAAAAAATTCAAGTACTGTCGGTGGGCCTGATAAAATGCCTTTATGGGCTGGATCTGGCCTTTGGGCCGTAGTTTGGTGACCACTGGTATAGACTATGGGAAGTTCACGAGTGCCGACTTTCTTATGGCAGCCACTACGCACAAGCAGACACAGGCCCTTTTTCTTCTCGGTGAGGTGTACACTATTTCACTACATGCAGTCTAGTGTCATACCCAGAATACCCTTTTCTTTTTTTTGTGTGTGTGCGTGTGTGTGTGTGTGTGTGTTACCCTTTTGCGGGTGGATTCAGTCAGTGTAGGTATTTACTCTACCTGTTCACCATGGTTACAATGTAACACAGAGAGACACTCCAATAATCAGAGAGATGCCCGACCTGAAAGACAACCCCAATAAGAAGAACAGACACTCGATGGAAGATAGAAAATGAAGACAACCCAATAGAAACAGATACCAAAAGGGCTAAGTAATAATAATATTAACCCCTTAAGAGTTACTACTCTTAGTCTTAGAGCACACACACACACCTAGAATAAAGCATGGTGTCTTGCCCTAAACAAGTGTCTCATCTTTTATCTAAATATTACAACAGGCTACACAACTGTTGAATTGTGCGTCATCTTATTATAATGGAAATTCAGTGTCTGTCTGTAACCAAAACTTTAAAACTAAAAAAGTTTATTAATGAGCATTTAATTTATAGTCAAAATCATAAATATATTGAATTGAATAAATTTTATTTATTAACAATGTCTTTATGAAAATCTGAATTAGATTAGCCTCAAAACAGCTCTTGTTATCAGTGCATTTAAAATCCTGCAATGTGTCTCATATACCAATAAGAAATAAAGGTTTACATAATATATGGTGTAGTTAATTTTCATGCTGGTTTTAACAATATCGGGTTTAGTAAATAAATACTTAGTGTTATTGATCTCTAATAATATTGTTTTATTCTCCAAATTATCAAAAATCAATCCTATGAATGATTTTATATAGAAACCAATTAAAATATAATTGGAATAAGTGTAATCTTTTTATATGCATTCTTATTTAATTTTGTTAGTCTTTCTAATTTAATATATTTCATTACGTTAAAACTTGAATACTTCTGCCAGGAGAGCACATATTCTTACTAGTGCTACTAAAATATTGCAAAACTTTTGATTCACCCTAGTATTAGCTTTGTGAAAAAGTTTACAGACACTTTTCTTTAATATTCATTTTTAGATTCATGATGATCTTTTTGTTTTGAAGCTGATTCAGGGCTGGGATGCTAGGGTTTCATGCCCCCTATGGTATGGGGTCTCCGCTGTACTACATGTCAATTTTCATAAAGTTGTATTCATAGAAAATATATCAAACCCACCCTTCCAAGGCAGCCAACCAGGCTTGCTTGCACCCAAGCAGGCTCCCCCTATTACAATTCATGAGAGGTCAGGAATTGTGAACAAACCTGTAGCTAAGAATTTAAATTAAGAGCCATTAACTTTGGGATCAGGGAGTCTCCGTAGAAAATTACCGGCGACTGTTAATAACCCTTGACCCTTAGAGGCACGATTTGGGCCCCATGACAGACATGTGATAGTTTTTAGTCAGAGTTAGTTAGATGTGAGCTAGACCTCAGAGAGTGTAGACATAATTGTTGGCGCTGATGGGAACCATCTCAATCCCCACGGTGGAACCAATCAATATGGGCTAGAAGAAAATAAAGCTTGATCAAGCAAACCTAAGTCTTGTTGTGTTTATTAGATTAAGACAATGACCAGCTTAGGCCAACCCGAGATAGAAGAAGAAGAACCAGTAAGGAGTATCCAGCAAAGTAACCCAAAGAAGTACCAAGTAAGATCAACCATCTCCTCTCTAATCTATATCTCTGTCTCTCACTCTCTATTATATACCCGATGTTATAAGGGCTATATAACATGCCCGCCTGGTGGGGCTGGGCGGTAGGGGTAGTATGTCCTTGCACTGAGTTGATTGTTTAATCTGTATTACTGTGTTACCACGAAAATAAGACCTACCTGTATAATAAGATCTAGCATGATTTTTCAGGATGATTTTAATATAAGCCCTCCACTTAGAATAAACCCTTGTTGAGAGTGGCAGACAGACAAAAGAAATAAGCATTCTTCACAATCACATCATGCAATGCAAGCGCTCAACATCCCCTGAAAATAAGCACTAGTGTTATATTTTGCATGAACGATTTTTATTATCATTATTACATGTGTTTCCCCAAAAATAAGACCTACCTACAAAATAAGAGATTTTTCAGGATGATTTTTATATAGGCTCTCCTCTTAAAATAAGCCCCAGTTAAGAGCAGTAGACAGACAACCCCCATAAAGTAAGCCCTAGTGTTATATTTCATGTTATCTTAGATGTTTCCTAGAAAATAAGACCTACCTGCAAAATAAAACCAATCGAGATTTTTCAGTATGATTTTGATATAGGCCTTCCCTTAAAATAAACCCTAGTTGAGAGTGGCAGACAGACAAAAGAAATAAGCATTCTTCACAATCATATCATGTGATGCAAACACTCAACATCCCCTGAAAATAAGCACTAGTGTTATATTTTGCATGAACGATTTTTATTATCATTATTACATGTGTTTCCCCAAAAATAAGACCTATCTACAAAATAAGAGATTTTTCAAGATGATTTTAATATAGGCTCTCCTATTTCAGAATTTTGGAATCCAGTGACTTGCAGAACAATAACATTACAAAGGATGATGATATTATTATTTTTTAATGAATTGTCATCAACAATTTAAAAAAATAGAAGAACGTGTTAGTGGTAAATAAATGTGGATCATTTTTCATAATTTCTATTTATTTAGAAATTTTGTAATTTTCTACTTCTTAATGTCGTTTTTAAAAATTTTTTTTTATATATGAAGAATAAGACGTCCCCTGAAAATAAGCCCTAGTGTTATATTTTGGAGTGAAAATTAATATAAGCCCTGTCTAATTTTTGGGGAAACATGGTTATTGATTTTAGTCATCTTCATTCCTAAGATGTCTGAGTTTAGCTCCAAACATTTTTATCTTGTTTTTTATCTAAGAGATAATATAAGTGCATTATCATAACGGAACAAAAAAAATCACATGCTTGTATCTTCTTACAGATAGACAATGCATGATCAGAATATTTAGAGACTGAAAATTTAAATTAAAAAAAATTTAAATTCAAATTTAGAAATTTTAAATTAAAAAAAATTGATTTAAAAAATTTTAATTCCAGAAAAAAATTTAAATTAGAAAAAATTTTGAATCTAAAAAAATTTAATTCCAGAAAAAAAATTAAAATTTAAGAAAAAATTAAATTAAAAAAATTTAAATTCAAGAAATTTAAAATTTAAGAAATTCAAGAAATTTCTAAATTAAAAAAAATAACTGAAAATTTAAATTTTAAATTTAATATTAAAATTTTAAAATTTGATTTAAAAAATCTAACAGGATGCCCCATTGGCTGGGGGGGGGTTAGGGGTCTTATGCCTCTTCAGAGGTGGAGTCGGTGTATTCTACAGCCCTAGCTTTAAACAAAATGGAGCCATCTTCACATTAAATGGTAAATCTTTGAGATTAATAGACCGGTTCACATACCTAGGTAGCAATATCTCATCTAGAGAAAACCATGTCAGTATACGTATAGGAAAGGCATAGACTGTTATTGACAGGTTATCAATCATATGGTAAAATAAAGTAAGAATTCTTCCAAGCTGTAGCTGTATCAGTACTAATGTATGGCTTCACTACTTGGACTTTAATAAAGTGCTTGGAGTAAAAACTATATGGAACTACACAATGAAGCTGCATGCTGTGTTGAACAAATCCTAGAAGCAGCACCCCACAAAACACACCTAGGTAACAATATCTCATCTACAAGCATCTTGCTAGAGTCCAAGTGGTGCAACCGTACATTAGTACTGACACAGCTACAGTTTGGAAGAATTCTCATTTTATTTTATCAGATAGATCAGATTTCCATATGGTCAATAACTTATCAATACCAGTCCCTGCCTTCTCTATGCAAATGTTGACATGGCTTTCAGTAGATGAGATATTGCTACTGAGGTATATGAACTCATCTACTTATATAAGAAGTTTGCCATTTAATGAGGTGAAATAAATAGGCAACTTGTGTGGTATAATGATTAACAAGCTAGATTAGCTGACTATTATCAGTGATAGATTCTCACTGGGTGCCCATACTTTAGGCCTTGTGCCATATCTAAGCTGAGCCTAGTAAATAACTATTCACATATTCATCCTGGGCACCTCACAGAGTGCAATGGTTAGCAAGCTAGATTAGCAGACCATTGTTAGTGAGTTTGATTCTCACTGGGTGCCCCCATACTTTTGGCCTTGTGCCATATCTAAGCTGAGCCTAGTAAATAACTATTCCACATATTCATCCTGGGCACCTCACAGAGTGCAATGGTTAGCAAGCTAGATTAGCAGACCATTGTTAGTGAGTTTGATTCCCACTGGGTGCCCCATACTTTAGGCCTTGTGCCACATCTAAGCTGAGCCTAGTAAATAACTATTCCACATATTCATCCTGGGTACCTCACATGGTGCAATGCTTAGCAAGCTAGATTAGCAAACCACTGTTAGTGAGTTTGATTCTCACTGGGTGCCCCATACTTTAGGTCTTGTGTCACATCTAAGCTAAGCTTAGTAAATAACTATTCCACATATTCATCCTGGGTACCTCACAGGGTGCAATGGTTAGCAAGCTAGATTAGCAGATCAGTGTTAGTGAGTTTGATTCTCACTGGGTGCCCCCCATACTTTTGGCCTTGTGCCATATCTAAGCTAATTAGCAGACCACTGTTAGTGAGTTTGATTCTCACTGGGTGCCCCATACTTTAGGCCTTGTGCCATATCTAAGCTGATTAGCAGACCACTGTTAGTGAGTTTAATTATCATTGTATGTCCCATGCTTCTTACGATTCCTAGCAGATATAAATATAGATAAAAGATTTATTTTTTAACTTTTTAAATCCTGGGCAATGCTGGGTAGCTTTACTAGTAAATTATGAAGCATGAAAATGTCATATTCCTTTTTTTTTAATCATTCATGTTTTTTTTGCAAATTAAATCATGGGTGTTTTCTAAATGTTTAACTCATCAAAATTAAAAAAAAGACCCCAAAAAACTTGAAACATTTCTGCCCTTTGATCAGTGATAAACTTTATAATCTTTATTTAAAGATATTGACATGCTATTCTTTATCTTCTTTTTATTATTTCAACAAAAGAATCTGAAAAAAACAAAACAAAACAAAAAATTACAAAGTGCAAAAAGACTAATGTAACCTACATAGTGATTAAATTATACTAAGAACTTTTTTTTCTGCAGAGTACATACTATGTCTGTCAAAAGTGAATACAAGGGTGAGTCAAAATGTAATGTCATTTTGTTTAGGACAAGTATAATTACCAATACAGGAAGATATATCATAAATCAAAATGAAGCTGGTCCTCTGTGGAATTGAAATCTTTAGTGAAGAAGTGGCAGTGCTATTCATGTGCTGAGTTGGTGAAGGCTGGTATCGAATCTGGAGTGTTGTAGTTCCTAGCCGGATGCTCAATTGACCTGGTAAAGTCAATATATTACTTCTTAACAGTTAGGCATGACATAACCCCAGATGGATTGATATGCTGTTAAAATCAATCATCCAAACCAAACCAAACCAACCAATTATGATAATTTGTAAGCAATTATAGCTTTAGTTAACTATTCTTAATAGGAAGATAATCCCAAAAGTAAGGCCTCCAAAATATTTAGAAATCTTAGAAATGTTTATTGTTTATTGTTAAACGTCATTTTAAAATTTGAACAGGTATCTATTTTTCTACATAATTGCCATTTTGGTCGATGCATTTTTTTTGGGCACATAACCTAACTCTTTTATCCACTAGGCTAAGACAGTTCTAAGTGACAGTTAATTCTAGACTACAGGTTCAACTCTGGTCAGGGACAGCAGTAACACAGAATAATAATTAACACAGCTTAACACCTGTACCTCAGCTATGGTTAGCGGAATGAGAACAGGATACCCCCGTGGACTGAATAAAGGGTTAGGTTCAAAGTTTTGTGATGGCTCCTGATTACAAGAAGGTTCCCAAGTCTGACAAGAAATACCTGAAGAAGGCCGGAGGGCACATTGGCTGAAACATTGTGCAAATAACAATGAAAATGATGACAATAGTCCGAATAATACAAATAATACTAATTATCAAGCCTCATCTAAAAAATTCAGAGAAATAGCATTTTTTTTTTGTAGGTGCTATTGCAGTTTTTGTATGCCCATGTCATACCAGCTCGCCGCCATGTCATTGAGGAAGTGTTGAACATCATCATCATTGCAAACTCCCTACACCACTTGCAGACGTTTTTGACATCCATGCATGAATTACCATACACTTCTGTTGGTAATTTATGAAGAAGTGCGTCCCGGTCTCCTGCCTCAGAAATTGCTATCCAGTGACTATTAAAATAACGTCCCCAGCTATGTCGTCTCGGTGGTGTTACTTGAAAGAAAACAACCAACTTAGGGCATTATATTTTTTTTTTGTCATAATTCTTATTTATTTATCGTAATTTGTTTAGAAATTTATTTATAGAAATTTGTCATAACTCTTGTTTATTTATAGAAATTTGTCGTAATTCTTGTTTAGATATGAAGATGGATATCTATCTATCTATCTATCTATCTATCTATCTATCTACCTCAATTTGTTCATTTTTTACTTTGTTTATATATATCTATCCACCCATCTCCATTTGTTCATAAAGGGAAGCCCACCCCCTCTAAAATACATTTAACGCCCTAAGTTGGTTGTTTTCTTTCAAGTAAAACCGCCGAGACAACATAGCTGGGGATGTTATTTTAATAGTCACCGGGTAGCAATTTCTGAGGCAGGAGACCGGGACGCACTTCCTCATAAATTACCCTTCTGTTAATTAGCGATGAATTTAAATCGGTTTAATGCCTTTTGTATTCTAAAACTGAATAAATATGTGAACTTCACACTTGACAGTAGCATCAATCGGGAGCTCTATCAGAAATGACTGCCAAGCCAAGACTGGGTGTGGCAGTGAGGCAGGGGCAGGTGTAAGTGCATTCAAAACAAATATAACAGTGTTGCCAATAGCTACACAAACAGCTTCTCTATGTCCCTAGTGCTTTGGAGACCCTACTTTTGGGATTACCCTCGTCCAAATAATTTGTACGTAGTTATATAGTTTCAAGTATTCCTATCTAATACTAATAATTTGCTCTCTATAGTTTAAAATAATAATAATGAAATTCATTGCATACAGTGCTCAGGTGCATCACAACTTATCAAAGGTTCATGTATAGTACATAGAATAATGTACTAATGTCAATGAATAGCTTACAGTAATAATATACATTCATGTGTGTGTGTGCACATGAATATTTATATGGAGGGGGGATATCAGGTATAGTGTTGTCGAATTACAGGAAGAATGAAGGTTTTAAAAGATGCAGTGTTTCAGCTTCCCTATGTCCCTAGTGCTTTGGAGACCCTACTTTTGGGATTACCCTCGTCCAAATAATGTGTACATAGTTATATAGTTTCAAGTATTCCTATCTAATACTAATAATTTGCTCTCTATAGTTTAAAATAATAATAATGAAATTCATTGCATACAGTGCTCAGGTGCATCACAACTTATCAAAGGTTCATGTATAGTACAAAGAATAATGTACTGATGTCAGGAAAATGAATAGCTTACAGTAATAATATACATGCATGTGTGTGTGTGTGTGCACATGAATATTTATATGGAGGGGGGATATCAGGTATAGTGTTGTCGAATTACAGGAAGCATGAAGGTTTTAAAAGATGCAGTGTTTCGGCAGCCAACTACAGATGCAAGCAGTTATTCTATGCCTCAGCAACTCTGAGTGTGAAAAAATGTTTCCAAAAGTCATGAGCTATGCTGTTTTCTGACTTTGTAGGTATTTCAAACTATTATATGGTTTCATGTATGTATTTACCAACCCTTCTGCACGAGCAAGATGTACTAGAAGCTGCTACCCTGCATCGCATGGGCAGAGGAGGAGTAAAAAAAAAAAAAATAGTCTCACAGATCCATTATTACTGAATCATGAGTTGTATCCTCACTGGATGCCCCATTAAAATCACTATGTAAAAAAGACCTTGCATTGATTCAACGCGATGGAGCATCAGAAAAAAAGTGCACAGGCACTAAAAAAAAAAAAAAAAAATCAGTGTCTGCTATTTAAAATCTTAAATGCAAAAGAAATCCATGCTGTTACTATTTAAATTTTATTTTTTAATTATCTTCATGTATATATATATAAAATCTTCATTATTTTTACTCAAAAGGGAAGATCTGGTGATAGTGAATGTGCATACAAGGGTGAGACAAAATGTAATGCCATTTTTGTTTAGGACAAGTATAATTACCAAAACAGGAACATTTATCATAAATCAAAACAAAGCTGGTCCTCTGTGGATCACATCCATACTTTACAACATAGACCTGTCAAAAAGTAATGCCATTTTGTTTAGGACAGGTATAATTACCAACACAGGAAGATGTATCATAAATCAAAATAAAGTTAGTCTTCTGTGGATCACATCCCTACTTCTCCACGTAGGTATGTCAAAAAGTAATGCCATTTTGTTTAGGACAGGTATAATTACCAACACAGGAAGATGTATCATAAATCAAATAAAGCTAGTCTTCTGTGGATCACATCCCTACTTCTCCACAATAAGTGAGTCAAAAAGTAATGCCATTTTGTTTAGGAAGGTATAATTACGAACACATGAAGATGTATCATAAATCAAAATAAAGCTAGTCTTCTGTGGATCACATCCCTACTTCTCCACGTAGGTATGTCAAAAAGTAATGCCATTTTGTTTAGGACAGGTATAATTACCAACACAGGAAGATGTATCATAAATCAAAATAAAGCTAGTCTTCTGTGGATCACATCCCTACTTCTCCACGTAGGTATGTCAAAAAGTAATGCCATTTTGTTTAGGACAGGTATAATTACCAACACAGGAAGATGTATCATAAATCAAAATAAAGCTAGTCTTCTGTGGATCACATCCCTACTTCTCCACATAGGTATGTCAAAAAGTAATGCATTTTGTTTAGGACAGGTATAATTACCAAACACAGGAAGATGTATCATACATCAAAATAAAGCTGGTCCTCTGTGGATCACATCCTACTTTTGTCCATAGTGTCTGCTATTTAAAATCTTAAATGCAAAAAAAATCCATGCTGTTACTATTTAAATTTTATTTTTAATTATCTCATGTATATATATATATGCAGCAATCACTATCACTAGATCTTGCCTTTTGAGCAAAAATAATGAAGATTTTATATATATATACATGAAGATAATTAAAAAAATAAAATTTAATAGTAACAGCATGGATTTTTTGCATTTAGATTTTAAATAGCAGACACTATGGACAAAAGTAGGGATGTGATCCACAAGGACCAGCTTTATTTTGATGTATGATACATCTTCCTGTGTTGGTAATTATACCTGTCCTAAACAAAATGGCATTACTTTTTTGACATACCTATGTGGAGAAGTAGGGATGTGATCCACAGAAGACTAGCTTTATTTTGATTTATGATACATCTTCCTGTGTTGGTAATTATACCTGTCCTAAACACAAAATGGCATTACTTTTTGACATACCTACGTGGAGAAGTAGGGATGTGATCCACAGAAGACTAGCTTTATTTTGATTTATGATACATCTTCCTGTGTTGGTAATTATACCTGTCCTAAACAAAATGGCATTACTTTTTTGACATACCTACGTGGAGAAGTAGGGATTGATCCACAGAAGACTAGCTTTATTTTGATTTATGATACATCTTCATGTGTTCTAATTATACCTGTCCTAAACAAAATGGCATTACTTTTGACTCACTTATTGTGGAGAAGTAGGGATGTGATCCACAGAAGACTAGCTTTATTTTGATTTATGATACATCTTCCTGTGTTGGTAATTATACCTGTCTAAACAAAATGGCATTACTTTTTGACATAACCTAGTGGAGAAGTAGGGATGTGATCACAGAAGACTAACTTTATTTGATTATGATACATCTTCCTGTGTTGGTAATTTTATACCTGTCCTAAACAAAATGGGCATTACTTTTGACAGGTCTATGTTGTAAAGTATGGATGTGATCCACAGAGGACCAGCTTTGGTTTTGATTTATGATAAATGTTCCTGTTTTTGGTAATTATACTTGTCCTAAACAAAAATGGCATTACGATTTTGTCTCACCCTTGTATGCACATTCACTATCACCAGATCTTCCCTTTTGAGTAAAATAATGAAGATTTTTATATATATATACATGAAGATAATTAAAAATAAAATTTAAATAGTAACAGCATGGATTTCTTTTGCATTTAAGATTTAAATAGCATAACACATGATTTTTTTTTTTTTTTTTTTTGAGTGCCTGTGCACTTTTTTTTCTGATGCCTCCATCGCGTTGAATCAATGCAAGGTCTTTTTTTACATAGTGATTTAATGGGCATCCAGTGAGGATACACTCATGATTCAGTAATAATGGATCTGTGAGACTATTTTTTTTTTTTTTACTCCTCCTCTGCCCATGCGATGCAGGGTAGCAGCTTCTAGTACATCTTGCTCGTGCAGAAGGGTTGGTAAATACATACATGAAACCATATAATAGTTTGAAATACCTACAAAGTCAGAAAACAGCATAGCTCATGACTTTTGGAACATTTTTTTCACACTCAGAGTTGCTGAGGCATAGAATAACTGCTTGCATCTGTAGTTGGCTGCCGAAAACACTGCACATCTTTTAAAACCTTCATGCTTCCTGTAATTCGACAACACTATACCTGATATCCCCCTCATATAAATATTCATGTGCACACACAACACACACATGCATGTATATTATTACTGTAAGCTATTCATTTTCCTGACATCAGTACATTATTCTTTGTACTATACATGAACCTTTGATATTGGTGATTGAACCACCGCACGCTGAGTCAGTATGCAATGAATTTCATTATTATTATTTTAAACTATAGAGAGCAAATTATTAGTAATTAGATAGGAATACTTGAAACTATATAACTATGTACACATTATTTGGACGAGGGTAATCCCAAAAGTAGGGTCTCCAAAGCACTGGGACATAGGGAAGCTGAAACACTGCATCTTTTAAACCTTCATTCTTCCTGTAATTCGACAACACTATACCTGGATATCCCCCCTCCATTAAATATCATGTGCACACACACACATGAATGTATATTATTACTGTAAGCTATTCATTGACATTAGTACATTATTCTATGTACTATACATGAACCTTTGATAAGTTGTGATGCCACCTGAGCACTGTATGCAATGAATTTCATTATTATTATTTTAAACTATAGAGAGCAAATTATTAGTATTAGATAGGAATACTGAAACTATATACACTACGTACAAATTATTCGTGGACGAGGGTAATCCCAAAAGTAGGGTCTCCAAAGCACTAGGGACATAGAGAAGCTGTTGTGTAGCTATTGGCAACACTGTTATATTGTTTGAAATGCACCTTACACCTGCCCCTGCCTCACTGCACACCCAGTCTTGGCTTGGCAGTCATTTCTGATAGAGCTCCCGATTGATGCTACTGTCAAGTGTGAATTCACAATATTTATTCAGTTTTAGAATACAAAAGGCATTAAACCGATTTAAATTCATCGCTAATTAACAGAAGGGTAATTATGAGGAAGTGCGTCCCGGTCTCCTGCCTCAGAAATTGCTACCCGGTGACTATTAAAAATAACATCCCAGCTATGTGTCTCGGCGGTTTTACTTGAAAGAAAACAACCAACTTAGGGCGTTAAATGTATTTAGAGGGGTGGGCTTCCCTTTATGAACCAATGGAGATGGGTGGATAGATATATATAAACAAAGTAAAAAAAAATGAACAAATTGAGGTAGATAGATAGATAGATAGATAGATAGATAGATAGATATCCATTTCATATCTAAACAAGAATACGACAAATTTCTATAAAATAAACAAGAGTTATGACAAATTTCTATAAATAAATTTCTAAACAAATTACGATAAATAAATAAGAATTATGACAAAAAAAAAATATAATGCCCTAAGTTGGTTGTTTTCTTTCAAGTAACACCACCGAGACGACATAAGCTGGGGACGTTATTTTAATAGTCACTGGATAAGCAATTTCTGAGGCAGGAGACCGGGACGCACTTCTTCATAAATTACCAACAGAAGTGTATGGTAATTCATGCATGGATGTCAAAAACGTCTGCAAGTGGTGTAGGGAGTTTGCAATGATGATGATGTTCAACACTTCCTCAATGACATGGCGGCGAGCTGGTATGACATGGGCATACAAAAACTGCAATAGCACCTACAAAAAAAAAATGCTATTTCTCTGAATTTTTAGATGAGGCTTGATAATTTAGTATATTTGTATTATTCGGACTATTGTCATCATTTTCATTGTTATTTGCACAATGTTTCAGCCAATGTGCCCTCCGGCCCTTCTTCAGTATTTCTTGTCAGACTTGGAACCTTCTTGTAATCAGGAGCCATCACAAAACTTTTGAACCTAACCCTTTATTCAGTCCACGGGGGTATCCTGTTCTCATTCCGCTAACCATAGCTGAGGTACAGGTGTTAAGCTGTGTTAATTATTATTCTGTTACTGCTGTCCCTGAACCAGAGTTGAACCTGTAGTCTAGAATTAACTGTCACTTAGAACTGTCTTAGCCTAGTGGATAAAAGAGTTAGGTTATGTGCCCAAAAAAAAATGCATCGACCAAAATGGCAATTATGTAGAAAATAGATACCTGTTCAAATTTTTAAAATGACGTTTAACAATAAACAATAAACATTTCTAAGATTTCTAAATATTTTGGAGGCCTTACTTTTGGGATTATCTTCCTATTAAGAATAGTTAAACTAAAGCTATAATTGCTTACAAATTATCATAATTGGTTGTTTGGGTTTGGTTTGGGAATTGATGATTTTAACAGCATATCAAATCCATCTGGGGTTATGTCATGCCTAACTGTTAAGAAGTAATATATTGACTTTACCAGGTCAATTGAGCATCCGGCTAGGAACTACAACACTCCAGATTCGATACCAGCCTTCACCCAACTCAGCACATGAATAGCACTGCCACTTCTTCACTAAAGATTTCAATTCCACAGAGGACCAGCTTCATTTTGATTATGATATATCTTCCTGTATTGGTAATTATACTTGTCCAAACAAAAATGACATTACATTTTGACTCACCCTTGTTATTCACTTTTTGACAGACATAGTATGTACTCTGCAGAAAAAAAGTTCTTAGTATAATTTAATCACTATGTAGGTTACATTAGTCTTTTTGCACTTTTGTAATTTGTTTTGTTTTGTTTTTTTCAGATTCTTTTTGTTGAAATAATAAAAAGAAGATAAAGAATAGCATGTCAATATCTTTAAATAGAAAGATATAAAGTTATCACTGATCAAAGGGCAGAAATGTTTCAAGTTTTTTTGGGGTCTTTTTTTAATTTTGATGAGTTAAACATTTAGAACACCCATGATTTAATTGCAAAAAAAACATGAATGATTAAAAAAAAGGAATATGACATTTTTCATGCTTCATATTACTAGTAAAGCTACCCGCATTGCCCAGGATTTAAAAAGTTAAAAATAAATCTTTATCTATATTTAATATCTGCCTAGGAATCGTAAGAAGCATGGACATACAATGATAATTTAAACTCACTAACAGTGGTCTGCTAATCAGCTTAGATATGGCACAAGGCCTAAGTAATGGGGCACGACCCAGTGAGAATCAAACTCACAACATGTCTGCTATGTTTTTTTTTATTAGCTTAGATATGGCACAAGGCCAAAGTATGGGGGCACCCCAGTGAGAATCAAACTCACTAACACTGATCTGCTAACTAGCTTGCTAACCCATTGCACCCTGTGAGGTTACCCAGGATGAATATGTGGAATCAGTTATTTACTAGCTTAGCTTAGATGTAACACAAGACCTAAAGTATGGGCACCCAGTGAGCAATCAAAACTCACTAACGTGTTCTGCTAATCTAGCTTGCTAAGCATGCATCCCCAAATGTGAGTAGCCCAGGGATGTATGTGGAATAGTTATTTACTGGCTCAGCTTAGATGTGGCACGAAGGCACTAAAGTATGGCACCCAGTGGGAATAAACTCACTAACAATGGTCTGCTAATCTAGCTTGCTAACTCATTGAACTCTGTGAGGTGCCCAGATGAATATGTGGAA
Organism: Doryteuthis pealeii; assembly: GCA_023376005.1. NCBI lineage: Eukaryota > Metazoa > Mollusca > Cephalopoda > Myopsida > Loliginidae > Doryteuthis > Doryteuthis pealeii. The sequence continues at coordinate 77,474,000 of CM042164.1, read as the reverse complement.
ATAGTTTATTTACTAGGTCAGCTTAGATATGGCACAAGGCCAGAAAGTATGGGGGGCACCCAGTGAGAAACAAACTCACTAAACATGTCTGCTAATCTAGCTTGCTAACATTGCACTCTGTGAGGTGCCCAGGACTGAATATGTTGGAAAGTTATTTACTAGGCTCAGCTTAGATCATGGCACAAGGCCCTAAAGTATGGGGCACCCAGTGAGATCTATCACTGATAATAGTCAGCTAATCTAGCTTGTTAAATCATTATCCACACAGAGTTGCCTATTTATTTCACCCTCATTAAATGGCAAACTTTTAATATAAGTAGATGAGTTCATATACCCAGTAGCAATATCTCATCTACTGAAAGCCATGTCAACATTTGCATAGACGAAGGCAGGGACTGGTATTGATAGTTATTGACCAGTAATGGAAATCTGATCTAATCTGATAAAATAAAATGAGATTGCTCCAAACTGTAGCTGTGCTACTAATGTACGGTTTGCACACTTGGACTCTAGCCAAGATGCTTGTAAGATGAGAATATTGTTAACCTAGGTGTGTTTGTGGGGTGCTGCTTCTAGATTTGTTCAACACACGCATGCAGCTTCATTGTGTAGTTTCCATATAGTTTTTTCCTCAAGCAACTTTATTAAAGTCCAAGTAGTTGAAGCCCATACATTAGTACTGATACAGCTACAGTTGGAAGAATTCTTACTTTATTTTACACTATGATTGATAACCTGTCAATAACAGTCCTATGCCTTTCCTATACGTATACTGACAATGGTTTTTTCTCTAAAGATGAGAAATATTGCTACCTAGGTATGTGAACCGGTCTATTAATCTCAAAGATTTACCATTTAATGTGAAGATGGCTCCATTTTGTTACGCTGGGCTGAGAATACCCCGACTCCACCTCTGAAGAGGCATGAAGACGCCTAACCCCCCCCAGCCAATGGGGCATCTGTTAGAATTTTTTAAAATCAAATTTTAAAATTTTAATATTAAATTTAAAATTTAAATTTTCAGTTATTTTTTTTTAATTTAGAAAATATTCTTGAATTTCCTTAATTTAAATTTCTTGAAATTTAAATTTTTTTAATTTTAAATTTTTCTTAAATTTTAATTTTTTTCTGGAATTAAATTTTTTTAGAATTAAAATTTTTCTAAATTTAATTTTTTCTGGAATTAAAATTTTTTAAATCCATTTTTTTTTAAATTTAAAATTTCTAAATTTAGAATTTTTTTTATTTAAATTTTCAGTCTCTCAAGTATTCTGATCATTGCATTGCTATCTGTAAGAAGATACAAGCATGTGATTTTTTTTGTTCCGTTATGATAATGCATTATATATCTCCTTAGATAAAAAACAAGATAAAAAGTTGGAGGCTAAACCAGACATCTTAGGAATGAAGATGACTAAAATCAAATAACCATGTTTTTCCCCAAAATTAGACGGGCTATATTAATTTTCGACTAAAATATATACACTAAGGCTTATTTCAGGGGACAGTCTATTCTTCATATATAAAATTTTTAAAAACGACATTAAGAATAGAAAATACAAAATTTCTAAATAAATAGAAATTTATGAAAAAGGATCCACATTATTTACCACTAACACGTTCTTCATTTTTTTTTAAATTGTTGATGACCAATTCCCCATTAAAAAATAATAATATCATCATCCTTTGTAATGTTTATTGTTCTGCCAGTCACTGGATTCCCAAATTTCTGAAATAGGAGAGGCCATATTAAAATCATCTGAAAAATCTCTTATTTTGTTAGGTAGGTCTTATTTTTGGGAACACATGTAATATGATAATAAAAATCGTTCATATAGGCAAAATATAACACTAGTGCTTATTTTCAGGATGTGATGTTGCATCACATGATATGATTTGTGAAGAATGCTTATTTCTTTGTCTGTCTCAACTCTCAACTAGGGTTTAATTTTAAGGCAAGCCTATATCAAATCATACTGAAAATCTCGATTGGTTTTATTTGCAGGTAGGCTCTTATTTCTAGGAAACATCTAAAATAACATGAAATATAACACTAGGCGCTTATTATGGGGGGTTGTCTGTCTACTGCTCTTAACGGCTTATTTTACAGAGAGAGCCTATAATAAAAATCATCCTGAAAAATCTCTTATTTTGGTAAGGTAGGTCCTTATTTTTGGGGGAAACACAGTAATAATGATAAATAAAAATCGTTTCATGCAAAATATAACACTAGTGCCTTATTTTCAGGGGATTGTTGAAAGCGCTTGCATTGCATGATGTGATTGTGAAGATGCTTATTCTTTTGTCCTGTCTGCCACTCTCAACAAGGGTTTATTGCTAAGTGGAGGCTTAATATTAAATCATCCTGAAATCATGCTAGATCTTAATATACAGGTAGTCTATTTTTCGTGGAACACAGTATATACAAGATTAGAAACATCAACTCATGCAAGGACATCACTACCCGCTACCGCCAGCCCCACCAGCGGCATGTTTATGCCCTTATCATCGGGTATATAATAGAGAGTGAGAGGACAGAGATATAGATTAGAGGGAGATGGTTGATCTTACTTTTTGGTTACTTCTTTGGTTTACTTTGCTGGATACTCCTACTGGTTCTTCTTCTTCTATCTCGGGTTGGCCTAAGCTGGTCATTGTCCTTAATCTAATAAACACAACAAGACTTAGGTTTGCTTGATCAAGCATTTATTTTCTTCTAGCCATATTGAGT